>OX352254.1:1247629-1847629 GCA_947086465.1 Eupithecia exiguata
TGCGCAGATGCAGGACTGAGCCTGGAATATTCGCGATAAAAACAATTTTGCGCAGATGCAGGACTGAGCCTGGAATATTCGCGATAAAAACAATTTTGCGCAGATGCAGGACTGAGCCTGGAATATTCGCGAAAAAACAATTTTGCGCAGATGCAGGACTGAGCCTGGAATAACATATCGGCTACTTTTTGTACATTCAAAAGTAAGTCAATAAGTAGTACAAGAGCAAGACATTTATCGTATCCATGGTATCTATTATTATTGCTATTTATTGTGTATTTATGTAATTACTTTTATAGCCACTTTAGTGCGCTTTTGCGATAAATTCGTTTTTGAACATCTGTTCTATGTAACCCGTCAGCTTCGTCGATAGACGAGTCAGTCATGCATGACGTGGCATTGTGAGTATTGAGTCGCTAGATGAGTAAATTTGTAACTCTGAGAGTTGATAGGATATCAACAAGTCTCTAGAGAAGTCAATGAGTCGTAACAAGAGTAACATCTTTACCTTTATAGCCACCTTATTGTCCTTATGCGATAATTTCAAGGCATTGTTGAACACCTTCAGATCTTCCTCCAAGCTCCTGCTCTATGTTATCCGTCAGCTTCGTCGATACACGAGTCAACAAGTCATGCATGATTTGTCGACTGATCACTAGATGCGTAAATTAGTTACTCCATGAGTCAATAAGGAATCGCTAGATCAATGAGTCGCTAAATGAGTATATTAGTAAATCGGCGAGTTAATAAGAAGATCAACGAGTCGCCAGAGAAGTCAATGAGATATCAACGAGTCGCCAGAGAAGTCAGAAATATATCAACGAGTCGCTAGAGAAGTCAATAAGTCGTAACTAGAGTAATGTATTTTATATCTTTACCTTTATAGCCACCTTAGTGTCCTTATGCGATAACTTCAAGGCATTGTTGAACACCTTCAGATCTTCCTCCAAGCCTATTGTCACTCCGGGCAACTTTAACTGGTCCTGCTCTATGTAATCCGTCAGCTTGCAGTGGCTGTCTATGAATATCAGCTTTTTGCTGTTCTGTAAGCAAAACGTAGAACTATTACATTACAACGTGCAAAACGAAACATTTGTACGTCCTGTTTTTTGTCATCTTTTCTTTTTCCTTTTTTACAGCATCAAGGTGGCAAACAGGCATGCGGCCCGCCTGCTGGAAGCGGTTACCGCAGCCTATGGACGCCTGCAACATCAAGAGACAGCACACGCGCTTTGTCGACCATTCAGAAGCCTTAGAAGACCATTTTTGAAGAACCCTATGTTGTAGTCATGAGGGAAACCTCTGCTGGGAGATCATTCCACAACCTGAATAACCTGAACGATCAAGGTGTGGGGATGAGATGTCTGTCAAATGATGAAAGTTTTGGTCTATTAGCGCTGACCTGACCAAGTTGTACTACTAAAAGGCAAAGAAATACTCAAAATCATTCGAAAGCTACAATGGAATTGGCAGAATTGTGGGAAATAGTCACAGAAGCCACAAAATAAAGAAGAAGAGTTGTCAAAGTTGTCAGTAATACTTTGACAACTCTCTTTGCATTTTAACAGTCTGAAATGCAAAGGAATACTTAAAATCATTCGAAAGCTACAATTCAATTGACAGAATTGTGGCAAATAGTCACAAAAGCCACATATTAAAGAAGAAGAAGAGTTAATATGAAACTTTTGGATCGCTGTTGTATGTAGCACTGTTTGACGTTCAGAAACGCCATTTTCTAAAGCCGGGTACTGACCAGTCGTGACGTAATGTAACGTCTTACACAGGTCACGTTCGTGCAGTCAGTACGAGAAAAGAAAGTGTGAGCATCGAGACTGATTTTTGAAGTTTCATGCTCTCTACGAATGATACATTACGTCCCGCAAGACCGGTCAGTCCCCAGCTTAAAATCCTACCCTCAAAGGAGCCAGTATGACGTCATGAAACTTCGTATACTCCCGAACCCAGCTGTTGCAGTTGTATATGTAGCACTGTGCGACGTTCAGATAGGCCACCTCCGGTAGTACTGTGAACCATTTCTGGAGGAAATCCGTCCTGAAAGGGGAAAATCGATCAACTGATTTTTCTTTGTAAAAGTTCAGTAAAAGTTCTTTTAACTTTTAAATTTTTATGGATCTTGTGTCTCAATAAAGAAAATATTAATTTATTATTATTATTAAAAATGAAAATTTAGAGAAAACTGCGATTTTTTGTATCGAGTCAATCGTGTTGGAGTTGATGCTCATCAAAAAATATTTAAAAATATTGTGTTTTATTGCCTTGAAATTGATTTTCCGTACAGTCAAAACGTGATTTTGGGACTCATTTCACCTTAAGGATATGGCGAGTTATTTTTTTGCGGCAGAAAAATAAACAAATAATTGTTTTTTTTAAAACCATGCATTTTCCCTATTAGCTGTTAATGTTCTTACCAGTAATGGTGGTCAGAAGAACGCTCAGTGAGCCAACTACCAATCATAACGTATGTCACCAATGGCATGAGTCACTGATGAGTGAATAAGTAACTTACCATACCTATTATTAGAGCAGGTGTGCGTAAAGTCTACGACCAGCTCAAAAGGTTGTCAACTACTACGCTTACTTTCGCCCCTAATGTTATGAGTCAATGTTGAGTCAATAAGTCACACTTACCTGAATCTATTGTCTGAGTTACTGTGCGTAATGTCCACGACCAGCTCGAAAGGTTGTCAAATACTACGCTAACTTTGCGTAAGTTAGCGAAGTATTTGACACCTAATTCCATGAGTCAATGATATTGAGGAGTCAATGATGAGTCAATAAGTCACACTTACCTGAATCTATTATCAGAGCCAGTGTGCGTAAAGTCCACGACCAGCTCAAAAGGTTGCTGACAGAATGGCTTCAGTGTCAGAATCACGTGGTAGATCAGCAGGTCGCCATTTATGTCCACTACCCTGGGGGTATAAATTATAGGGCCTATACAATTTTTCAATGATCCATCATCAGACTATGTTAGTCCACAGCTGGACATAGGTCTCCCTTGTAATGAGCGCCATAGCGCCCTATCTTGTCTAGCTTGAGTATGCAAGCCATGAATCGCCGAAACAACACAAAAGGGTAGAAAACCATCAGCATTGCCCCGGCTGTAGGTCAATGCTGATGCGCTGTGCCAGATACTCACCAATTGAGTATTAACATTTATAAGATTGTTTTTATCTTGTTGATGCATGGACATAATAAACAGTCCGCCAAAAACATATAAGCATTCAAAAAGTACAACCCACGTGTCGCGGGTAATATGTATATTACTGAGATAAGTTACTTACGGCCGGTCGTCGCATGTTGATCCAATTCTGCACCACAGGAACAGGAAAAAGAAAGAAAAATTACAGATATGAATGTTGAAATTAATATTTACCTATTAACAAATAAATATTAAGAAATAGTGCTGGACAATTCACACAGCATCATCTAGCCCCAAGCTAAGCAGAATAGATAGATAGATAGACAATTCTTTATTGTACCACACAAACACAGAAAACAGTACAGAAATAAAAGCTACGAGAAGAAGTACAAAGGCGGCCTTATCGCTATGAGCGATCTCTTCCAGGCGACTTGATTGTTTTGAAAAAACTAAAACCGACTTCGAATCCCCTAATTTCACACTGTTTTTAAGTTTTGCAAGATAAATACCAATCCCTCGGAAAAAATTATGAGACCACCTCGGGATAATTTTTTACACAATAGCGAAGGAATTATCAAAATCAGTCCATCATTGACGGAGAAATCATACAATTAAAAACACATACGTACAGCTGAACAATTTTTTCAAAGTCGGTTAAAGAGTAATCTGGTGGTGTGGTATAAACGAAGCAAATACAGCCAAAAAAAACTATTGATTAAGTAGCTTCCGTTAAAACGAAGGTTCAATTTATGGTAACTTTATAAGCGACAGGGTACATTTTATTACTAGATATTTAATACACCGCTATCCAGGCGAATCATCCGGAACTTATATCTGCAGATCACACAAATAATTAACCGAGGCGGGAATCGAACCAGCAATCTCCCGAGTCACCCCCAAAACAAGTTGAACCCCCAAAACACCTCCACCTCTCTATGCCCATGTGCGCTAGGAGTGGCACCTACCCATCAGCCAATAGCAACCACACATGTTTAAGTTCACACACGCGCATAGGCAGAGCGTTATGATTGGCTAGGATCTGCGCAGGTAGATCGATGTTACTTATAAACGTGGTTAAACTGCCCCCCTAGCACGGGGATTGTTGTCTAGGGTAGAATAGACAATAATGACATTGCATCGCCATACTTTGCGTACATTATTGAAGTTGAAGGAATGCATTTAAAATAATTTACGCATTGGATGACGAAGTGACGTAATTTTTCTCTATTCTACCCTAGACAACAATCCCCGTGCTAGGGGGGCTGTACTTACTTGTATCTCCTCGATATGAAATAAAACACAGGGTTTCCGGTCTTGCTCGTCCCTGCCTGATAGAATACGTTCATGCTTTTGATGGTTTTGAATTCTTCTTTCTTGTGCATATTATGTTTTACAATGAATTCTTCGAAGTTGGTGGAGCTCATGTCTATTGACGACCAACGGGCGTATGATGAGAAGAGAAGGCTTGAAGTTCTGGAAACAAGAAAAAATATTTAAAATCTTGACTGCGGAAAAGTGATGGTTGCTAACTTCGATACAAGTAAAAAGTTTTTTACTTTTATCGAAGGTTGCTAAGCAAGTTTTAATCGCTATAGATCCTAAATGGTAATCATAATCTCACTAATATAATATTATTTAGATGGATGGATGGATAGATAGATGGATGGATGTTTGTTCCTTTATCACGCCAGAACGGCAAAACGGATCTGGATGAAATTTGGCACAGAGATAGATTATAGTCTGGAACAGGACATAGGCTACTTTTTATCCCGAAATTCCTACGGGAACGGGAACTACGCGGGTGAAACCGCGAGGCGCTGCTAGTCTTATCATAAGCTAATATTATAAATGCGAAAATGTGTTTGTTTGTTTGTCTTTCCTTTACGCCCTAACTAAGCAACTTTTGGCAAAGAGTTAGTTGAAAGGATGGAGAGTAACATAGGCTACTTTTGTCCTGCTAAAATATCAAATATCCATGGGAGATTTACGGGTATATTCTTATTTTTATACGAAAATTCGTTCTTCCTTCGAATTTAACGCGGTTGGAACCGCAGGGTACAGTTAGTTGATTTAAAAATTTTAATACAAACCTAAAGATGATTTTCAAAATAGCCCATACATTCAGCACAAAGATAAATAAATAAAAATAAAATAAATAAATATAAATAAATAATGCTGGACAATTCACACAGCATCATCTAGCCCCAAGCTAAGCAGAGCTTGTGTTATGGGTACTAGATAACTGATATACATAATACAATACATTACATAGATAGACATTTTTTATTATACATAGAAAACGACCAGAACACCCGGAACAAATACCTGCAGATTAAAGATGCGCGACTGTGAATGATTTCAGTCGAATTATTCGACTTCACAAATCATTCGAACCATTCGAATCGGAGTTGATTCGACTCGGCAGTCGTCGACTGCGCCGAGTCGGTCCGACTCGGCAGTCATCGACTCCGACTCGGCAGTCGTCGACTTAGTCAGTCGGTATCAATTCGTTAATCGACGACTGCCGAGTCGACTCGGCAGTCATCGACTCCTATTCGAACACTAACGAATTGAGTCCGACTGACTGAGTCGACGACTGCCGAGTCGGAGCGACTCGGCAGTCGTCGGTTATTTGACGTGGATAGTCAAGCTGGGGCGGGAGCGGCCTTAGTTAGAGAGAGATAGTAGACCAACATTACATTCGATTCGACTCCGGCACACTCCGGGTTTCTACGTCGCCGCCACACGATGCTTCACAGGTAAAAGTTCTAAGAGTACAAGTTAGTAAGTTTAAAAATAAAAAGTTGGATGTAATATCAGGAGTTTTAATAAAAAAAAACGAACATGAAGCAATCTTATTTTAACAATATGAATAACTTGATAGAATAAAAAAAAAAAGAACGAAACCCCTTGTTTTTGGAGTTACGTTTCGTTTTACGCAAAATATTATTTTATACTATTGTATAGGATCGGGTGGATGAAATCAATCGAAAACTCACAATCAGCGCCATCTAGCACGCCACGGCGAAACCACATCGCAACGCCGCGCGCAACATGGCTCACAAAATCACGGATCGACTAACAAATTCGGATGATCAATTCGTAGAGGCATTAGTAATTACTAATTAGTAGTTGTCATTCGACTTGGAAGATTAGTATATTACTAATATTCAAGTCGAATGAGTAAATTAGTAGTTGTAGATCATTCGACTTGTCAGATCATTCGCAGTCGCGCATCTTTACTGCAGATCGTACAAATATTTGTCCCAAGGCGGGAATCGAACCCGCAACCTCCTGCGTCGCAGGCGGACCTTCGCCCACCGCGCCACAGAGGTCGTCAAAGCATTCAAATATGGGCTTAAATTCCTAATCTTTAGATACATTTTACAGCGACAAAACGACTTGCCGCAAGCTTCAAGCAAGTAGCCCGCGAGCTGTCTGTTATCTGATGCCGTCAATATAAAATGCATCTACACATTACGAGTTAAAGTCCATATTTTAACGCATATTTTGTGCTGTACGGCAGTGCGGGCAACTTTTAACTCACTGACATTTTGGTGGAAGTCAAAATACTTACGACTCTATAGGTTTGTGCTCAGGCGGCCCCAAATAAGCAAGCAGTGTCGCCATCTACAACAAAAGTCAAGTTTCATAACTGCATTCAAGAAATAAAAGATAATACGACTTAGCATGGCAAGGTGAAAGTCATAGTACTGGTGCAGCTTCGGATATATCCATTGTCACTGGAACTACAAGGATCATCGGCTAGATGTCGCTGAGACAAAATTCACCGATTGCAAAAACCTATCTATAAGCATATCTATAATATAATAATGTCCAATATAACAATGCCTTCAGGTGGCTGATGGGGTTGCCGCGCTTCTGTAGCGCATCAGGCATGTTCGCGGAGGCGCGGGTCGACGGGTTCGCTGCGATCCTGCGCAAGAGAACGGCGTCGCTGATGCGCAGAGTGCGCGGCAGCGCCAACAGCTACCTGCAGGTCATTGCAGGAAGGCTGGATACAGCCTCCCTGTTTATGCAGCACTGGACGAAAGTTCACATTGGTTCTTAGTTAGTGTTTAGTGTTTTATTGTAGTATGTGTTTCTCTCTTTGTCTTTGTATGCAACTCGTTATATGGACTGTGTTGTGATGTCTGAAATAAATGTGATTTATTATTATTATTATTATATCTGACTATTAAAGGAACGACAGTGAGAAGTGACAGATGAGCCGGCCTGGTAAGGAAGATCTACCTTTGTAATTTGAAAGCCTTTATCTATGAGAATGAGGTTCAAATTACCTTATCAAAAGGCCGCCGTCCAACCACCTTATGGTCGCGACTGCAAGACATGTAATCGCCGATCCTCTCCTGATGGGTCCACAGTAGTCTATGTAACGCTAGCACGTTGACGTCGCTTATAAACGACTGGTGAGTTTGGGAGCCTTGGTCTACAGTCTCACAGTCTGATGCTATTTGGATGAAGAATCTGAAAAAAGAAATGAGTCATAGTGTCATTGTTTTTAGTCGGTAAATGAGTCACGAGACTAGTTATGCTTCATCAGTACACAAACTGTCTCTGCTGAACATGCCTTCCCCATAATTCCATGCCTGTGGAGAGAGCTCATAGAGTCGGACGTGGGGCAGCGACTCAAAATGAGAGGCGACTTTTGAAAAATCTAACAATTATCGGTGGTAAGGTTTGGAAAAAGTGGCGGTTTGCTATCCTTGTCTTTGCCCCTACACTTTGTGCAAGTAAGAGCAGTAAAGGAATAACATATGACATACAACGGTCACAAAATACGTCACAGCCGAAATCGGACTCCAGGAGTACTCTAACAGATGTATGTTTTTTGACCGAGGACTCATCCAATCCTTGCAACAGACAAGGGGCACCCCGGACGGATTGATGACCGCACTGGTGTTAAAAATACACAAAAAGAAGCTGCTGCTTTTCCTCTGGTCGGTTCCTTTACTAGGCTCTTCATCAGAGTTGGAGGAGACGATTCTTACGCCGCGTCAGTCATAACTTGTTGATTCTGTAGAGTCGGTGAGTCATGCGCCAGTAATCAATGAGTCATACGTCAGTTAGCCATTGAGTCATGGTAACATACTTGCGCCCTGGTTCGGATCTTCTCATGGTGGGCTATGTTCTTCGGGATCTTGGACATCAGTATCATAACGCGTCACCTAAAAGTATGCGGGAGTCATGCACGAGTCAGTCATGTCATACTTGCGTCCCAGCTCAATGTAGTGTCTCAGGAAGTAATTGATGGATAGCATGTGTTGTTGGAGAACTCCACATGTTTTGCTATGTTTTGTAGGATTTTGGACATCAGCATCAGACCGCATGAGTCATGAGTCAGTCGTGGTCACATACTTGCGTCCCGGCTCGAAGTGATGTCTCAGGAAGTGGTTGAAGGGTAGCATGTGTTGTTCCTTGGAGAACTCCACATGGTTCGCTATGTTCTGTAGGATCTTGGACATCAGCATCAGACCGCGGCGGATTGGCGTAGGTACGTGACGGGAGACTATGCCCATTTCTTGTGGGGAGACTGTAAAGTAACAAAAAAGAATTGTTTAATTTTTTTTTTATATCGTGGATATATAACGCTCAATGGTTCTTAGTAACTTTTTAACGGCTAAAGCTACGTTAAAATGGCTTGCAATCGATTCGGGATGCGCCAAAACCCCCAATTTGACACCAAACTGTTTTTTTTTTAGCCGGCGAAATCACGAACACCCGAAAGTGACCCTTAATATTCGAAAGTTCTAGCCTAGTCTAGAACTCTCGAATCCTATCTACTATCGGGATCATTATCAGCCTATGTTAGTCCACAGCTAGGCCTCCAAATGAGCGTATACATCGAGGTGTTTACCATGATTTGAGTTTTAATAATAATAATAATAAAACATTTATTTCAGGCAACGTTAGTCTAGTACAGGATGTAAAATACTTAAAAACTACGGCCCATATAAAATATATACCTTATTCTAACACACATAAAATATATACCTATTTACTACCACGTAGAGTCGGCGACGTGTGACACGCGATATGTGCTGCGACCGGTAATCGTCCGCGAAAGCGGAACAGCACATTCTTCGGCCAGAATTCTTCCTTAGTGAAGGTCGAAATATTCTCCGTTGGAATACGCACCACAAATGATTTAAAATCATTATGACGCGACTCCAACAGCTCGACCCTCACCAAGGTGTTGGTCTTCGTCTTCACATACTCCACGATCTCCTCCACCTTCGTGGTATAGTGAAGCCTGGACACGTAGAGCTACGTCGAAGGCACGGCCGGGCGCAACAAGTAGTTAGGTCCGGTCTGAGCGACGCCACGCTGATTTCGGCACGGTTTTATGCGCGATCAACTGTTAAATATCCCGCCGAACATGACTTTTAGTTCAAAACTCCAATAAACCGCCTGATATTGTACAAAACTATAGTAGATAGTTTTACGAGGGACTAAACGATCCCATTGTATAAGAGTTCGCTCGGGAGGATAACAATAACGAGTCTATAACTCGGTATTGTTGGGGTGGTTTCAGCCCAAGTGAAAATCTCTATCTTTTCATTTCGATTGCGAAAAAATAATACAGTCAAAACTTACCTTCAGTAAAATAATGCATAGGTACGTTTTTCACTTCTCCATTTCACGAATTTTTCGCAAGTCTTTAAAAGATTTCATGTGAATTCAAATTTCGTTTATTGCAATCATAATTATACATAGATGTGAATGAACAAGAATATTTTATTATTCTAACACTCTTAGGCCCGTATTATAAAAGCTTCCTCAGTTATCAATCGATGCTTGAGTAACGCTTTTCTATGGCATAAACGTCACTCAAGCATAGATCGGTGACTGAGCGAGCTTTCATAATACGGGCCTTAGTTAGTAGTTTATAATTATCTACCTGGTCCTTTAATTTAATATTTTTTTTATTTGTTTGTAACGCTCAACGCATGCTGAGTAAGTAATTCACGCGTTACCAACCACCATCAATCACGCTTCGGAAGGGGAGATTGACTTACCAATAGCTGGATTGATGAATCTCAGAAACAGCACAGTTCCGACCGCGCCGACGCTCGTTTGCGGGACCTGGGTGAACCTCTTGCTCAAAACCTAACAAAACAAAATAAAATTTTAAACAACCGCTTTTGGTTCAATATCGTGAACGATTTCTACCGGAATGCGCCGGTTATATTCGGTTTCATATTTTACTTGTGAATACCTACATAATTAGATATTTTTTTTACAAAAACTAAAAACCGACTTTAAATATAAAAGTTTATTTAAATTAAGTCAATTTATGTAAAACATCAAATACTGTACTTAATATTAAATACACAGTATAAAAATTTGTCATTAAATAACCCGCCCCTGACCATTCCCGGTGCAAAAGGAGCCCATAATACTTAAAAAAAAAAATTACATCCTAAGGTTTTGTATTATTGTGCTCATCTCTAAGAAATTAAATAAGTTCCCAAAAATGTTCGATTTCAGCAGGATTCGAACCCGCGCCCCACCCATTTATTAGTACATTGTTTTTTACAAATAGTCAGTCATGCCTTGAGGATAAATATTATAATGGGACCACCCCCAGAATCAACCAACTAATATTTTATATTCGAAAGTCTGTCTGTCTGTCTGTCTGTTACCATTTCACGCCTAAACGGCTGAACGGATCGCAATAAAATTTGCCAGGGAGGTAGACGGTATCCCAGACATCGGCTAAATTTTATCCCGGAAAAGCTCCCCTGCTGTTATCGATTCTTCTTCAGCCTGCTAAAAATAAATTTAGTTTTAACTGAGAGCTATGTCGGCATTATGAGCTTTATGTCAATAATTTTAAAAGTCAATATTACCTGATACAAACAATGGCACATGCTTCTCAACTGCGGCGGAAAGCGATCAGCCGAGTTGACGATGACGTCAAACACCTCTTTGGTCAAGTCGATGAGGTTTGCGCGATTTAGTTCTATGTCATCTTTGGGGTCCAATCTGGAAAACAATATGGGTTGCTTCAAATGTAACTTCTGGAATTGATATGGATCAGTTAAGCTACTTGTAGATTGTTTGCAACAGTCTGCAGTTAGCTCAATTGTTTCAATTGTAAATACTATTTTTAATTTAATTCTATTATTTGATTGTCATTTTTTTCGTTAATAAAGATTTCTAACCTCGAAAGTTAACAGGTTTAAAAAAAATTATGCAAAATTTATGCAAATATACAAATTTAGCTATTTACTTTAATTGGTGACTAAATCTGCCGTCTGAATAGGGAGTTTTCTGCCCAGCAGTGGGATGACACAGCTTGCCAATCAACCAAAGATTTTTCCCCATATGTAAAGTTCTGAAGTGACTGGAAGATTTTAGCTCACCTAGTGCCGTTGAACTCGAAAAATAACGTTAAAAATTCTGAAACTTTCTTGGACCTATCGAACTCGACCCACGATCCGAAAAGTTCTGGAACTATCCAGAAGGTTCAACCTCACCTAGCAGTGTCGACCTCGAAACTCAGATGAGGATTGTTCTCCAGCTGTTCCAGCAGAGAGTTGATTACAGGCTCCAGCAGAGACTGCAGGTACTGGTATCCGTATATCTTGAAGCAGTAGGCCATTATCTTTGAGCCGAGAGAGTTCCCGCGGAAAAGGGTTTGCATGCAGTCCGATAGCTGGAAAGAGAGTTTTAATACGTAAGACTTAAGGTCTACATGGAGAATTTCAATCGAAGTTGTATTTGTAATGAGAGGCATTACTACAAGAGAATGGTTCGGGAAGCGATTGAAATTAGGAAATATCCTAATTTCAATCGTGAAGACGGTTTCAAACTCTCTGCCTCGTGGAATCCAGTAATAGCCAAGTGTACTCGTCGTAGTCCGGTTACTCAGTGCGTCGCGGACACTGTTAGTGTTGTGTGTCGTCCGAGTGTCATCCCTACTGTCGAAAACTAAGTGAGGGTAGTTTCAAGAAATGTTGACCCCGCTTCGCAGAGGCGGCAACTCGAGTACGCCAGTCATCCCGTGACCACGGCAGTGTGTAAACCTGTCGAAACGTCGGGAAAATAAGGTAATTAAACGCGATAAATACCCGTTAAATAGTATTTATAAATTCAATCGAAGTTGTTAAGTACACATAAAGCAAGCGCTGTCCGTCCAAGGTCCTACCACAGTATAAATAAAACATACAGTATAGGCCAACGACTTTGGTCTAGCGTTACGTCCCTACAAGAGAAGCGACAGCGTATGTTAGCCAGGGTTGTCACATTTTAAGTGTCAAATAAAAACATAGATAAAATTAAATAAATTAGATTAAATAAAATTAGATTTAAGGTCAACATCGTCGTCAACGTTACGAATATGCGGTGTTTTTTTAAAAAAGATGGCGGATTATAATAATCACGTCATATATAAACGTTTATTTGAAACTTATAAAAAACTAAATAATTGCATGCTTACTCAAAAACCAAACTTTATCATTAAAAGTATGCAAAAATAACAATCAACATAGGAACCTCGATCTACACACTAGGAATCCCTGTGTCGTGTAAATCAATAGAACAGTCAGGATAGATAAATCTAGTCAGTAACAGTGTTCCCGTGTCCTACTTTTAGATACTTTTAAATTTTACTGTGGGGTAGTTATTATTTGCTACTGTAGGCTACCTTAGTACCTAGACTTACATATCTAATTCCTATTGTTTGCTAAAGTTAATGATTAGACAGTAATTCTTATTTCTTTGTACAACAAAATAAATAACACAAGTATTATACAATGGAATCTACGCGCCCGCGCACGAAGCGAGCGAGACCTACGAGCGCTAGGCTCCACGCCGCGCGCGTGAGCGAGACCGCGCTTATGCACTAGGCAGGTCGCGCCACTGCAGCGAACGATAGAGAACAATAGATTCACGCGCAGACCGTGTGCCGTCTGAGGTCTCTAAATATTTTCGTTATAACTTTGGTGTAATACAGTGTTGGACAATCTAATTGCCTATACTAGGTGCCAGATAGCGTGGCAGTACGACCTATTTCCGTCATGAAATCTAAAACAGACACAACTTAAAACCTTGAATTTTTAGGTTTTTTTTTTTTTTTAAACTTATTATTACTACTACGCATACATTTAAAGACCTGTGTTATTTTAAATTTATAGACGTTTTCTATATTTTTTTCTTATATTAGACACAATTCATTTCTTTTTTCAGTCATGTTAATGTACTTTCGCATTCATAATTATAATATTATTCATTCATTTATTAAAATATTACTCGTTTTTACTCTGGTGTTTTAAAACATTAGAATACGTGAATACATTGAAAACTTTAAAAGTCAATTCTTATTCCCGGTTTAATTTTTTTTTGGGTTGTGCAATTTCGCTTTTCCTTGCTAGTACCTCTGTACCACGAAACCCAAGCGACACCGTTATCGCTTCAGGTTTGTATGGAAAACGACAGAATAGCGATAATTTTTCCTGTATTATGCGAGGGGAGGTGAACGACCTGTATTGCCACCTTATTTGGCACTGAGTATATCTGTGCTCAACCCTACCCCTTCTGCATATATAGGACAGCATTTACCTATAGGTACTACTAAATAGAGGGGCTGGATTACGAATTTGATGAAGTTTCAAATCCAAGAGGACCAAATTTTTTTAGGAAAGAAAGAAAGAAAATGCATTTATTTTTAACTACAACCAATTACACAGTTAAACAAAATCTTAAAACTAGTACATTAGGTTGGTATTTTGTGTGTGGGTTGTAGTTACAAATTAGGAACTGACTCAGCATGAATGTTACGTGTACTGGTAGACCAAATACACGTAACGCTGATCTTCCGCCGGTTCCTACAAACAGTAGCAGGTAGCGCACAATGACAGTTAATTAAAATTTCAATAAACAACAAATTGTACAAAAAAACAAATGGGAAAGTGTACATAATGAGTGTAATATTATTGGGGAGAGACATACTCGTACTTAAAGGAATACCTATAGTATTTGATAATATATGTAAAAGAAGGTAAGTATATATATGTATATAGTGGAATGATTAACTAATATAAGGTATAGAGCTTATAAAACTAATAGAGAGCGAATATTGTTAAAAAGTGATAGGTAAATATACAGTGAGATAGTATGTGGTTTTACTCTGCTTAATCGTAATCAACGCCTCCGAACTAGTACAAACGAATACACGTAGGCTGTGGTCCTATCCTGAGTTGGAGGAGTCGAGTTTTACGCCATGACCACCACGGCTTCAGATAACAATAACTTTAGAAATAATATATCTTAGCAACTTACCTCGACCTCCTTATAAAATAATGAATTTGATGAAGTTTCAAATCCAAGATGCCGAAATTTTTTACTCTGCATATGCGTAATCAACGCCCCCGAATTAGTTGATATAAATACACGTAGGCTGTGGTCCTATCCTGAGTTGGAGGGGTCGATTTTTACGCCATGACCACCACGGCTTCAGATAACAATAAGAATAAGAATATTTATTTGTACAAACTTATAAAACATTGTTTAAGTACCTACTGACTAAATACAAACTAAAACATTGCTAATAGTAGAGAAATGACGGTAGTACTTAAATCAGACAAAGACTTTACTTTCCGTGCTAGTTAATAACTGTGTTACGGCAAAGTAATGACTCTCGTCCTAAAAATACGGGTCATATTAGCGGACCAATTGACAATTGACAAAAACTTTAGAAATAATATATCTTAGCGACTTACCTCGACCTCCTTATAAAATAGGTTCCAGAGGAGAGGCGCGAGGAGGTGCTTCGCGTCGAATATCGAAACTAACACACGCGCCAACTCGTCCATTTGCGACGTGCCTACTACGTGCGCAAGCGCCATCGCTATCGGGAGATCTCCCTGGGAAAAGACAGAAACAGTTTCATCTCACTAATATTATAAACGTGAAAGTTTAGATGGATGGATGGATAGATAGATGCATGGATGTTTGTTCCTTTATCACGCCAGAACGGCTGAACGGATCTGAATGAAATTTGGCACAGAGATAGATTATAGTCTGGAATAGGACATAGGCTACTTTTTATCCCGGAATTCCCACGGGAACGGTAACTACGCGGGTGAAACCGCCAGGCGCTGCTAGTTTATTTATAAGGCAATTTCAATCATACACATCAATACCAGTCGCGCATGATAGTCACGTCACGGTCAATGTACTATACATACCTTTATACATAACGATCCTATCCATCCACGGTTGTCTGGTAGAGATCGCTCCTGAGCGATAAGACCGCCAATTGTCACATTTTTCTTATTTACTCCATTTTATCTTTGTCTGTTATTTTTAAGTTATGTGTGCAATAAAGCATTTTCTATCTATCTATCTATCTATACATATAGATACTTATACATAGGTTTTTAAACAAAGAGCGTGGAGTTAGGACCTTTTGATAATAAAGGGTACCAGCAGTTGGGTACTGGACCACTATGTAAGAGGACGTTGTTTCATTGACAAAACCGCCACCTATTATATATCAATATTTATAATTTACCCCTTCTATCACGCGCGTGCCCAAGACGCTGGCTGCATTGCCCCGCGGTATGGCAATGCTGATGCGCTGCGCCAGATACACACCAGCTCTCGGGTCACGCGTCGCATCGACCAGACGCTCTGATAGTTTTATGGATCAGTTGAGCTACTTGTAGATTGTTTGCATCAGTCTGCAGTTAGCTCAATAGTTTCAATTGTAAATACTAGTTTTAATTTAATTCTATTATTTGATTGTAATTTTCTTTGTTAATAAATATTTTTTTCATCATACACATAATGAAACATTAGCAATGAACTTATTTATAGACTTTTTAAGACAGAAACCATCAGAAACATCACTGTAGATACGTCTTGGCAACTACAGGAAGACTGTAATTACCTAAGTCTCCATACAGACTTACTTTCAGATTCATTAGGAAACTACATCGCCGATTTCAATGAAATTTTTCATACCTTAATCGGATAAGAAATAGTAGGTGTAGTAATATGATACTTTTAGTTTAAAAAAAACATAACCATCGTTAGATGAGAACGAAACAAATTTTCCATATTTAAAAAATTACTAAATTTTTTAACGATAATCACTTTATTCGAAAATCTGTCGCGATGGATAAATCGTTAATATATTCAACATTAGAAATAAACAAAAACATTTTAGAAAACTATAGTTCATTCAACGTGAATCGGAAAAATATCATAAAATATTTAAGCTCCTATAAAAAAAAATCACCGTAAAAAGTACTATTGTTTTTATGCTTGCGCTTATCAATGTTTAAATTATTCGACTACTTTTTTCCTAGCTATAAATAGACTTAGTAGCAAACTATGATTATAATTTACAAATAAATTGCTGCGCCCTTACAGGGTACATGTACCTACCTGCAAGCTAAGTACACCTAAGCTGAAATTATAAAATGTATGTGTATGCAATAAACGAATATAAATGAATACTAGGGTACACAAGGCTTAATAGCAACACATTAAAAATATCACGTTTTCACACATTTCCAAAAATAATATTTATCAAAACTTCCATAAAGAACCATTGCAAATGTTTCTCGAACCCTTTTTGAGCCAACAAATAAGAATCCATAGATACTGGATGTCTTTTAGATGGGGCAGTAAAGAGAGGCTGGGGATTCTACACGTAACCGTTTTTCGACGGCAATCGATCTTGTTAGTACTGATGAAAAGCTTCTATTGGACCAATAGAGGAGAGGAAAGGTGGAATACCAAAAAAATCTGAAATCGCAAAAAACTTTCTGCAGGGGAAGTTCAGGGGGCCCTGCAGACTTTTACCGCCGTTAAATGATCGTATACTTGCACCGTATACTTGCCTCCTCGTCACAGATCAATGTGACTAACTGCACTAGCAGCTAGTACCGATCCGCCATCACTGTTCCCGCCAGGTCGAACTCGCCCTCCCGACCCCCCCATGTGAGCCCCCCTGAACATATTTTAGGAAAATGCACCGTATTCTCACCTTATCAGTGATCATAGTGACTAACTGCACTAACTGCTCGAATCTATCCGCCAGCACCGTCTCCGCCAGCGTGTCGAACTCGGTGCCTTGCTGAAGGATCTTCGTCAGCACTTCCATGAAGGCGGCCCGAGTTTGCAGATCGCGGTGGTAGCCCAGATCTAGAAGAGTATAGATCTTAAAGTGGTAAACTTAGGGTGTCTTTTAAGGTGTAGCTTAAATCGAGAAGGCAGAAGGTTATGGGTTTCAAAGTCATGAGATTAGGATCTATTTTAACGTATTGAACAAATAACTGATTAGTTGGACTTTAAATTATTATCCAGTTTGAATCTTCCTATATTAATCTTACATTTTCTATGATACGTGTAGCCAGAACACGTTATATGCGTCAATGGCACTTTATGTGTTAAGGTAAAGCATTGTCTAACTAGAAGTAGCTTATCCTGTCCAATACAACGAGTGTTGCAAACGAATAGTGAGCCAGCATTCATTGTTGTATTAAGGTGAAATGTGTCCCAAAATTCTTTTTTTTGATAAGCATCGAAAGTTAAGATTTTTTGTTAGTCTGTTATGGGAGTCGAAACACGATTCACTAAAGACTCGAAAGAAAAAAATCGCAAAGTTTCCTCTAAATTTTCATTTTTACTACGGAAAACCAGTTTTATTCGCTAGTTATTCAACAGTTTTTAATGAAATCTCGTCTAAAAATACTTAACTAGATACTTTAGACGATTATGGCTTTATGTTTTTGCAAAAGAGTATTATTTTAGAGCAATAACAAATTTAAAAATAAAAACCAGTGAAATTGCGCGTCGGCCGGGTCTTCCCTTCCTTTCTCACCTTCACCGTGCGGCATTCGCTCGTCCTTGTCTCGAAAATACGAACCTATTTCACCTTAAGTATATCAGTTATCTAGTACCCATAACATAAAATCTACTTGGCTTGGGGCTAAATGATACTGTGTGTATTGTCCAGCATTATTCATTATTATTATTCCAGAGCCCCCCATCTCGTCAACCCCCTTAAGAAGGGGGGCCGAGTCTCCCTACTTATAAGCCACTTACCAATGCTATGCATGAGTCCGGAGTCTATATTAGCGCTCAGTAAGTTGGACATGGCTTGGATGGTCGCGTTACGGAGCGTCTCCAGCCTCCCTGGACCTTCGGTCAGTTCCACCTCGTTGCAGTCGTTCAGAAGGTTCATGAATAGAGTGAAATATCTGGAAGGCAAGTGTGAATAAATGTGAGAATCTGTCAAAAGTTTACTAATAAGAAAGGATGAGTTACTTTTTTAATGTATTGTTTAAGATTTTGCTTGTAGTATTGTTTCTATTGGTATTTCTTAGGTAAGTACCTGACTCTAGGACGTTTTGGTTTTAACTGTAAGTCCACATGTGAACATTGACGACCGATGTGGCGCGGTGGGCGAAGGTCTGCCTGCGACGCAGGAGGTTGCGGGTTCGGTTCCCGCCTCGGGACAAATGTGTGTACGATCTGCAGACATTTGTTCAGGGTGTTCTGGTCGTTTTCTATATATAATAAAAAATATCTATCTATGTATTGTATTATATTATGTATATCAGTTATCTAGTACCCATAACACAAGCTCTGCTTAGCTTGGGGCTAGATAATGTTGTGTGAATTGTCCAGCATTATTAAACAATTAAACAATATATGTATTAACAAAAACAATAAAAAATCAATAAATTGAATTAAAAGTTTGCATAAAAATGGCTTCTTTGATTGTATTGTTTAAGATTTTGCTTGTGTTGTCATAGGTAAGTACCTGACTCTAGGACGTTTTGGTTTTAACTGCAAGTATACATGAGTATAAAAAATGAATTAAAAAGCTTGCAAAAATAGCTTCTTTTATTAGCCGGGTACGGACTGGGTGAGCTTCGTGCAAGGCCACCGGACGAGGCAACGTCGAGCTATGTAATTTTCAAGCTGCCCCGCGAGGCTGCTCGCCCAATCTCGACCCCGGTAATCACTTAAACTTAATTCACAGTACTTTACGGTCACTTAACAGCTTTATCTTACTATTTCATATTTAATTTTTTTTCGTTTCTTCCTGTACCCCACCCATTGTTAATTTTATCTGTTCTACCTCCCACAACTTTAGCTGTACCACTGCACCTGGCTTTTTCCATCCCAACGGGGATTAAAAAGGCCCTGTGTAGTTTACACCCTGTTTGTTAATAGTGAAAATACCTGCGTATAGTTAATGCCTTACTTGAGGAACAGCTGACTCTTGGCTTCCATCAGATCCCCTCTATCCGACTCCTCAGGCTGGAGCGGTAGACCTTTCAGCAGCGCTGCCACCGCCTCCATACACGCTTGGTCTAGATCTCTGAAAAGGAGGCTGCATATTGCATACGCTTATTAGATGCAAAGTTCTGGCGCGAATCAAACTGATATATGTAGATTAATACCAAAATAAAACCGGCCCAGTGCGAATTGGACTCGCGCACGAAGGGTTCCGTACCATTATCTATAAAAACGGCAAAAAAAATCACGTTCATTGTATGGGAGGCCCCTTAAATATTTATTTTATTCTATTTTTTTGTATTTGTTGTTATAGCGGCAACAGTAATTCATCATCTGTGAAAATTTTAACTGTCTAACTATCACGGTTCATGAGATACAGCCTGGTGACAGACGGACAGCGAAGTCTTAGTAATAGGGTCCCGTTTTCACCCTTTGGGTACGGAACCCTAATAAAACGAATATAAATAAAGCGTCAAGGGCGAGTCAGACTCGCGCACCGATCGCGGTTATTTCCACAGTTCATAGTTCTTATGTTTAAGGTTTATGTATTATATTATAGTGCGTAAGCCCTCGCACTCTGGGTAATCTCAAAGAAATTCAATAAGTTCCCAAAAAATTTCGATTACAGCAGGACTCGAACCTGCGCCCCTCCCTCAGTACGGGTGTGCTCCAACCAACTAAGCCACGAAATCCTAGTCCGTTTCGTCGAAAATCTCTGGGACCTCTTACGACGCCACCTACATAAAAATGATGTAATACATACATCTTTGCAAAATTTCAGCCTGATCCATTTACTAGTTCTGGCGTGAAGGAGTAACAAACATACATCCATACTTTTGCATTTATAATGCTAGTTTTTGCCCGCGGTTTCGCACGCGTTTTTACTATGGAAACGTTTAAAGGTGATTTCTATGTCATGGTAATTTTTTAAATATTTTTATTGTTTTTTTTTAAATTACAATCAAGTAGAATTAAATTAAATTAAAACTAGTATTTACAATTGAGCTAACTGCAGACTGTTGCCAACAATCTACAGGTAGCTCAACTGATCCATGGTAATACAAATACATGGTAATTGATTTATTGAATAAAAGGTTATGTTTTTTTCCAGGATTAGGACTACCTGTATGCTAAATTTCAGCCTAATCTGTTTAAAAAATAAAAAACCACAAAAAACGCGCCAACCCGCGTCGAGCTCATTTTAAGGTGGTTACCTTAAAATGAGCTCTTTGTCCATGCGATAAGGTTCAAATTACCTGGTAACAGAAGAAGCGTCGGCCCGCAACGGTGGCGCTATCTGGTGGCTCGTTCCTAGAACCCAGTCCGTTACGTACTCCACCATTTTGTTGCGGAATTTCATTTCCTGGAATATTTACACAAATAAATGCTACTACTAAAGTCCGGACGCAAAGCAGATGGAATTTCGTACAATGACCTCTTTGCCTACTGACAGTGGTCTCAAACAATTTTGCATTACCGGCATGGTTTATAAGAAATATTTAAAGAGAAAAAATATATTTACTGGCTTATTAAATACGGTATAAAAATCGAGTTATAATTTTATTAATAACTTATTTGGTAGAAATACAAAAATTATGATTCATAAATCAGAATCCGATTTCTCTGTATCGGAGTTACTGAAGTTAAAAGACCGTAGTGGTCTTTTAACAATGAAAACAAGATAGCAAAAACTAAAAAAACAACAACAAACTAAGATATTATAACTGACCCTGTGACTGTGTCCGAAAACTGAGCGATCACTAATGCATCCCAAGATGGAATGTCGTTCGTTCGTTAATTAAAAATTATTAAATATGTCAAGCAAGCCGTGGGTGGGTCTTTGTCGTGACCCAAAAAACTCAAGGAACAAAAGTTACGAAGTAACACTATTTCATCTGTGACAAAAAGTTTACAATCTTGGTCATTGCATTAGTGCGAGCGTGACGGATTATATTTACGCGGGAGTGACAGAGATAGGTAGTAACAGGTCAATGTACGAAATTCCATGTGCATCGCGATCGGACTTTAGTGGATTTTATGTTTAGTATTAAACGAAATATTTATGCGAATAATAAAAATTTAAGCCCTTCGGTTTAACTCCTACTCCACCTATTTTGATTACGACCTCTGTGGCGCGGTGGGCGAAGGCCTGCCTGCGACGCAGGAGGTTGCGGGTTCGATTCCCGCCTCGGATTTTGTCCCGAGACGGGAATCGAGCAGGTGCAACAGATGAAAATTACATTACAATTTCCAAAGAAAATTACAATTATAAAATAGAAAAGCGCCCCTAAGTTTAGCTTATTATTATTGCTTGTTATGTGTTTTATATATATAAAATAAATAAATAAATACCCCTCTAAAAGCGAGGTCATCCCGCCTTCTCATAGTGGCCTCGGCGACTTGGCAGAGCTTCGTCTTGATGTGAACTGACAGGACTGTCATGTCAAGATGGCGGACGTATCTGTCAAAACATCGTCAAATAAGTAAATGTTCAGCTTCTTAACTGACTTTAAAAAAAAGGAGGAGGTTATGTGTTCTGCATGTTTTTTTTTTTTTTTAATGTCCGTCGATTTCTCTGGTGTAAACCGAATTGGATGATTTTTATGCAGTTGTATAGAAGAGGATCCCGAGGTGGTCCTATATACATTTAAATGACATTAGGGAATTAGGATTAACGACATTATGTATACAGGGTGTCAAAACTACTACCGAAAACAAAGGGGGGTGGTGCAGCACCCCAAAACCAATAGAATAACCGTTGCAGCTGTTCTTATAAAACTGTAGGTACTTATTTTAGACAGATTAAAATGTATTTTAGATTTTGATGTTTCTAATCAATTCTGGGTATGCTTTTAAGGTCATGGCCGCGAATTAAATCGTAGTCGCGCGCGTGTCAAAGAAAGCCGAACTACCTATTCTCTAGGCAGGACGATGACCTCTGATGATGATGACCTAAAAATAAACGCGGCCGCGGGTCTGTCAGCTGTTCTCAACAAAAGTAGGTACTTATTTTAGAGCGATTAAAATGTATTTTAAATTTTGATGTTTCTAATGAATTCTTGGTATGCTTTCAAGGTCATGGCCGCGAATTAAATCGTAGGTAGTACCTCACCTACCTACTAACTATTTATTGAAAAGGTAAATGTTCGTAGGCGCGGCAGTTTCACGTCACGTGTCGGTAGGGTAATGACCGCGCCCGCGCGGCGCGCGGTTAGGTATTTAGCTGTGCGGGCGGTTGGTGTTTTGGAATACATTGCTGCTTTTTTATTTTATTAATTTTTTGCATATTTAAATTACATAATTAGGTAGATATGTTCTTATAGTGTTGTACTATGGGTATGTACAGTCAGCTGCGAAAATATGTAAAATATGTACCTTCCTATGTTTTGAAATTTGACTCTATAGTAAGTGTATAGTCATTGTGATAATTTATATATCGTATTCTGACAAGAACGATCACTACTTAGTATGAAAAATGTGTGCGTAGACTTTTATATGATAGTTCAGAGTAAAATAAAAGTGAAAACTTGGTATACATATCTGAGCACGACCTAGATTTTTTTTTAATAAAAAATTATAAAATAAAAAGGTTGATGGGTCAACATATTTTTCGCGTTTTTCCGCTATATATTTTTAAAATCATGGTCTGATTGCAACCCCCCAGTTTTCGATAGTAGTCTTGACACACCCTGTATAGTGTGTTGTATAAGGCTAGAAGGACACCATCTTCGTCATCCACACCATACAAACCTGACTATAGCCAGCATGAGCCCCTCAATAGACGTAGTGCTAAGATGCTCCTGGCTCGCCGTCGGTTGACCGGCTCGCTTGTTGTCCAATATACTCTTCATTATGTATATCGTGTGTTCTACGAATTGGGTGTTGATGTCGGTTAGCATTACCTGGAATTGAATAAATAAACAATACAGGACAATCCACACAGAATCATCTAGGCACAATGGAAGCAGAGCTTGTGTTATGGGTATAAGATAAGAGATATACTTAATACAATATCTTATCTTAAGCTTAGTTTTATATAAATATTGACCTGTATCTAAATCCCATTATATTTAGACTTGGATAGGCGAATAACATTGTGTAGTGACACAGATTAGCTTCAAGTAGTCGTAGCATTCGCGTTTCTGCTACTCGGCATTTTCATTAACAAAGCGAAGCTTAACCAGTCACTCCAAGCCACTCCTATCCATCTAACGCGATCAGATATAAATCCTTGTTTAGGATTAAGTATAGTTAAAATTGTAATACGGAACATGTGTTATTGAATAGACTCATATATAGTGCAACGCATCTTTTATTACAACCAACCCACATAGGATACCCATAAACTAAGCTAATACAAAAATTGTATTAAATTTTAAGCGTTATACACTTACTAGTGGTTTATTTTTCGCTTCTTCCACTAGTGGACAAAAAATTAAAGCGAACAAAATCAATAACATTTTGTTTCTTATTTGATAATCATTACTATTATTAAGCTGTTTATCTATAAAATTTGACTTGTCTAAGTGCTTATTTTGTAAGCCTAAAGAAATAAAGTTATTGAATTTTGATGCTAGCTGCGTTGCCCCGCTGTGCTCTTAAAGTGTTTAAGGGGGACCTGAACCTCTAAGCTCCCATACAAACGTACTTTTCAATTCATTTGGAAACTATGCCCTCGATTTTAATGAAATTTTGCATACATAATCGGATAAGAAATATCTATGTTTGTATCGTTGTAGTTTTTCACAAGATAAAGTTAAAAACTACAACCCGACTACGTGAAAGTTATAAAAGTTTGAAACAGTTACATTGACAAAATAGAATGACGTATCGGTCATATTTGATAGGCATAGAGTTGAAAATGAAAATAGGTCGTAGGTATTGTAATTTTTCTCTATGGGGCCTGCAGCCTGCGGCTACCTAAACTTTAATACGCGTTTTGAAGGCTTATTCGGGGTCGGAGCCCTAAATTCTATAGCATATAACCATCGGGGTATTGAGACGAATCAATCGATACATAATTTGTTGAAATCGAACCAGTAGTTTCAGCGCTACGTGGGAACAAAGAAATCGGCCACATACATACAAACATACAAATATACAAACATACAAACATACAAACATAGGGTGCTAACCTCATAACCCTCCCCTGTTGGTAGTCGGGTAAAAATACATAATCATCATTAAATTAGAGCGATAGTAATAAAATCGCTTGAAAATGGATAAAAATGAATTTTCGCTTTCACTTTATGATGAATGTGTTTGAAAAACTAAAACGATACAAACATAGCTATTTCTTATCCGATCATGTATGCAAAATTTCATTAAAATCGGAGACGTAGTTTTCAGATGAATCGAATAGTACGTTTGTATGGGAGCTTAGAGGTTCAGGCCCACCTTAAGATACTAAATCTAGACGGCGTTACCAAGTTATCATGTTGTTGCTGGTCAAACAACTTGTCTATGATGATCTTGATCTGTTCAAACAGTATGGGGTACAGTGCGGGGGACATTTCTCTACCGACTATCTCTATCACGTGACATAGTTCTACTGACCTGTTGTTGCTGGTCAAAGAACTTGTCTATGATGTTCTTGATCTGTTCAAACAGGATGGGGTACAGTGCGGGGGACATTTCTCTACCGACTAGCTCTATCACGTAACATAGTTCTACTGACCTGTTGTTGCTGGTCAAAGAACTTGTCTATGATGTTCTTTATCTGTTCAAACAGGATGGGGTACAGTGCGGGGGACATTTCTCTACCGACTAGCTCTATCACGTGACATAGTTCTACTGACCTGTTGTTGCTGGTCAAAGAACTTGTCTATGATGATCTTGATCTGTTCAAACAGTATGGGGAACAGTGCGGGGGACATTTCTCTACCGACTAGCTCTATCACGTGACTAGTTCTACTGACCTGTTGTTGCTGGTCAAAGAACTTGTCTATGATGTTCTTGATCTGTTCAAACAGGATGGGGTACAGTGCGGGGGACATTTCTCTGCCCACTAGTTCTTTCACGTGACATTGTATCTGTTGACCGAAACGTTCGTTGCTGTAGAGGAGTAGGCGGAGCAGTTGGCCTATGAATCTGCAAATTTTTAATTTACTTGACTTTTGTGGCAAAATCTCACTAATCTCACTAATATTATAAACGTGAAAGTTTAGATGGATGGATGGATAGATGGATGGATGAATGTTTGTTCCTTTATCACGCCAGAACGGCAAAACGGATCTGGATGAAATTTGGCACAGAGATAGATTATAGTCTGGAATAGGACATAGGCTACTTTTTATCCCGAAATTCCTACGGGAACGGGAACTACGCGGGTGAAACCGCGAGGCGCTGCTAGTAGTATATAAAAATACCTACAGTATTTTTTCGTTAGCGAAAGATTTAAGAATGAAACGAATTTGGGGATTTAGCTCCACGATTTGACAAGACGTTTTTCATAGAAGAAAAACGACCTATTTACCTTAGAACTCAATAGATGATGCGAATCCTTCATTTCATGTCAGTATACTTCCCAGTAAGTGAGATTATGGTTAAAAGAGGTCAATTGACTACAAAAAAGTATGCACGGTCTATGCAGGGTCTTTTGTTTTTTAATAAATGAAATTAAATCTATGCCTCTTTAATTTGATAGACTCTTCGATCAAAAATAAGTAGTTCGCGGCCTCCCCCGTAGATTCCTAGAGCCTTACAAAAATGTCAATCAAAATTGTCTACGTTTTGTTTTGACGCAGACAGTTTGCGCAGAGCCTGACAAGTTTTTTCCATACGGAACAAGAGATTGGTGGAGTCGAATTCATTTTATTTTATTTTGTAAGTAGGTAGGTACCTTCCTGAGAATTATATACCTACCTACTCAGTTTATTTTCTATAAGGATTAATTAACAGAATTCAGGTAAAGATAACGAATCATTTATTGATGAAACTATAAATTGGTGTCTCAACAGTAGGTATTTATACAAAAGGGTCATTTCAGACATACAACAATTTAAACTTAAAATACAATTTCAGGCAGGCACTCTAGATTAAAAAGATCTGGTTCCTGTCTGCGGCTTTGCACGAGTTTTTTTTACGGGACAAAAAATAAACGTTTTATAAATTCATACTTCTGGTAGAAAGACTAGGTTCTTACCTACCTAGGTAAGAACCTAGTCTTTCTTTTATTAGAGAGTCTACGGAAATGAAATTTTAGGGCGGGCCAACTAGTTATTTTAAAAATCATCAACTAGTAATATTAAACTTATTTTTATGAAAAATATATTAATACATAATAAAAATGAAAAAAAAATTTAGAAGAAATAGCCTCTCCATTTATCAATTTAGAACAAAATTAATATTTTAACATAGGCAAACCAAACAACAATATTTTACGCTGATTTCACAAGTATATGACTCACATCTCAATATACGGGTAAGAAATATATATAAACTTACTGAAAATAAGAAATTCCATCCTTTTTCAGCACTTTGGACGAGTGATTCTTGCATTTTTTGTACGAGCACTTACCCATGCTTTTTGTCTGAACGCTAAAATGACACTAGTTGAAAAGCTTCCCTAACATGTCAAAATGTTTCTCTTTTGCTACTGAAGGTTGTGGCGTGCGCATTGTGAATCTAAGGGGGGCCGGCAACGCCGGACATTTTTGATCGATGGATAGACTCTTTAATTCAGTCTGATCAAACAAATTTCAACTATAGTTTAAAATTAGTGTATTTAATTTTTTTTCTTTCGTCATCGAATCGCTGTCCGTTACGTCAATCAGCTTCAAGGTTTTTGGCTGAAAAACAGCGCTGAGCAGAAACTGTTCAGCACACGCTGAGCCAACCCCTATTTCGGCGCAGGCTCATGGAGGCAGAGACACCTTATTCTTACTACCACCCTTTTGTCACTTACCTTACTTCCATGTTAAATTGTTCTTGTTTTCCGCTTTATTTTATATTTGTGTGTACCTATGTCCAAATAAATGTATTTCTATTCTATTCTATTAAGGAAGTTAAGAAGAAAAGTGAATGAAATAACATTTTAAATACACAAAGGTGATTGTACATTAATTTTTAATCGGGAATATTAACCCCATCCCTCGATGTCAAATGCCAAAACAAGTGTTAAACAATATTAACAGACACTAGAAGCTAGAAAACAAACAGAACTAACTTCGTAGCGTGTTTTACAAAACCAATATAAAAGTAGAACTTACTGAGTGACCGGACAGTACTGTACTTCTTGGGAGCTGTTCGCCAAAAACGTGTATTTTCTGTTATCTGTAAAAAAACACAAAAACGCTTATAAATTTCCCTACGACGACAATTAAATCTGTGGCGCGACGGGCGAACTCTGTCTGTTTTCGCGCCTAAACGGCTGAACGGATTTTAATGAAATTTGGAAGGGGGGTAAATGGTATCCCGGGGGCGGACATAGGCTACTTGAAAAGCGCAAGCGAGGCCGCGGACAGCGGCTAGTATTATATAAAATATTGCATGTCCGAAGTTGATAAAATTGTCGTTACCAAATTATGGTTTTATTTAAGACCTTTCTATTGGATGTTTTACAAAATTTTAACTTCTAATTTTCGCTTCTACAACAAAACTCCAAGTGAGTTGCAAAAATTGTCAATAAATAAATTCAAACAAATTGTTAAACACATCCTTTGTAAAAAGGCCTACTATAAAATATCAGATTATCTAGAGGATAAAAAAGCTTGGAACGAGTTTTGCTCCAACTCGAAAACTAACATTCTAACAAGGTAAAGGTTTCTTGTTCGCTTCTTTACTTTACCTTAAAAAGATTGAAGTGGACAAAAAATCAAAGTGATCATTTTATTTCCTAGTTTTACTTATGTAATCTGAGTTTTGTGACGTCTCCAAGAGTCCTGTAAGGTCTAAAGGAAATAAAGCACTTTGAATTTTGAATTTTAACAATAAATTGTTAATTACCCTTTTTCATATGTCTTCTCTCACATTGGCCCAGTTAAACTACTGTTTATATATTTATTGAGCACTAGCGGTCCGCCCCGGCTTCGCACGGGTACATTCTACAGCCTATGTTCATCAGGGATAATGTAGGATTCTAATGGTGAAAGAACTTTTCAAATCCGTCCGGTGGTTTCGGAGTCTATTCAATTCAAACAAAGAAATATCTTCTCTTTATAATATCAGTATAGAAGTGCAGACATTTCCAGACTAGACAAGGTGTGAAACACGGAATACAAGAAGTAGAGGGAAGTGCTATACATTTTGTTCTAAAAGACTTACGTAGTATTTTCACTACAAAGAAATTTTTGTTGTCATTAGTTAATAAGCTCCACTAAAACTCCCCTAAAGGGCGGTATCCTGAATGAATGAATGAATGAAGAACATACAGGATCATCCCTTTAGATAAGGTAATGGGGGTCATGTATGTGTAAATTCAAATATAAACAAAATAACAAAATACATACAATTAATAACCATTAATTTTTATGCTTGGTCCTATATCCATAGTAGGTTGTGTCACCAGTGACATTGTGATAAAAAAACTAATTAAAAGTTTTAAAAAAATTGCCCTATGGTGTGAAACCAGTTTCAAATACTGCTAAACACGCCTGCTATGTGTGCCGACAGGCTGAAGGTCATGTACGAGGTACTTACCACTACCACAGATATGAGACCAGGACGAATGAGCGGCCGGTTTCTTCTGAAGACAGACGCCGCCGAGCGCGCATAGAAACGAGGTAATGTTGGCCCATTCTTGGATTTGCATCTGAAATAATACATTTTGATAACTCAGCGATTGCAGACATTGAACATGTTCTTAGATAAGTCACAGATTACATTCTCAATTTATATATTAATTAACAGCAGGGTTAACTACGAACCTAACTTTATTGACGACCGATGTGGCACGGTGGCGAAGGTCTGCCTGCGACACAGGAGGTTGCGAGTTCGATTCCCACCTCGGGACAAATGTGTGTTCGATCTGCAGACATATTTGTTCAGGGTGTTCTGGTTGTTTTATATGTATAATAAAAAAAATATCTATGTATTGTATTATATTATGTATATCAGTTATCTAGTACCCATAACACAAGCTCTGCTTAGCTTGGGGCTAGATAATACTGTGTGAATTGTCCAGCATTATTTATTTATTTATTGGAAGCGCGCAGTGCTTGGAGGGATACGGTAGGCGCGCGTCTAGTACCGCACTCACCCTGAAGAAGTGTCCCTCGTTAAGAGATGAAACGTTGGTGTTCTTCCAACACAAATAAGGTTCGTAGCTAACCCGCTTACATCCGTAATGAATTCGTTAAACTACGAGTGTTTTTATAGTAAAGTATAGACTTTACTATCTCACTAATATTATAAACGTGAAAGTTTAGATGGATGGATAGATGGATGGACGTTTGTTCCTTTATCACGCCAGAACGGCTGAACGGATCTGGATGAAATTTGGCACAGAGATAGATTATAGTCTGGAATAGAACATAGGCTACTTTTTATCCCGGAATTCCCACGGGAACGGGAACTACGCGGGTGAAACCGCAAGGCGCTGCTAGTTTTACTATAAAAACTATCGTAGTTTGACGAATTCAATTTATAGACTTTACCTCTATATCATGCTCCTGGCTCGCGTGATGTGAGACCCGACGTTTCGGCACGGTTCGATGTATGGCCTCAGCCTGACAGTCATCCATGCGGTCACCTTTAGGGTACTTCTGAAGCAGTTTACAGAGGGAATCCCTGTAAGGGAAAAAAGGAATTTAAACTTCCTAAAATGTCTTAAGTTCCACTGTTAGTGGCTATATTTAGAAATAGAAATGGACTGGATAGAGAAAAAGCCGGCTGCTGTCATTCATAACAGAGGTATAGTTACTAGTAAATTTGTCTTAGTGTTTATCTTTTAAAATTAACTTTTATCTTGTGTAAATTAAATTAAAAATTAAATACAATGTCAGCAGATATATACATAAATCACATCTTAAATGTAAACAGTCAGCAACCTATAGCGAAAAGTATTATTAAGCTTTTAATCATATTTGAGTACAACGTAGTGGGCTATATTTATAATAAATTTGTTATGTAATACTTATACTTAAGTTTTAAATATAGTTGTTTGTTGTGCCTGTAATAAATAAATAGTGTAAAGCATTGTTATTTTTTTGACACCAAAAACGAAACTATGTCTTCTATTTTAATTCTACTCTCTTATTTTCCGTTTGGTAGGTTCCGATTGATATTCAAATAGTCGTGTCTGAATGCCGAATAGGCTACTTGACTACTACTGGGAAATAATTCTAACGTATTGTCTGATAAAAATAATGCAATGTAATTGATATTTCTCCAAGGCCAGTCGTATTAGTTATAAAACTCATTTTTAAGTTTAAATAATATAATGGCGCGTCAAAACGATAATCTCCGTCATGGCTCCCGTGCTCTGAGGAATGGCGTCACACGCCACACACACAAAGAACTACTAACAAGAAGAACTCATTGACACTGTAATCTGTAATAATCTGTCGTCACCAGCGATCCTACCAAACGCAGAGCGTTTTCGGTAACGTGATCATATATAAAAAGAATGTAATTTCAATCCCGTTTTTTTTCATCTAAAATAGGCATATTTTTAATGAAAATCACGTGATTACGCTTTGTTACGTTGTCACTGACTAGGATGAAAACAATTTGGAACTTATTTTCAATGTAGTCAAATAGCTTATTGTTAAAATTCAAAATTCAAAATTCAATAACTTTATTTCTTTAGGCTTACAAAATAAGCACTTAGACAAGTCAAATTTTATACATAAACAGCTTAATAATAGTAATTATTATCAAATAAGAAACAAAATGTTATTGATTTTGTTCGCTTCAATTTTTTGTCCACTAGTGGAAGAAGCGAAAAATAAACCACTAGTAAGTGTATAACGCTTAAAAATTTAATACAATGTTATTCGCCTATCTAAGTCTAAATACAATGGGATTTAGATACAGGTCAATATTTTATAAATCAATTATTTAGTAAATGGTTAACGATATGCAGCAAATAATTTTTCCCTTTGTTTTATCCCTTGTAGAACGCAGAAAAATTATAAACTACTAAAAATGTTTTGAGAAGTCACGTTTAAATTGAATGAAACTCTTATGAACTTTGAATAAAAATACTTTTGAACCTTCGTGAACTATCTTTGTTTCATACGGCTAGTTTAAATAAGCTTCAGCCTAAATTTTCCGTTGCCTCTGAAAACGAAAAAAAAATAGTTTGCGGCCGATATCGAGCGGTATCGATGGCTTAATCATAAAGCTTCTTCTCGTTTCTTCTAAATTATTTGTTTTTTTTTGTTGGAATTTACTACCTGCTTATTTTTTTGCAATTGTTTAACTGTGCATTGATTTATTCCTTCGTTTTTTTTAAATGAGGCTTTTTAGAAATTTACTTAAAAACAATACTTAATTTTTTAAACATGTCATGTCCTTTAGCTTCTATATTGACACTGAGTCATACAATTTTGCTACTGGTTATTAAGAATTACAGTTTATACTCAATAAACCTGTCACCAAAATTTAAATAGGGGTATCCTTTTTCTAAATAATATTTAAAAAAAAATACGATTAATATGCTAATATCTCAAAACTAGTATATTCTAAGGTTATTTTCGCGAGAACTCATAATAAAACACTGTTTTAACCGGATTGATCGCGTATATTTTATATTTTAAAAATATAAAATATACGCGATCAATCCGGTTAAAACAGTGTTTTATTATCTCAAAACTAGTTCACTTTTGCATTATACGCTAGACAAACCTTCTCTGGTTTATAGTGTCTTTTAAATAAGAATGGTATATAAGTTTTTGATTAATAAATAAATACAATACAATACAAAATGGGGTCAAAATAGTTGCAAATGGCCTCCCCCATCACCCCCTAAAAGAATCCAGTCTAATTTCCAACAACCCTGTATTTATCTCATCTCACTATCTCACTATCTCACTAATATTATAAACGTGAAAGTTTAGATGGATGGATGGATAGATAGATGGATGGATGTTTGTTCCTTTATCACGCCAGAACGGCAAAACGGATCTGGATGAAATTTGGCACAGAGATAGATTATAGTTTGGAATAGGACATAGGCTACTTTTTATCCCGAAATTCCTACGGGAACGGGAACTACGCGGGTGAAACCGTGAGGCGCTGCTAGTCTGGAATAAATTCTTACCAGCATCTAAAAGTCTCCTCCCAGACGGGCTGCACTCCATTCACACAATGTTCGATTTTCCTGAGGAGCACCATTATTCTCTTCTGTAGGGCTGAGGAACCTAAAACGAAATAATAATAATAATACATCAGCAAACTCTCCGATACGGCCCCACTGGTCCTGAAGTTCTGTACTAAAAGTACACACCGGTGCCAGTTCTCGAAAACGGCTGTGCCACGCTCTGTTGGGACCGACCTATCATCTCACTAATCTCACTAATATTATAAACGTGAAAGTTTAGATGGATGGATAGATGGATGGATGTTTGTTCCTTTATCACGCCAGAACGGCTGAACGGATCTGGATGAAATTTGGCACAGAGATAGATTATAGTCTGGAATAGAACATAGGCTACTTTTTATCCCGGAATTCCCACACGAACGGGAACTACGCGGGTGAAACCGCAAGGCGCTGCTAGTTAAGAATAAGAATAATTTATTGTAAATTGTGTAACATAGTTGGTCTTATGAACTATTATAAACTAGCAGCGCCTCGCGGTTTCACCCGCGTAGTTCCCGTTCCGGTGGGAATTCCGGGATAATAGTCATAATAATAATAGTCATAATAGTCATTTATTCATAATAATTATTATAAGTCAATATTTGTCAATATTTGGATAAAAAGTAGCCTATGTCCTATTCCAGACTATAATCTATCTCTGTGCCAAATTTCATCCAGATCCGTTCAGCCGTTCTGGCGTGATTGAGTAACAAACATCCATCCATCTATCTATCCATCCATCCATCCAAACTTTGACATTTATAATATTAGTAGGATAGTAGGATTCTTCAACAGTTTGTCCTTTCGGACATACAATAATTACTAATAGAATATATTAGTTCTTAAAGTCTCTCCATTACTGAAGGTCAGCGGTCATCCTCTTGAATTTTTCATTATCCAGGGTTAACCTAAATAGATCTTCTGCTTTCTTAATGCCAGTCCATTGCCTCATATGACGACCTCTGTGGCGCAGTGGGCGAAGGCCTGCCTGGAACGCAGGAGGTTGCGGGTTCGATTCCCGCCTCGGGACAAATGTTTGTACGATCTGCAGGCATTTGTTCAGGGTGTTCTGGTCGTTTTCTATGTATAATAAAAAATATCTATCTATGTATTGTATTGTATTATGTATATCAGTTATCTAGTACTCATAACACAAGCTCTGCTTAGCTTGGGGCTAGATATTGCTGTGTGAATTGTCCAGCATTATTTATTATTATTATTTATTTATATTGCGGAGCCAGGAAGTCTTCCTCCGACCAACTGCTCTTTTAGCAACTTTATCCTGACAGTAAAATGCTGATACTCCTTTAATGAATTAATGACCGATAAATTGTAGTAACATTGTACATTTTTATTTGAAATTTCATAGACGTCAAGTATTTGGTTGGTGCCGCGCCGTTTATAAATCAAGTTATATAAACCAGTAAATATGTACTCACTCTGAATGTTTTTGTAAAAACATCCCCTTGCCATGTCCTGATCAGCTGCTTGCACAAATAATTGACATTAACAAAATACATCAAAATTCGTTCCTGATAAATGTAGGATGTACGGGGAGAGGAAGACCAAAGAAAAAAGAGATGGATTGAATTAAAGAAGACATGGGTAAGTACGGTGTAGTGTACAGATGATGGCTGAACCAGGAGAATAGAAGAAACTCTTACCAGTAGTGAGCACAGTGGAGGTGTGAGCGATCTCCTGGAAAACAGCGTAGTTGGGCAGAGCCTGGTGCGCCGTGATCTCATCCGAGCCGCAGCGGATGTCTGCCTCTTGGCAGAGGAGGGCGAAGCACGACATGCCGACGAGCACGACGTCGGTGTCGATCGACCAGAGGCACATGAAGAATACCACCTGGAAAAAAGAACTGTTGTGAATAGAAAGCTTTATCGCCGGTTTCTCGGATCATACTTAGCAATGGTCAAACCTCCTGTCAAGTGCTACACCTTTATGCAGAGTGCAGACCAAGCGAGCGAAGGCTAACGAACAAACGCGAAAGAAACGGTGTAGACGTCATTACGAAAGCAAGCGAGCCCAAACGAGGGTCTACCGGCCGTGCTCCGGCGGCTGTCGCTTCATCAAAGAAAAATGGAACGAACGAACCGATCGTCGAATCCCACTCCTTTGCAGTACGAGCGAATGCTCGCTATCGCTCGCATCCACGGCTTAACATACCTCCCACAAACAATGGAGGGAGGGAGGGGTTTGATTGCAAACCCCCCCTCCATTGAGCAAGCAGATGGGTATAGCCGTGCAAACGTGTTCCATCTGCCAGGCTAGGAACTCGTTGCGACCAGTCAGAATGTCTCGCAGTCAAGCCAACGTAGGACCTATAAAGACGACATACCTACCTATCTTGATGGCTTGACGTACCTCTAGTTTGATGCTGGCTTGCTTGCAGATGGGTATTGCCGTGCAGACGTGTTCCCTCTGCCGCGCCAGGAACTTGTTGCGACAAGTCAGGATGTCTCGCAGCCAGCGTAAGACTTCCCGAAGGTTGGGTATTTGACGCTGGATTAGTTTCTGGCTGATGTTGTAGATTACTTGGGAGCTGGAATGAAGGATATTCTTGCTTGTCAAAACTATTTTTTGTAAAAAGTATTGCTACAAAATATCAGATTATCTTACTACGGGATAAAAAAGTCTTGGGCGGGTTTTGCTCCAACTCGAAAACCAACCTAAGAAATTAATGTCACTTCATACTTGGCCTTAAAAATAAGATCCGCCAAGTGCAAGTGTAACTCGCGCGCCGAGGGTTGCGAACATTTGCCAATTATACAAATATGTACCCACCGGTTAGACTTTGCTGTTTAATTCAAATAGAAATTCGACTTTAAAAAAAAAAATGAAATCAACAAAAAGTAGCCTTTCAAAAAAAACCCCCATTTTAACCATTTTTCAAAAAGGGTTATTTTTACAGATTTCTCTATATTTTTCCTGTAAATTATAGATCTATATCTACAAACGCCACATACATTGTACGTGGATAACTCCGTAAACTTCAGAGAGTGGGGGGGGGGGGTAAATTTTTCGACTATTTTCAAAATATTTCGAAAAGTATGAAACCTACAAAAATTACAAAAATGTTTTGAAACGTGCAAGCTGATACCTTTCATTTGATACCACATTTGCCCCCATAGGTCTCTTTTGAAATTTCAACATCACAATTTGTACTGAAAAATTTCATTTTCATTTTTATAAAAAAAATTGAAATCAGTAATGGTGCACGAAATGTATTATAATTTCAAATTTCAAGTTAATAGCTGCAGTAGTTACTGACATATTCAAGGAAGACTGTGGACGGACAGAGCGAGATCATATGGGTTTCGAAACCGATCTCGAAACCCTAAAAATGGTATGGTCTTATCTCGTGTCTAGGTAAAGGTTTTGGAGTAAACAAATAGATTACTCCCGTCTCGTGTCTAATTTCAAATGACGAAAAAAATACCTACTCAAACGGTCCCATCTCGTGTCCACAATACAATAGATTCGGAAACAATGGATTGTTATTGTTCTCAATAAAAAAAACGATAGAGTTACAAAAAACTTTTAGACATGTCGCTCCTACATTTTATCCGAAGTATTGTGTAGAAGGTAAAGAAAATAAGTTAAGAAAACGACTACAATAATTGAAGACAACAAAAAATCTTATTGACCACTTTAAACTAGGAACTAGTTTGACATATGTAATTTGAAATTTCTGACGCAGTATTGTGAGGCCTCAAGGAAACAAAGCCCCCGAGTTTTGAGTTTTTGATTCTCATTTCAATAATGTCGTACCTGATGTCCCAAAAAGTGGTGTTAGGTGATTCTGGGTTCCACATGTGTACCGTCCGTGGTCGATGAACCGCTAATAGTGCGTCCATGGCTGCGCCCGGCACCTAGAATAACGTATTTTACGTAGTCATACGAGAAAAAATCTTAAAATATATTTTTGAGATAGTTTATGCACAAAGTAATCGGAAAATGTTAGTTCTAGTTCATAAGCAAAATGAATTTTAAAATTCAATTCATGTTTTCAGTTTCTTTAATGTGTTAGCGCAATGTTATTACGTCATACGGCTGTGTAGGTAATCTAGAAATTATCAACTGTCAGTCATCAGCACCATGAGCGCATTTGTTTAGCTACACATCCGACTGACGTCGTGTCCACAGGGCAATACGGCATCCACTGCGTCCAGCGTTTTCGTCAAATTACGCGCGAAACTTGGAAACGCAAGTTTTAAAAGCATTTTTACGGCACTTGTTGGTTGAATAAAAAAATATGTTTTAAAGTGATTTATTAGCAATATGGAATCCAATTGAGACAATTACAAAAAGGGATGTAATGCTCTTTTATAATTGTACAAGTAGGTATGATAACAGTCATTTAATCTGGTGCATAAAGGATGATTCACGCTACACCGTGTCGCGATCGGGCCGTGCCCCGGCCACAGCACGGTCAAACTTTATGGTATACTTTTGTATGTAGTGATTCATGCCTGACCGTGGCGCACGGTGGACGTGTTCCGGCCGAGGCCCGGACCGGCGGAGCGTGAATCATCCTGGTACGTCTCAGACTGACACATTTTGGCATTTTACCTTTGATGAAAGAAACTGAAGACGGAGGGACGCATGTCAAAAGTGTCAAGGTTGATACTGGTTTGTACTATCATTATTGAAACGAATCTTTCAATCTCTACGTGCAAATCAAAAGCCTTTATTTAACAACCTTAAAATAATTATTTTCTAATTTAGGTACAATATAATTTTTTAAGACATCGGTGTAGAAATTGTAATTATTCAGGATCTAGATTGTTATGCCCTTCACCATAGGCCTCCCCCAGATTCTTCCATAGCAGTCGGTCATGAGTTTTTCTCCTCCAATGTGTGCCCGCTTTAGATTTGAGGTCATCCTCCCAACGTAAAAATGGAATCCCATTTTTACGTGCAAATAGCAGTACTTAAATAAAATTATCAATCATAATAATCACTAATGAAAATTTCATCCATGAACGATTCGGCTACGACACCATAATCATAGAAAGCCACAAAGCGATAGTTAAAGTCCGGACGCGAAGCAGATGGAATTTCGTACAATGACCTCTTTGCCTACTGACAGTGGTCTCAAACAATTTTGCATTACCGGCATGGTTTTTAGAAATATTTGAAAGAGAAAAAAATATTTACTAGCTTATTAAATACAGTTACGTATAAAAATCGAGTTATAATTTTATTAATAACTTATTTGGTAGAAATACAAAAATTATGATTCATAAATCAGAATCCGATTTCTCTGTATCGGAGTTACTGAAGTTAACAGACCACTATACAACAAAAACAAGATAGCAAAAACTAACAAACAACAACAAACTAAGATATTATAACTGACCCTGTGACTTCCGAAAACTGAGCGATCACTAATGCATCCCAAGATGGAATGTCGTTCGTTCGTTAATTAAAAATTATTAAATATGTCAAGCAAGCCGTGGGTGGGTTTTTGTCGTGACCCAAGGCTCAAACAAAAAACTCAAGGAACAAAAGTAACGAAGTAACACTATTTCATCTGTGACAAAAGGTTTACAATACTGGTCATTGCATTCGTGCGAGCGTGACGGATTATATTTACGTGGGAGTGACAGAGATAGGTAGTAACAGGTCAATGTACGAAATTCCATGTGCATCGCGATCGGACTTTAGCAGAGCTCGGCCATTATATATATTTTTTATATTATTATTGACTACTTCTGTTGCGCAGCGCAAGCTCCGCCTGCGGCGTAGACGGTTGCGGGTTCGATATCTGCCTCTACACAAATGTTTTTACGATCTGCAGATATTTGTTCAGGGTGTGTTATCTATGTATAACCAAAATAGGTACCTATCTATGTGATGTTTTGTATTAGGTATATCAGATACCTAGTACCCATAACACAAGCTGTACTTTTTTGAAGGTGTGTGAAATTTCATTTTTTTTAATTACGTAAGTATTGTTTATTTAATTAAGTACCTACCTACTCGTTATTAAATTAAATAATTACTAGTTAATTACCTACCTCGCCCAATCCAGACACGTGGACCAAAGATACCAGTCCGTTGATCAGCTCGGTGGTAGACGATTGGACTTCTACAGCTGAGCGGCCGGGGTTCTGAAATCAATAATTACAAGTTAATAAATAAAATCACATTTATTTCAGACAAGGTAGGTACAAAGATAAAATACACAGTCCATTTATCGAGTCACATTTCAAAACATAAAGAGAAAAACACAGAATACATTACAAATAAATAAATAAATATTGCTGGACAATTCACACAGCATTATCTAGCCCCAAGCTAAGTAGAGCTTGTGTTATTGAAAAAATTGAAAATTGTTTATTTGTATAAAATATGTTAATCTACTAGCTAAACAGTTGTTAGGACATCCTTTTAAGTATGTAAATATACTTGTGCCAGGATGCCCTGCTCATGGAAGAGAGACAAATACATGGATTTAACAAATAAACTAAATTAATTATTAAGGATAAGGTATTTATACGCAAATTACAAATAAAATTAATTACTTATTAAATAAATAAATAATGCTGGACGTTTCGCACAACATTATCTACATTTACCTACTAATTTATCATTATACATGTTGATGAATATTATCCTGTTGATGATATATTATTATTAAAAAAAAAAAACAAATACAAAAATAAAAATCCAATTAAACTGTTCATAAGAGAGGTAGCACTGAGGCCTATTTGAATTTGTGTTGAAAATGTGTTTGTGTGTGTATTGTGTGTGTCTGCCGGCTGCTTCTGAGGACACCGGACTCTTAAGAGCCCGGGCAACAAGAGCAGCCAGGGAATATTTGTGAGAGTGTGAATGTCTGTGTGTATGTTGTGTGGTGCCCCCGAGGACACCAGGCACTTAAGAGGGGGGCTACTAGGAAAAAATGGTGATTGTGTTTATTTATAACTATGTGTTAGTGTGTAGTGCTCCTGAGGACACCGGTCTCTTAAGAGTCCGGGCAACAGGAGCTACAAAAGGTTAAGTAGCTAAACGTGTGTATATTTACATAGTTATAATAATGATAAGAATACTTTAATGTATATTTAATTAATGTGAATATTAGTTTGATTTATCTAGGTAATATAAGTTTATGATTTAGACATTTAACTGAGTACCTGTAAGAATGTTTCTATCTCATCATAGCTCATCGTATTTAGCCATTCAATTATACTAGCTTTGAGCGCAAATATAGGTGCATTATAGGTATTTAGAATGTTATGGACCTTTTTGTAGAGTGAGACCTGTTATGGGTACTAGATAACTGATATACATAATACAATACATTACATAGATAGATATTTTTATTATACATATAAAACGACCAGAACACCTAGAACAAATACCTGCAGATCGTACAAGTATTTGTCCCAAGGCGGGAATCGAACCTGCAACCTCCTGCGTCGTAGGCGGACCTTCGCCCACCGCGCCACAGAGGTCGTCATTATAAGACACTAACAACCAATATGAACATTCGTCCAGTGCTGCATGAAGAGAAGGCTGTGTCTAGCCCTTCTTTAATGGCCTGCAGGTACTCACACTAAGCATCAGCATGTATCAGTTTGACCATCAGTAACAGTAGAATTCTGTAGGCCGGCATATCCTCAGCCTTATTTATTACTCACACTAAGCATCAGCATCGGATCAGCATGTATCGAGATCGCCTAGACTTAGGCCCGTATTATGAAAGCTCGCTCAGTCACCGATCTATGCTTGAGTGACGTTTATGCCATAGAAAAGCGTTACTCAAGCATCGATTGATAACTGAGGAAGCTTTTATAATACGGGCCTTAGATAGGCGAATAACATTGTATTAAATTTTAAGCATTATACACTTACTAGTGGTTTATTTTTCGCTTCTTCCACTAGTGGACAAAAAATTGAAGCGAACAAAATCAATAACATTTTGTTCTTATTTGATAATCATTACTATTTATTAAGCTGTTTATGTATAAAATTTGACTTGTCTAAGTGCTTATTTTGTAAGCCTAAAGAAATAAAGTTATTGAATTTTGATTTTTTTTAAATCAGTTTGACCAACAGTAACAGCAGAGTCCTGTAGGCCGGCATAGCCTCAGCCTTATTTATTACTCACACTAAGCATCAGCATCGGATCAGCATGTATCAGTTTGACCAACAGTAACGGCAGAATCCTGTAGGCTGGCATGTTCTCAGACTTATTTATTACTCACACTAAGCATCAGCATCGGATCAGCATGTATCAGTTTGACCAACAGTAACAGCAGAGTCCTGTAGGCCGGCATTTCTTCAGACTTATTGAACTTTGTCTGTACGTCCTTCGACTTTAAGGATAGCGAGATCATTCGTAGAGGAGTGTGAACTATGCAACCCTGGAATAGAGGTAGTTATTGAATAACATCAATTTTATTATTGTTCGTGTACCTATATACAAATTTGTTTAGCCTCAGAAGACAGACCATACGTGTCACAAACAAACCTAAAAATGCTAACTGATGCTAGATGATGGCAAAAGGCTAAAAAACCTGACTCCTGTATGACTCCTGACGGTATGACTCGTCCCTGTAAGATGGGTGGACGGTTTTTGATGTCACGTGTGTAATTCTAGCGCTTTCTCATCTTGCAGGGACATCAGTCATCAGTGACAATACTTCTAAACGAGTTCCTCCCTCACTTAGAAGTATTGTCAAAGTATTGTCAGTCTTGGAGCCGTTCGGGGACCCTAGGTCCTAGGGGTCTTTATTTATTTATTTATCATTCACACTTGACTTACAGAATAAAATATTTTCCAAAACGTCAAACATCAACAACTTTGGGTATACGCAATTAATAAAAATCATATCAAAGTTTTCTAAAATCCACAGGTGATCGGAATGCTGGCTTTTATTTTCGTTTAACGAATTAGCATTGTCATTCAACGTGGCAATGCTGCCAGCATTCTGAGCACTCTTGAGCTCTGGTGAGCGTTGATTTTTTGGAAATTGGTGTAAATAAGAATAAATGTATAAATAAAATGATAATATATCATTGCTAATGCTAATTTAGCATTTTTGCAACTGAATGGGATTGAGAATTTCATATCTCATGCCGTCCTTCTCAGTTCGAATCCAATCTGAGCGGACACAGAGACACAAGCAAGAAAAATGACGTCATTGTCAATCACGTTGTTTAAATATTATTATGCAGGTTATAATAACGTCAACTGTCAACCCACTTCAACAAATATTACTTCTAATTTGTTTCTATTCTAAACTTGTAGTTTTTTTTAGATAGGGCGCTATGGCGCTTATTATAGGAGGCCTATGTCCAGCAGTGGACCAATATAGGTCGATAATGATGATGATGAAAACTATCAAATAATAACGTACCTGTGTAGTTTTATTCGAAGTATCAGTGAACATGGCCCTTAGTTCCGCAGCCCGCGGGTACACGAGGTCAATCTTAGGCCACCACGGGAGGCGAGGCTGTTTGATAATCCTGCAATATTCAACTTTGTTACTAAGGTTTTAGAGTATAGTTTTTATTGGTTTGATAATAAGTAATTAAGCTCTGCTTAGCTTAGTGCTAAGCAGAGCCTGTGTTATGGGTTAAGTGATATACTTAACACAATAGATATTTTAATTACACATAGAAAACCACTACTGACTTGATCGCGCCACTAGCCAAATTATGTTCTACTGGCGTTACCGAGATTTCGTATGGCTAAATTACCGGCTCTAACTTGGTTTGACGTCAAGTCAACGGACGAAATGACTTCCAACATGATGTTACATAGATTGACATAATTTATGGCTTGACATGAACCAAACCATTAAGCCAAGTCACATCAACAGCGAATTCAAGCCAAGCCGGCGTCCAGCCTACTGACGAAATGTCTTTCAATGTGATGTTACTGAGCTAAACAGCTGTATCACTTATCTAGCCATCAGCTTAACATCAAGCCATCAAGCCAACTCACCTCAAAAGCGAATTCACAATCACCACGTGATAAGAAATGTGCGCATTAAGGTTCAGACACACTTTCAGCGCGTCGTTATTGTGTGGCTGGATCCGGAACAGACTGACGAAGCAGTCAGTCATCAGTTCAAACTCCGAGTAGCCGGAGAGAAGGGTCCCGCGGATGTACGACTTTGATGGGTTGAACAGGAGAGACTGGAAAGTGAAATAGATTAATCCGACTATTCCCAGTAGTTTTACCAGTTGAAGTACTGGGAATTTTGTTCCCAACAAACTTACTGATAGTAAGACTTCGCTGGTGTTATTTTTTCCCCATAACTTTTACTTTATCAAAATTTATAAATCATAGACCTCGTTATTGATAGGCAGCTTTACATATACTACCCCCCCCCCCCCGGGCTTCGTTACGAGTAAGTTAATGTTCCACTCATTAGGGGAGGCCTATATCTATAATCTATCTATAATAAATAATGCGTTTCATACACATGGAATTTCTTTCACGTAATAATAAAGCTGTGGCGGCGCACTATGGGTCAGCAGCGTAATTATCGAGCCAAAAATCACTTTGACAAAAGTTAGATTTCTACATTTTTCTCAGTGAATATATGAAGTAGGATGAGTGAAATATCATATACCACAAAAAATATGGTATAATAACATATTTTAATAGCGATAGCTTGAACTTGAATGTAAGGAAGTAAATTGATTGATGTAGGAAAAATTGAGATCCTCCACTTTCAGATCGATTTTTTTACAAATATTTGTTGATAAACTATTACTTATTATACATCATTAAAAGCGCGGTACTTAATACTTTCCACCTTATTCAAGTATATCCTTATATGGATAAGAAAATTAGCTTTTACAGTCAATTTTTGAAAGCCCTCCTATTTTTTCAGATTTGAAAATTCAAATTGAGTTTTCGTATTTACCGCTGTCTCCCGACAAGGAGTTACGACTACTATAACGTTCCTTGATCTGTATACTAATAGGATTTAAACTAAATTTTTGCCCCAATTTGCCCCAATTTGACTTAGAGGCAAAAAAGTGTACCGTGGGAAAATAGGAAAAATCATGAAAGTGGATTTTTTGGAAAATTTGGTTTAAATTGTAGCATATATCCCGGATTTTATTCACTTGATGACCTTAAATTTAGTATTGAATGTTTTATTTTAATAAAATTTAATTATTTTTGACGTAAGAAACATGGTTAACTAAATTTATGAAGGTACCTATTTTATAATTATTTCCGCCATAAATAAGAGAAAAATCGCATAATTTGATAAAAATTATCACCATATCAAAGAAAGAAACTAAATATTGCGGTTACCGAACCGCAATATTTAGTTAATTAATAAAGAAATAAATAAGTTATCAATTTTCAGTGGAAAATATTTCGAGGAACGTGTGCAAGAAACCGCAATGGAAATTGTACAGATTTCCATTGTCGTGTGCAAATACATATGTTATCAATTACTGTCACTATAAAAAAGAATTCAGGTTCCAACTACAAACATTTAAACTGTTTTGCTAGATTTGTGCAAACAAGTGTATTAATAAATCAAAATGTGTGAATTCATTGTATCAAAACGCGAATTATGTTCTTTTTTATTCGAGAACGATGCCACTTCGGAAAATCTTCTTAAGTATTTGAAAGAAAACTATAACTTAACACCAACTAAACGCCAAAAAGTTCTCGAAAACATACAACAAAATATCTTACAAAAATTCCGTGATCGTTGGTCGAAAGCAACTTTTTGAACCAACCATATTTGTTTTTTTTAGTGATTCGTTTTTAAGCTAAAAATTTTCATTAACCCTCAAAAATTTGGTGAATATACTCAGAGTACTGCACAATTACATGTTGATAAATATAGGTGGAATTACATGCCCTCTTCTGTACACAAGATCTTACTCCACGGAGGAAATATAATCATTTTGCTGTTTTACCTATTGGACAATTGTCTGAATATGTTCAAGAGTCCCGCTATAAGGACTACAAAAATAAATCGATTGCAGTATTCCAGAAAATGCTCTAGGTCGGCTACAAATGAGGACGTTTTTCATTCATCTGATCCGTATATCTCTAGCCTAAGGAGACCAAGCGAAACTGTTCCGAAAGAACTGTGGCAGGAAGCTATATAAATCTTTTAGATTCTTAACCAACAAAACCTTGCATTTACTTTTTTACGATTATTAGAATTTTAATTACATAATATTATTCTATTTTATATTTATAAAAGTACTTCTGTTATAATAATTATTTACTAGTTTCCAATTTATCTTCTTTAATAGGTTTTTTATTACTTGTTACTCATTTAAAAGTAAGTTTTAATTTAACGTAATTTTTATTATTTATTTTTACTATTTATCTTAATTTATTTATTAATGTATAAGTATTATTTTCTATTATGTAAATGTAGAATTTTGTTTTAATTACGTCCATTGGATTAGTTAAAATCCAGCAAGAAACTTAAAAAAATAGATTTTTTAAGTTTAGTGGCAATTTTTTAATACTAATAAAGAATTTTTATTTGTTTATTTTTATTTCATTTATAGTCCATATATCTAAGAGTATAATTGCGAAAGATTCATTAAGATATTTTGAAAACTGAGAAAGTTACAGATTTTTGACACGATAATCACGCTCCTGTCCCATAGTGCGGCGCTAGTGTGCGTCGGGATACCCCTTTAAACTTTAAAAGGTCTCTCGGAAGACATACCTTCAAATCATTAATAACCCGGTTGACCAGTACAAAGGTGACGTTGCCCGAGTCGTTTGAATTTAGATACGTGGACGCTTTGCACAGTTTGACAGCTGCCACGATCGCCGCTTCTGTCAGCTGCTTCGAGTTGCTGTTTTGACCTGTCGAAAACGACAAAAAAAATTATATTAAAAAAAAATACCAAAAAAGTGTATACTAAAATATGGTTTTTGTGGTTATTTCTACAAGTGCCACCTCAATTATATTAAGGTGTTCGTCGCGGGTTGGCGGGAGATAATTTTTTTTTTGTGGTTTTTATTTATTTTCTGCGTTCCACAACAAGCAATAAAATTATCAAAAAAGTAATTATCATCATTGCATACGTCCACTGCTGGCAATGATGATAATTAATGTACTTACTGAGTCCACGCTTGACGCTGTCAATAAAGTGTTTCTTCTTCGTATGCCTTGGACTGCAAGGTGCGCCGCTGTCTGCATTCACTATCTCTTCTAGAACTTTCTGTAATAAAGATATAAATAAATAATAATGCTGGACAATTCACACAGCATTATCTAACCCCAAGCTAAGCAGAGCATATGTTATGGGTACTAGATAACTGATATACATAATACAATACACAAATACTTCGATAAAAGTAAAAAAGGTAGATGAGGCATTACCATCTCGAAAGTGGATGGCTCAAGTTAGGTTCAACTATGTTACCTTACCTCAGTCATAGTCAGACCGGCGGCGCGGGCGATGGCATTTTGTGTTTCGCGTGCTTGCTACGACGTATAATTTTGTGTGATTTCGACTAAAACACCACGACAATGCCCTCGTGTTCGTTCACCAGGTGTACAAATAGCTCCAAAACAAAAACAAAGCCCAAGGCACTACACTACACTACTTTCCCGCGTAAGTTGATACACCAAACTTTAAATGTTCTGATAATCCGATACCTTATCATTATTTCATCTGTGAAACGGTACAGTTTTTGAGTGAGCGCTGGTAGAACGGACCGTATCTTCCTTTTTTTTACTTTTATCGAAGCATAAATAGATAATTTTTATTCGACGCACTGATTGAAAACTTTCGTTTTCAAGCATCGCGGTATGGATGACAAGAACAACTTGTTATTAAAATACTCACAGGGTTCAGAACTAACAGCATTATCTGCAGCGGCCACATAGCGACGCGAGATTTCTTGTTATCGGAAAATGAGTCTTGTAGTATATCAAATAAGGTGTCACAGCATTTGCTGAGTTCGTCATTAGGCCGACTTTGGACTTCGGAGAATTCCTGAAAGGTACAAGAAATTAATTACAGCGGGGCAATGCGGCCAGCGTTGTGGGGACGCTACTAGTTCCTACGGTGGTTCGGCGCGGGTTGGCGCAAGATTCTTTTTTTGTGGTCGATCGTACACCATTTACTATGAACTAATGATAAAATCAACTTTGATTAATTTGTATTCTGGGAGCATTTGAGAAAATATAGATTTTCAACTCAAAATTGGACACTGGATTTCTGTCAACAGGGATGGAAATAGAAAATAGGTAACCTATCGTACCTATCTAAGTTTTTTAGTTTTTAATCTTTTATATTTATTCTATTATGTGTACTGTAATTATATTTTTGTATCTTTAATTTGATATGGGTCGTTTAGTGCCTGCAATAAACTGATTATATTTTTATTTTATTTATTTATTAAGGCAAAGTCTCCCTTGGCCCCTCCTACCTTCTATTAGGGGGAGACAGGTTCAGCAGTGTATATCAGCCCAAGAGGTATGTCTAATGAATACTAACTTGGGGGTATGTATCCATCCAGTTCCATATGGCTTTCTCCAACGATGAAACGAGCACGATGTGCGCTGATTTACGAAGTAATTTGAACTTCTGTATGGATTCTGTAATAACATTTCAGATGAGATTGAAAACATAATTTTATTCAATTTAATGCTGTTAGCTAAATTTTTTCAATTGTAAATACTATACTCCGATTTAGAATCCAAGATATTTCATGTCAACAAAAACATTTATGAATGAAAACTTAAATAATAGATTCAGGTGTTACTTTGCGGAAATCCATTGCAAAATATAAGGATGAAAATATTTAGTAACAATTCCGCGAAAAAACCTTCCTTGTGCTGCTTGGCGCGCGGAGCTCGGAGTGGCAACATCTCTGGTGGGACTCTGCCGTTGTTGCTTGGCGCTCTCAGTGTTAAGGTCGAGTATTGTGGTGTCCATGATGTCTCGTGGAGAGACGAAACTAGTTGACGTCTTGTTTTGATAGGTATTTTTTCATTTTGTAGTTGGCTTCGTTTTTCTTCTGCAACGCGGACTACATTTTGTTAGAACTTATCGGAGAAGGTTTTTTCGCGGAATTGTTACTAAATATTTTCATCCTTATATTTTGGAATGACAACTTGATAAAAAACAACTAATTGTTTTCTGTTATTGTCATCAGTTTTTGCCACAGAGTTACTACACTTAAGTTTTTAGTGATTACCTTGCTGTTACAAAGTCACAATTTAAACTAAAACACAAACTTCAACGACACATAACCATAACCACATGTGAAGCGAAAAATTTGTAAATTTGATTTCGAAATCGAACGAGAGATCAATTGCGGGAATCGAACCCGCAACCTCCTGCGTCACAGGCGGACTTTCGCCCACCGCGCCACAGAGGTCGATTGTCAAAAGCGATAGATAAGCAGAATTCGGCTCCTGACCGTAGGGCATATGCATAAAGTGACAATTAATTATGTGACTACTAGCTCTTTCCCGCGGTTTCACTCGCGTTAAATTCGAATTTCGATGTTTTACCGGGACAAAAAGTAGCCTATGTTACTCTCCATCCTTTCAACTAACTCTATGTCAAAAATCAAGTCGATTGGTTGCTTAGTTAGAGCGTAAAGGACAAACAAACAAACACACTTTCGCATTTATAATATTAAGGACTAGCAGCGCCTCGCGGTTTCACCCGCGTAGTTCCCGTTCCCGTAGGAATTTCGTGATAAAAAGTAGCCTATGTCCTATTCCAGACTATAATCTATCTCTGTGCCAAATTTCATCCAGATCCGTTTTGCCGTTCTGGCGTGATAAAGGAACAAACATCCATCCATCTATCTATCCATCAATCCATCTAAACTTTCACGTTTATAATATTAGTGAGATAGTGAGATTAGTGAGATAGTGAGATGAGATAATACCTGTCAAAAGCCGTATAAGCCGCAGTATGTCCACATTGATATGCTGGATCAGCTCGATGTCTGTATAATCGGGGTTCTCTTCGGAGCTCGAGGACAGCTCCTGGAACAAGTCCTACTCACTTTATTAATAAGGAAGTAAATATGCTTGAACTATGGTTTAAAAGTTTGTAGTTGTAGTACGTTTCACACCGAGGAATAACTTTTTTCTATCAGTGACCGACCAATGCCGTGGCGTTTTATTGACTTACCTGTAACCTCGCACTGATTCTGTTAAAGACAGCATTGAAGAAGTTCAGGCTGAGCGCGAACAGCACTTTGCTTGCTAGGTGCCGCAGCAGGGAGGTGTTGTTGATGTTGATACCTTCGTTACGAGAGTCTGGAACAAAAGATCGAGATTTAGTGCTGTGGAACATAAATTATTTGAATTTACAATGAAAGGGTCTCAATGAAATTTAGACGGTGGTAGATGGTATCTATGGGCCTATGGGGGGCTATGGTGGACGGACAAATGCATAGGCACTTTTCATACCGGAGAAAAGTGTGCGAAACCGCGGGCAGAAGCTAGTCTTACATAGATTTTCGATTTATTATTATTTATTTATTAATAGACGAGCAGACAGTGGCTGATGTGTCTATATCAGACAGTGTCGAATTTAGTTATTGCGTTTTTTTTTAGTTTGTTATTATTGTCTTGTAACCAGTTGTCGCGTTTATTCTTGAAGGCGTTTATCGATGTGGCTGATACAATGTCTTTTGGTAATAGGTTCCAATTGTGCACCACTATGTTGCTAATAAAATGGTGCGCGGCAAGGGATTTCGTAGTCACGGGACGATCTAAGGTGGGATTTCCTGGTGATGGTGCCAGTGCCATGTCATAGAGATACGCTCGTTCATGTGAGTGGTGTTATGTGCGTGAGTGTGTGTGTGTGTGACACTTACCAATAAACTGGCAGACCTCCCTCAGCAGTATCTTGACATTCATCGCCTCCTCATACTTGGCGGTGTCTTTGGGCTGCGAACTGAGGCATATCTCCAATGTATCCAGCACAATGACCAGACTGTCATGGTAGCCTTTCTCCACCTCGGTGAGGGGACGGTTGTAGCCAGTTGGGACTGTTGGTTGGTACTGTGGGATGAGATGAGGTTTTATCAATTACTAGCATGTAGATATTTTGTGACAATTCTGCCCAAAAACGTGTAAAGATAGACAGAAGGAAAGGCCCTTTCTGGGAGGCTAAAGTCCTTACCAACTCATTGATCCGCTGCAGTATTTTCGTCAGCCCCCCGATCACAAGCGAGAACCTGTGCCGACTGATCTGCACCAGGCAAGCCTTGCACTGCTCCTCGTTGATGCGGGAGTGCAGGTTCTGTGCTCCTGTCTTGTATGGAAGCTGTGGACATTCAACAGGTATTAATCACCTCACCTCAACAGCCTATCCAACAGCCAACAGTCCATTGCTGGACTCAGGCCTTCTCCAGATAATCGCCTTATTGGCTTTTTTCTCATATAGGTAATGCCCATAATCCCCACGCTGGATATGCAGGTTGGGGATCGCAGTTCGGTGGTAGATCTATTCTGCATGAGGTGCTGCTGCCGGGGGTGGGCAGTGTATAAATAAAATAAAATAAATAAATAATGCTGGACAATTCACACAGCATTATCTAGCCCCAAGCTAAGCAGAGCTTGTGTTATGGGTACCAGATAACTGATATACATAATACAATACATAGATAGATATTTTTTATTATACATAGAAAACGACCAGAGCACCCTGAACAAATGTCTGCAGATCGTACACACATTTGTCCCGAGGCGGGAATCGAACCCGCAACCTCCTGCGTCGCAGGCAGACCTTCGCCCACCGCGCCACAGAGGTCGTCAGTGTATGTCACTAAGTTGCCTCATATGACACGCACTGGAAGAGTTGGGGTTAGGGAATGCAATCTCGAGACGAGATCGCTAAGTCGAGATCTCGAGGGATCGGAAATTCGATCTCGGCGAGAACTCGGCATTTTCGAGATCTCGAATGGATTTCGAAAAGTATTGTTTTAATAAGATAACTGAAGCATGATTGAAACTGCTTAGTAGTTGTGATTATGATGCGAGTAAGATACAGCTTGAATTATTGAAAAAAGGTCTTTATTTTTATAATTTTTTACTAGTTATGTTAAGCTGTTTATCTATAAAATTTAACTTGTCTAAGTGCTTATTTTGTAAGCCTAAAGAAATAAAGTTATTGAATTTTGAATTTTTGAATTTTGAATGAAGACAAACATTCGGACCCGTAAAATCTCTTTTAAAGAAAGTACTTATTTTAACAAAGATAATGATCGTGAAAACAAAAATTTACAAAAATTGCTATTTCCAAAATCACTCCTAAACTAGGAGTGATTACGAGTGATCACTCCTAACTAAATTAAGAGTGATATTGGAAATAGCTTCTTAAAAAACAAATAGCGCTTAGAGTGCTGTCGGATAAACGGCTATACTTTCCTTCACCACTCAGTGACCAGCGACTCGCTCGCACGCAGAGAACACGCGTCATGCGTCGCTGAATACTGCCGCTCGATCTCGTCAATCTCGGTCGAGATCTTGTCATTTTATGCTTCGAGATTGATTTCGAAAAATGAGGCGAGATCTCGGAATATCGGGATCTCGTGAGATCGAGATTGCATTCCCTAGTTGGGGTGGTGCAAATTCTAAGCCAGTATGGCTTGGATTTATATTATTTTTTAATCATTTATATTATACAATGAGCAGAAGCTTATTTGAGCTCTTGAACTGTATTGAAACTAAACGCAGATATTTAAGTGTTTTCAGATCAGAGTCGACTAGGATTTGAATCAAAGGTCTATAATTATTTCGTTGATGACTAATGTGGCAGCATGAATGAATGAGCAAAACCAAGCAATGGGGGCCCCCTTATATTTTATTTGTTGTTATAGCGACAACAGAAATAGATTAAGTACTAGGTCTGTAGAAAATGATGGACAGTTGGTTTTCTATGTGCAGGGACAAATACCAAATAGATTCTGTTCCTCAACTTGTGTTAGATTAAGTTGTACTATTTTCTACCATTTCGATACTTTTTTTGTTTTTTGCTTAGTAGATAAGTAATATTACGTTGATAGGTAGCACACTGGAGCTAAAATTTAAATCTAAGTAGATACTTATATAGTAAGTAGATTTTTTGTTTTTCCCTTGTGAACTAAAATGTGAACTGTAATGTCCTTTGAGAAAATAGAGATTCTTTAAACCGGAGACTCGAAATACATCATCTGTGAAAATTTCAGCTATCTATCACGGATCATGAGATGGAGACGGACAGACAGACAGACAGACGGACAGTGGAGTCTTAGTAATAGGGTCCCTTTGGGTACGGAACCCTAAAGAACTATCTACGTAATGTACTTACATAATAATGTAAGTATATTTGCTAGTAAGTAACCATAACACAAGCTCTGCTTAGCTTGGGGCTAGATAATGCTGCATAGATTGACCAGCAATATTTATTTATTCTATTTATTGATTTCATATTTCATTTATTCATAAAATTTCAGGTTTATACATAGATCTTAAAATTATTCATATAGTAACTACTACCGAAATCTGCCTGATGTGTTTAAAAAGAGATACGAATGACTTTGTGCGTGTTATTTACGTCTAATAAATAGGAAAGTACTTTTATAGAATAAAAATCTTATAGTTGGAAAAACTAATGCGAATATTTGTAAAAAATTGTGCGAAAATGCAGCTGAAAGTCTGGAAATTCCCGAAACTTATTTTCGCGTGGGCGTTTGCGCTGTAAGCGACTGGGGAGGCTTATAATGCAATAAATAGCAGAAACTGACCTGTAATTTAACACTTTCTAATTATCTTTACATATCTCTTGAAATATAACACCGTTATTCCCAAAATAATGATTTTTGTTTACAATAAAAACAGGAAGGGTGGGTCTTCATTTCAATAATTTATTTTACCAATTATAGAGGTTTACCTGCTCTTCAAATCTGGCAATAAGCGAGTTCGCCCATTCTCCAGGCTTTTGAGTGCCCATTTCGTTAAAAATACGCGTAAATTAAGTAAAAACAAATTAAAAAACAAAGTTTCACGGCTCCATTTCAATATTTTCAAGAATCGATATTATTTTTGAATCTACCATTTCTTTCTAAAAATGGAATGTTGCACTGGTTGTAGAAAAATAATCTACCATTCAATAAAATCGCGCACGCGCGCTAACTACGCTAAAGCGGGTTACTGACACACCTGCCACAGGGGCAAATTTCCTAGGCTGGCCCAGACCGTTGTTGCACCACACTATCCTTGGATCGTCCGGCCGGTCGGGTCCGGTCGGGCGGCAGGGACGATCTAGGGACCAAGGGGGGGGGGGGGATGCTACTACGTTGTCACGTGTGAAGCGCGATCGGGGCAATTTATCATTCAATTATAATAGCCATTTGTTCAACAACCAATATTTGTTTTTTCCGGTAGCACCACAGAAAGAGCCAAGGGCTTAACCGATTTTTTTATTTTTCGATAGTATTGGTGCCATCCTCAACACGTGTGTTTAGCTGAACATATACCCAACCAAACACTAAACGGCAGGTATGTAGGTATAGACAATTTCAATATTGCCGCGACCGCTGCACCATGCGCCCTAGATTGCCCCTGCAGCAGGAGTGTGAGACTATCATCGTTCAAGACGCACACACACCGAGCGACGCGATGACGACGTTATTCGATGCTTTTCGGTGCTATGGACAACAGTGCGACCGGAAAGATTAGAAAATAAATGACTGAGGGCAGTGCTGTCGTTTAGATGGCAACACGAATATTATGACGCAAACAGTCTTGATCTTAGCATTTCGTAGAAAACGATAGATATTGCTGTATTAGGTATATTAGTATAAAAGCAGTAGGTACATAAAACGAAATCTTATCAAGAAGGCTTTTTACTCCATAGATGTTTATATCAATGATGTTAATGCTTGGCCAGATGTCGCCCAGTTCCGCACCGACAATAGTATTATGGGAGAACAATCTTATGCTTAGTTTTATATAAATATTTACCTGTATCTAAATACTATTATATTTAGACTTACATAGGCAAATAATTTTGTATTACATTTTAAGGAATAAACAAACTTACAAGTGGTTTATTTTATGCTTCTTCCACTAGTGGACAAAAAATTGAAGCGAACAAAATCAATAACATTTTGTTTCTTGTTTGATAATTACTATTTATAAAGGTAAGGTATGTATAAAATTTGACTTGTCTAAGTGCTTTTTTGTAAGCCTAAAGAATTAAAGTTATTGACTTTTGACTTTTGAGTCATCTATTAGGTACCCATAACACAAGCTTTTGCTTGGTGCTAGATGATGCTATGTGGATTGTCCAGCATTTATTTGTAAAGGCTAGCTAACGTCAGCCTGAGACAGATTAATATCTACTAAAAGCTATTTCACTTCTTGAGCTGGCAATATGTTTCAGCATTACATTTCGTTTCCAACTAGAAACTGTCACTTTGACATTCAATGACAGCCATCATTCAATTCAATCAATTCATTCATTTCATTGTTTGCTTTGCTCGTGGAGGTCTTGTTTGGATTTTTCTGTTGTTTTTACAGTAAATAAATTCCTAAGAGTGGTGTTATTCCTCATATCTGAGAGATTTCTGTGCACTCTTCAAAATGATGGTAAGTATGTTACGAAACCTGTGTTGCTCCCCACTTTTTCGCCATTTAACAGCGCGCCGCCGCCGGGGGCGTAACTCGATGTTAGTTTCGAAGAATCTTCATTTTTATTAAGATATCTGCAAAACTGAGTCATCTAATTGACGATAAATACCATATAAAACTATTTTTGATCGATTCCGCTTCGAATTAACCGTTTTCTGCCCATTTCCCGTTATGACGTGGACCTAGCTTTTACATGCGATTTTTATCATAACTTGTGTTTTTAGGCCGCTATTTTCTATTAGTTTCCGGTGCAATTGTAATTACACTGTTTCCATTCTTGGTTATACACAACACAGTAATGACCATAGTCAGGATGACTAACACAGCAACAGAAGTACTTGACCCTTCACAAGCCTGGGTCTCTTCGACCTTAGACCTTCCCTGGCTACGTTTTATTATTAGGTACTATGAGACAGAACAGTCCTGCTGCAGACCAAAGTGCTTATTTTCCCTTACCTCCTTCACACAAACAATTAATTATTAGCAGGAATAATGTTTTTTCTGTGTATTTAATTTGTTATTCCGTTCTTTTGGGACATTTAATCAGGCATCTGCTTAGCAGAATGTGCCTGTCCTGTTACGCAAACACAAAACATCACCCTTACTTTAAGTAATAACACCATCACATCACACTAATGACTAACATTGTCTGATGAGGATGATGATCCCACTTATATTATAAATGTGAAAGTTTGGATGGATGTTTGTTACTTCTTCACGCCAAAACTGAGTGTATCAGGCTGAAATTTTGCATAAATGTAGCTCTAAGCCTGGAATCTAACATTCTACTTTTTATCCCATAAAAAAGTTCCCGTGTGGGATACAAATAATGTTTAAACAGTTCCATATCCTTTTAGATTTTTGTAAGCACCTGATTGTTTTGTAATTATATAGTTTGTTATTATGTATTATTCTGTGTTTGGTTAGGTAAAGGTAGTACCCACCCATTTCTATGTCACAGTGTTTTGTAATATGGACTGTGTTGTCTGAAATAAAAATAGAAGGATGTAATAAGAATAGATGAAATAAGGATGAAATAAGAATAGGAGAAATAAAAATATCCATATCCATATTCATTCATAAACTTGTACTAAGCTGCTAGTAGAAATCAGTTAACCAATAAGTACAAGGCTTTAGCAGATAAATAAAATTATATTCTTTGCTATTATAGACGGATAATCCAAAGTTGCTAGCTGACATTCTATCTCTCTATTTTACCTTACCTGGGACCCTTACGTTAACCCACTTGGGATAAAGGTATTATCTCAATGGGGATGGTCTAAAAGGTTTTTAAAAGCTAGCAAAATTCAATTTTTGTTATAAGTATAGCTTCTGTTGCCCGGACTTTAATGAGACTGGTGTGCTACCAAACTAAACACACACATTTTTAAACATGTATTCTACAAACAGACATTATGTCTGAGGACAGAATGAAACTTATTATTTTTTTGAGTTTGTTTCTATTAATCTACCTTAATGATAAGGACGAGTGGGGTTCTTTATCACAAGTATATTTAGGCCTAAAAGAGAACTCCAACCCATCTCATTGTAACTTACCTAGTTACAGAAGTTAAGATATTATTATCACGATGTATATTTTCCAGGACTGCGTGGATGAAACCACCCATGATCCGCTGTCAGCGCCGGCCCAGTCACCGCCCTCCAGTGCCAGTGACATAAAGATTGATAAGAAGCCCAATGATAATGTGTCACTGGCAGATAACAGCCTTTTGGTGAGTTATGATTCTAATTCTATGTATATATTAATTATCTATTATTAATAGTAATTTGGAACTTAAAATACAAGTGGCTACATACAACAATAAAGAGACACAAAAACAAACAACGTGCTTAGTCACAAAATGATGGAAAAATATTATATCCTACTTTACTTTACTACTTGCCTTAATAAGTGTTAAAAGTCAAAAGTCAATAACTTTATTTCTTTAGGCTTACGAAAAAGCACTTAGACAAGTCAAATTTTATACATAATCAGCTTTATAAATAGCAATTATCAAACAAGAAACAAAATATTATGGATTTTGTTCGCTTCAATTTTTGTTCCACTAGTGGAAGAAGCGAAAAATGTACCAAGCTAGTAAGTTTGTATACTAAGTACTTAAAATGTAATATAATATCATTTACCTATCTAAGTCTAAATAGAATGTGATTTAGATACATGTCAATACTAAGTCCAAAGGCTCCTGAACTATGTTCTAACTAAACGGAACATGTTTTGGATAGTGACTTGACTACAAGGGAACTTGGTGCACACCAGACACTAGGCAAAACCAGATAAAAATTTCAAATTATCATAAAGCAAAGTTCACTAAGCATCATCCAACAACAGTAGGTATGGTGTGAAAGCCTTATAACGCTGGCGCGACACTGGTTATCTGCGTTTTGAACACAGGCGCCGAGACGGAGCTAATCGTGGCGTCCTCGCTGTGTCGACGCGGCGACCTTGCTGCGCAATTGCCTCTCTTTGAAATCCCTTGCAAATCGCCAGTGTGATAAGGCTCTGAGAAGAACTAAAATTAATAAATTATTCATAATATTTTCATATAGAAAACTGAATTATCTGACACACACCTGAAGTTTAGCAGATTAATATGTCCAGCTGTGGACTGTTATAGGTGGTGATAATTATGATACTGTTATGTGGGAAAAGGAATACACCAAGAATTTTCATAAATGTAGGTACTTTTATCTGGGCAACAAATAACCCAGTTGTAGCTAACCACTCAGCTTAAGGGGGTACCATTATAACGCCATTTTGTGATAAGGATAGGCATCGGATTTCGCGTTGATAGGAGCGGGACAGAGCAGAGCGGGCGTGTGCAAAAGTCATGGGCAAAAATCAAGCTTTTGCTTATTAACTAGAAATAATAGTAATTTTGAAAATCTAAAACACAAACCGTCTGCTTTATATACCGTTTGTTTACTGTACAAAGTAGGCTTATTTTAAAGTATTTATTAATAGCGACGATTTATATTGTACAGTTTAGAGCGAACTTTGGATTTTTTTTTCCATTGAGAAAATGTTATGTATTTAATCATGTTTTCGAAACAGTAGCTTTCTAGCATCAATCCTGTACTATAACATATATTAATCTCACAGTAAATGCTTCAGTATTATGGAAGATAATGATCGCTGACGCTAAGCTATTTCAGCCCCCCTAGCACGGGGATTGTTGTCTAGGGTAGAATAGACAATAATGACATTGCATCGCCATACATTGCGTACATTATTGAAGTTGATGGAATGTATTTCAAATAATTTACGCATTGGATGACGAAGTGACGTAATTTTTCTCTATTCTACCCTAGACAACAATCCCCGTGCTAGGGGGGCTGGTATCATCGACTCTAAACAATAGATTTTTCATACACAAACATAGTTTAGCAGTATACAAGGTCATTGCAATTACATCAATTATCTCCACTTCAAAACAGACTCTCTATATCAGTCACTGACCGTTGTCATTGAGCGTTATTTAAGTACTAACTCTGGACGGAAGAAATCACCGTCCCCCCCCCTTGGGGTACTAACTACTACATGCCTTACTTTAATTTTAAGTGGTAGAACTGGAATCTGCACTGACATCTCGCATGGAAGTGTATCTTGTGTATTGTGCCTAACCAGTCAAGTACAAAAAATAAATACAAAATTATTTATTTGCCAATTAACTTATAGACATCACTGGCGGCCCTCGCACCAGGCCGGTGTCGCGGGAAGCCTTTTTACAAAAGTAACTCTAACGGTAAAGTTTAGTTGTAACTCTTTAGTTTTGTAACTCTAGTTTACAAAAAATATACATAGACCATTTTACAAGTTTACAACGAATAAAAATGATGTTGGTTAAATAAGTTGGACTAATATAGGCTGATGATGATGATGTTTTATTTATGTTCTCCGATTTCTCCGTCAATAATGAACCTTTTTTGATGTTATTTTTTTGCTATTACCGAAGGATGATTATTACTTGTCTTGTCCCGCAAAAGTAGCTTTTGTAAAAAACATCAAATCATTACCTAAGTAAAAAAGGTTCTGTGATCATTTCGCTGGGAGTCCTATTATATAAATAAACTAGCAGCGCCTCGCTGTTTCATCCGCGTAGTTCCCGTTCCCGTGGGATTCGTTCAATTTCAAATTTCATCCAGATCCGTTCAGCCATTCTGGCGTGATTGAGTAACAAACATCCATCCATCTATCTATCCATCCATCCAAACTTTGACATTTATAATATTAGTGAAAGTGAATATTAGTGGGATAATAATTACCTACGTAAAAAAGGTTCTGTGATCATTTCGCTGGGAGTCCTAATAAATAAATAATAAATTACAGGTGGACATCTCCGACGCTCTGAGCGAGAAAGAGAAAGTAAAGTTCACGGTTCACACCAAGACGACCCTGCCAGAGTTCCGCAACGCCGAGTTCACTGTGGTCAGACAGCATGAGGAGTTCGTGTGGCTGCACGATCGCTATGAGGAGAATGAAGACTACGCGGGGTATATTGTAAGTATGCAGCGGGTTATCATCATCAGTCCATGTCAGGACTCGGGACGGACAGGACAGGAGTCAGAACAGACTTATTGGGACCAGGAGCCGCTCGGTCATATTATGAGCAGAGCGTGATGAGCAGAAGGTGGGCCGCAGAAAATAAAAACAACTTAATTAAGTTTCAAAAAGATTAACGTTTTATTATAGAAATCATTTAGAACGGGATGTTTACCATGATTCAATTTTTGAGTTTTCCAATATTTCGGCACAGTTTCATGTTTCACTAAAGTTAATTTTATTTGCTAATACTAAATTTGATTACTTTTGATTGATGTTGTAGTTATAAGTGTTTATGATTTAAATAATGTACTATGGATTTATATCTGAAATAAATGAATAATAATAATAATAATAAAGTCACTGCGAGTTGGTTTTTATATAAAAACCAACTCGCAGTGACTTTAGTTCTTCCGTGATCATGACGCATGAAACGTTTTATTTTATATAACGTTTTATTTTCTTATCAATTTAAGTATCTGACTGGTAGATGCATGATATTGCATGGTGTTAACAATTTTTTTTTAATATTTTTTTTATCACTATACGAGAAGGTCTATCATGGCCGCAGTGACATAAAAGCCACCCAAAGCAAACAAAAAAAAAAATTGGTTTCAAATTGCTTGTCGCCACACGTAATATTCCCTCCAGCTTTTCGTTTGCTAGGCGGTTTCTATTTTTTGTTTTGTTCAGGTTCATAATCGAATACGTTTGTTCGCAAATATACAAATATAGGTAGGTCCGAACCAGCTTACGCATTTGAGAGAATTTGTTCGCAGTACTTTGTATGCGTTTTCATCAATGCAGCGGTAAAAATTCATTAAATTTTTTGCGTAAATTATCATCACTTGCACTTGCATGTTAATCAATTGAAGGTATTGATAGGTATTGAAATTGTTCATAATTTTGCTAATTTTATTAAGTTGCTGGCGGGCCTACAGGATGATTATTTTTCTCGTGTAACGGGTTCGATTCCCGGTTCAACCATGTAATTATTTAAATGTCTATGACAGTTTAAATTGTTTTTTAAATTCAAATAATGTTTTCTTTCAGTAAAATGTTCCATCTACAATATTCAAGGTACTTTCCCTCCATGTGGCATATCCGTGGGACGCCCTGTATATTCAATACTTATCATTTTAAATTCTAAAAAACCTTAAACATGTCAAATTAAGAAATACAATTTAAAATAATATTACAGGACCGATTTGAAAAATTCTTTCGCTTTTGAAATCATACACTATCCCGGTATATTCTATCGCCGATGAACATAGAATAGGCTATATAATATACCCGTGCGAAGCCGGAGTGAACCGCTAGTTATTAATAATTTATATTTTTTTGGGTGTTATATTTGTCGATGATGTAATAAAATTAATAAATCGATCAAAAGATCGATGCATATACCCTATTAACATAATTTTGTTTCTCAGATCCCGCCCGCACCACCGCGTCCTGACTTCGACGCGTCCCGAGAGAAGTTACAGCGGCTCGGAGAAGGCGAGGGAGCGTTGACGAGAGAAGAGTTCCTGAAGATGAAAGAAGAGTTGGAAGAGTTAGTATTTATTTATACCTTTTTGTAAGTATGTAGTACTAGCAGCGCCTCGCGGTTTCACCCGTGTAGTTCCCGTTCCCGTAGGAATTCCGGGATAAAAAGTATCCTAAGCCTATGTTCTATTCCAGACTATAATCTATCTCTGTGCCAAATTTCATCCAGATCCGTTCTGGCGTGATTGAGTAACAAACATCCATCCATCTATCTATCCATCCATCCATCCAAACTTTGACATTTATAATATTAGTGGAATAAGCGTATAAGATTGTTGGCTGGTGACTGATCTTCATCGTTATATCCATTGATCTAAAGTCTATGGATGGGCCCTGTCTATGGAATTTTCCTGTATAACCTCAAACAATTTGGTTGCATAATATGGCGGCTCAGAGATCCAGTTTAGACTTTAGATCAAATATGGCGAATTTACTAGTGTTGTGCCGCATATCGACTTGCGTGTATCATCGAACACAGAAATTATCGATAGATATAGTACTAAGTATAAAGACTTATCTTAGTACTTTATAGATATTTTTATTGTTTGTATAGAAAAATAGTATAATAATAATATCTAAGTTTGGGATGGAATTCGTTTTATTTATTTATTTTGACTTTGTTTGATTGAAAAGATTGCTAGAGTGACTAGCTTGTTAGTTATTATTTTTCTAATTTGTTATTAGTAGTAATTAAATAAATGAATAAATAAAAAATCATTTATTGCCTAAAAAAACTCTTAACCTTAACCTAAACAGAATTATACATAAAAACACAAAGAAATAAAAAATAAATAGGCAAAGGAAGTAAATTCAGCTTTGAGCTGCATGCATGGAGCATGCGGCGCTGATTTTAAATCTACTCCCGTCGGGTAGGTGGTCACCGAGGGATTGGGATAGCGGGTTGTGGGTAAAAAGTAAAAACATTACAATATAATGGTGAACGGCTCATACATGTTTACCTGAGCTTGAGGATGAGTATGTGACTATGTGCTAGTTCTCCCGAGGCACCAGTCTCATGAGAGTCTGGGCAACCGGAGACCTTATGAGTGTATGAGTGTGTATGTTTATGTGATGGTGTGTTATGTTGTGCGTGGGTGTAATGAGCATGTATGTAATGACTCTCCCGAGGCAATAACTACTAAAGGCTAATTAATTTAAGTTGTTCCTCCCCAGTGAATACCTAGCAACCTTCAAGAAGACAGTGGCCATGCACGAGGTGTTTCTACAGCGTCTCTCTACACACCCCGTGTTCCGGCACGACACGCACTTGCGCGTCTTCCTAGAGTACCAGCAGGACCTGGCCGCCAAGCCGAGAGGGAAGATGGACCTTATTGGGGGACTGGTAAGGATGCGTTTAGATTGGGAGTGTCGGAAATCAAAATGGCGGATGTTTTGTTCTTTATAGCAAACGAGCAATAAAAAGGTGAGAGACTTTATTGGAACACTGGTTAGTATTATATTAAAATGGCTACTTGACTGGTAAATAATTGTAACGTATTGTCTGATAAAAATAATGCAAAGTGTAATTAATATTTCTTCAAGGCCAGTCGTATTAGTTATAAAAACTAATTTCAAAGTTTGAATAAAATAATGACGCACCCAAACGATTAATCTCTGTCATGGCTCCCGTGCTCCGAGAAATGACGTCACACGCCACACCACACCTAACAAGAAGAACTCATTGACACTGTTATCCGTGATAGTGTGACGTCACCAGCGAACCAACCAAACGCAGAGCGTTTTCGTCACGTGATCATGTATCAAAAAATGCGTAATTTTATTTCCGTTTTTTTAACCTAAAATAGGCACATTTTTAACTAAAATCACCTGATTACGCTTTGTTACGCTGTCACTGACTAGGATAGAAACAATTTGACACTTATTTTTAATGTAGTCAAATAGCCTATTACGCGAGAACCCGCCATTTTGTATTGAAGACAACATTTTAGCGTTCTAGAAAACAATGAGCAAAGATTGATGGACGTTACTTTTGGACTGGTACGTATCAGACTGCTCATTTCTATCAGTATGGTCAATGCATCCTAACAATGGCATTTTGGCATTTAAATTAGATCTTATTTCAGTACCAATAAGAGCTAGTTCAGCTCTTCAAGAAGACAATGATGGCGATGCACGAGGTGTTCCTGCAGCATACCTCCATGTTGCGGAACTTCACGCACTTGCTTTGTTCTAAGTCAAAGTCGCATCAAATTAAATTAGAATCGAATTTTAACTAGATGTCGCTACTTGAAAAATTTGATCGCGCTATCGAAGTGTTTCTTTAAACCCATTTTCACCATATAAGAGTTTGAGTTTGTTAGAGATCGCTTCTTAGCGATAAGGCCGCCCATTGTACTTATCTTATGCAGACATCGCATAATATCTTTGTAATGTTATTTTATGGTGTACAAGCATTTTTGTATTATATTATATTGTATAATTTTTTAACATGTTAAATTATTACAGATGCGTTCAATGACAACTACAACAGACGAGATCTACCTCGGGGCTACAGTTAGAGACGTCAACGATTTCTTCGAGCAAGAGACGACGTTTCTACAAGATTACTATTCACATCTGAAGGAAGCTGTGGCTAAAGTGGATCGTATGACATATAAACATAAAGGTTAGTTTTGAAAGTCGAGTTTCAGAGGGTTTTAAGGGCTATAAGCATTAACCAGCCACTCAAGTTAGAAAATGGCCACCTATTTTGTAAATTGACCCTCTCCGTATGTCGGCCTTCTTATTAATAAATCATAGGACGTTATTAGCTAAAGCTGACATAGTAAATTAATAGTTAATTGCGGTCCATGTTCCTTGGTTCTTGGTTCACCATGGCAGCGGCACCGGTCGCGCTACTGGTGTCTTAAGCTACCAAACGAGAAACACCAAAACAAACACCACTACCAACTGTTGTTGGAGTGAGTGAGACGGCAAATAGCATACATACATATAGTATACACACATTGAATGAACGAATACTTTATTGCACTTAAAAAAAACATAAATAATCCTTATATCTAAATTATGATAACCATGCACTGGTTATCATAATTTAGATATAGGCGACCTTATCGCTGAAAGCAATTTCTTCCAGGCAACCAACACCACATTAATTATAGTATACATATTAATAATATATACTTATACTTATTATCACCGTTTTCCTTCCCAGAGGTAGCAGACGCTCACATAAAGCTGTCTTCCTGCATCACACAGCTCGCTACGAGGGAGCAGCCGGCCACAGAGAGGTTCCTCACTAAAGCATCCGATACTTTTGATAAATGCAGGGTAAGTTCTCATCAGGCTTTGTCGGTCCACTGCTGGACGTCCGTCTCTCCTAACTCGCTTCAGCAGCGTCCAGCATCTACCAGCAGTCGTGCCGTACTGGGTAGTAATTACACTTAATGAAACAGACCGCGACTCTGCAAACGTAGTGTAGGACGCCCTGCGTCCAGGTCCCACCCACACAGCCCAGGTCCCAGGACACAGCGCGTCCTACACTATGTTTGCCGAGTCGCGGTCTGTGTCATTAAGTTAGTATAAAAAAAAAATGCATCGGATACCTTAGATAATAGAATACCGTGGGAACCTTCGACTTATTTTTGCAAATAAATGTCCTAATTAATAGATAATAAGCAAAAACTTTATTTTTGCGCTTACGTCGCTCTGCTCTGTCCCGCTTCTATGAGGGCAAAATCCTATACCCTATCCTTTTCACAAATTTGTCATAGGTCGCTCCCTTAACAATAAGTTTCAAAATGACCTTTAATGGTATTTACAGAAGATCGAAGGTCGCATGGCGTCGGACCAGGATCTTAAGCTGGCGGACACACTGCGGTACTACATGCGAGACGCGCACGCGGCCAAGGCCGTATTGGTGCGGAGACTTAGGTGGGTTGTAGCAATACAAAAGTACCTAAATTATGCTGGACAATTCACACAGCATCATCTAGCCTCAAGCTAAGCAGAGCTTGTTTTATGAGTACTTGATCTATATACTAATATTATAAAGCGGAAAGATTTGTTTGTTTGAATTGAATAGGCTCCGAAAGTGCTGGACCGATTTGAATAATTCTTACACCATTTCAATCCTACATTATCCCTGATCTCAAAGAGGCTCAAATATGCAGGTCGACAGAGCCTACGCATTTGCTCCCCTTGTAGTCGAGACCCTAGGTCCGTGGGGTACCGAGGCTCCGGGTTTTCAAAAAATTATCTGAGCATCTCGTCGAAGCGACGCGTGACCCGAGAGCTGGTGAGTATCTGGCGCAGCGCATCAGCATTGCCATACAGCGGGGCAATGCAGCCAGCGTCTTGGGCACGCGCGCGACTGGTATTGATATGGATCAGCTGAGCCTGTAAATTGTTTGCAACATTATTTTACTTAAATATTTAAAAAAGAATTTAAAAAATAACAGGTTTATCCCCTTGTAGTCCAGAATCACCCCCTTTCGACTTAGTACACATGTAACGTGGCACCATGTACACCTTGATGTAAATAAAGATCATCTAACCCGCTGTCCCAATCCCTCGGTGACCACCTACCCCACGGGAGTAGATTTAAAATCGGCGCCGCATGCTCCTTGCATGCAGCACACAGCTGAATTTACTCCCTTTGCCTATTTATTTTTAATTATTTTGTATTTTCTATGTATAAAATATATAAAACTAGCAGCGCCTCGCGGTTTCACCCGCGTAGTTCCCGTTCCCGTAGGAATTTCGGGATAAATAGTAGCCTATGTCCTATTCTAGACTATAATCTATCTCTGTGCCAAATTTCATCCAGATCCGTTTTGTCGTTCTGGCGTGATAAAGGAACAAACATCCATCCATCCATCTAAACTTTCACGTTTATAATATTAGTGAGAATAATATAAAATATCTGTTTAGGTTAAGAGTTTTTTAGGCAATAAATGTTTTTTGATTTATTTAACTCTGTTTATAATTTCAGATGCCTGGCTGCTTACGAAGCTGCCAACAGGAACCTAGAACGAGCGAGAGCTAAAAACAAGGACGTCCATGCGGTAAATATAATAAACAACCGATAGAAATTTCACGCAAAATTTATTTATTGATTTATATTTATTGAGGTCAACAACAGCGTTACAATATCCATAAAAATACTAGAAATATATTTAACAATAAGGTCAAAAAGGACACGGATATAACAAAGAGAACAGCAAAGTAAGTGAAAAAAGTTCGACTGCGCCTGCGACGCAGGTGGTTGCGGGTTCGAAACCCGCCTCGGGCAAATGTATGTACGAGCTGGAGGTGTTTATTCCGGGTGATGGTTTGTCCTGGGTATTTTCTCTGTGCATACAGGATTTAACAAAAACGAAGGACCAAAGTTTCAAGGGGGGTTCAGCTTCAATCACTGAACACAGGAAAAATATTTAAAAATAAAAACGAATTAGTTTTAGAAAAAATCTAGTCTAGTGATCATTTTGTTTGACAACGTTATCTGTGTAACACCAATTCGAACCCAAATATCATTATCTCTCTGAGAGTAGATTCGACCAAAGTAGTATAAATCTTAACCTGATATTAAAATCGCATTATTAATCTAAAGTTTCTAAACTTCGTATTTTACCAAATATTATTCCAAGAGTAACATAGTCTATGTATAATATACTAGTTTCTGACCGCGGCTTCAATTTCAATTAAAATTTATTTATTTACCTTAATTAATACGGTCATAACACCAATTACATTCATTTTAAATACGTTCATTCGCATGCGTTGATTCTGTGGATACGTTAAGGCTTACCCATGGGAACTGATTTATGGGATAAAAAGTAGCCTATTTTGGATTCCAGGCTTCGAGCTACATCTGTGCAAAGTTTCAACCCGATAGGGTTCAGTCGTTATGACGTGTAGAGGTAACACACATCTATCCAAACATCCATGTCTTCGCGTTTATAGTACATTGACAAAATAGAATGACGTATCTGTCATATTTGATAGGTATAGAGTTGATGAAAATAGGTCGTAGGTATTGTAATTTTTCTCTATGGGGCCTGCAGCCTGCGGCTACCTAAACTTTAATACGCGTTTTGTTGGCTTATTCGGGGGCGGAGCCCTAAATCCTATAGCCTATAACCATCGGGGTATTGAGACGAATCAATCGATACATAATTTGTTGAAATCGAACCAGTAGTTTCAGCGCTACGTGGGAACAAAGAAATCGGCCACATACATACAAACATAGGGTGCTAACCTCATAACCCTCCCCTGTTGGTAGTCGGGTAAAAATATCCAGGTGTTTGAATCAAAGTATAGTGTGATGTGATATTATACTAGGTTTAAGTAAGCTGGTTTAACAAGGTATTTGATCGAATCCACTCTTTATCACACAAATCACTCTAACAATTTATATTAAATATCTGTATCTTGATGTATTGGTACGCATTGTGGTTGTTTAACACTTTCTCTGCCGCACGCAGCCGTTGGAAGTACAAGAGGTAAGGCACGCTTTGGTTTACTGATGAAGCATGGCTATCTAGACACTGTTTTTGACGTCCATTGGTAAAAGTCGGCAAATACAGGGTGTGTCAAGACCACCACCTAAAAATCGGGGTGCAGCACCCCGAAACAATACCAGTAAAACCGATGTCGGAAAAAACGACTGTAGTCGGAGATTTTTTTTAAAGATTTTATTTGTTTTGCTAGCCAGCAATGTACATGTAAGTTTGCAAATGCAGATAGACGCGGACAGCGAGCTCGCCCGCACTCGGATAGTGTTTTAGAATACCTACATTGCTGTTTTTATGAATTTATTTGTTTTTTTTTGCTTATTTAAGTTAGATAATTAGCTAGATATGTTCCTATAATGTTGTGGTATGGGTATGTTCCTAGAAAACAATAAAAAAGACGTTGATGGGTCAACAAATTTTTCGCGGATTTTTTTGCATAATGTTTTCAAAATCGTGGTCTGATTGCACCCCCCATTTTTCGGTAGTAGTCTTGACACACCCTGTATACATTTTTTTTAATTTATTGCCACTTCGACGATCGAGTTTACGCAAAGATCTAATAGTATATGGATGAGCTTTAACTACAAAATTTTGCGTGCATACCGTGAACAGAGCCCCGAGTCCATTTGACGATGGTATCGACACGTGATCGTGTCGTCTCGTTCCCATAGGTTTTGGTACAGCGCTTCTATCGTGCGGACAGGGAACTACGGAAATCTCATACAAATATGAGACGTCACGATCACGTCTGTGGTATTTCCGGTCGCGTAAGTTTAAAAAAACACAAATTTCTTTTTGCAGGCGGAGCAGGCCCAATCGAACGCTTGTGCAAAGTTCGAGAAACTGTCAGCGCGCGCCAGGGAGGAACTCATCGACTTTAGGAATAGAAGGGTCGCGGCTTTTAGGAAAAGGTGAGTTTATTTGCCGCGTGGTGCCGGCTTATGCCGGGTACAGACCAAGCGAACAAAAGCGAGCGAAGGCTAACGAGTGGGATTCGACGATCGATGACGAACGTTCACTCGCTTTCGCTGTTGTATCCACACCACACGAACACATGTGAAACAGCCGGCAGAGCACGGCCGAAGGCGAACGAAGGCCCTCGTTTGGGCTCGCTTGCTTTCGCCATGACGTCCACACTGGTTCGATCGCGTTCGGTGGTTAGCCTTCGCTCGCTTTTGTTCGGTTGGTCTGTACCCGGCATTAGAATTAGCACCACCCAACTCTTCTAGCGGGTTTCTAGAGAGGCAAATAGGGGATATCCACCGGGGGGTAGGCAGCAGCGCCTGCTGCAGAACAAGTCTACCAGAGAACTGCGATCCCCAACCCGCTGGCCCAGCGTGAGGATAATGAGCATTACCCCTCATATGATAGCCTATAGTAAAGCGCTATCATATACACACAAATACAATACACAAAAAATATCCAAGTTTTTTAATCGGAGTATAGTCCTACCGACAACCGCCTGGGGTTAACTTGTTCTTAAGTGGAGATCACGACTCGGTAAACGAAGTGCAGGACGCCCTCTTGCCAGATGGGTTGACGACCTGCGAAAGACTGCTGGCAGATGCTGGATGCGGCAAGCTGAAGACAGGGCGCTATGGCGCTCATTAGGGGAGGCCTATGTCCAGCAGTGGACTAATATAGGCTGATGATGATGATGATGATGATGTTAAAAAATGCGAAAGTTTAAAAAGTTTTAAGTAATTGGTATATTTTGTCCACAGTCTGATAGACCTCGCCGAGTTGGAGATAAAGCACGCGAGATCTCAACAGGAGCTGCTAAGGAAGTCTTTACAAGCGCTCACAGAATGCCAGTAGATTACGAATATACTAAGAGATATTATATAAAAATGGGGTAGTTTCCTGGGTAAAAAAATCTATTCAGTCTTTTATTTAGATTAGATAAAAAAATATTGGACACGTATTTTTTCTTTTGTCAATCAAACAAAAAATTACTAAGATAAAGAGCGTCAAAGTTTGGTACTCCTGTTACACGCACGCTCGTGACGTCACGCCGTGCTAAAAGTGTCGCACGGCGTGACGTTTTTGGACGGAAGATATTGGACACATATTTGTAAATACTATCCCGACGTCGTCGGGAAAATAAGGTAAATAAACGCGATAAATACCCGTTAAATAGTATTTACAAATACGAGTTCAGATCGCGTAAGTTTAAAAAATATTTATATTGGACACGTATTTTTTCTTTTGTCAATAAAAAAAATGACAAAGATACAGCGTAGGATACAAAGTCGCTGAAAAGTGTCGCCTGGCGTGACGTCACGTGAAACGTTATCTGGCTTTATCTACATACTAGCAGCGCCTCGCGGTTTCACCCGCGTAGTTCCCGTTCCCGTGGGAATCCCGGGATAAAAAGTAGCCTATGTTCTATTCCAGACTAATCTATTTCTGTGCCAAATTTCATCCAGATCCATTCAGCCGTTCTAGCGTGATTGAGTAACAAACATCCATCCATCTATCCATCCATCCATCCAAACTTTGACATTTATAATATTAGTGGGATTAGTGGGATTTTTTTTGTTTAATTGACAAAAGAAAAAATACGTGTCTAATATCTTCCGAAAATCTAACAGATGGACTTATTAGATTTTTTTGGAAACTAGCCTATAGTGCCGAGTCGGTTGTTGCTAATAACAACTAAATCTAATTGACAGCACTAAAATGTCGCAGTACTTTTACTTGCTAGGTGTGGGTTATGATTTTTGAGTGTTTCCTTCATACTCATAATATATAACGTCCAAGCATCAAAACGGTAAAAGCTATTTTTAACCTACTTCAAAAACTTAGCTCTTCATAGTATATTCTAAGGTTATTTTCGCGAGAACTCATAATAAAACACTGTTTTAACCGGATTGATCGCGTATATTTTATACTAGCAGCGCCTTGCGGTTTCACCCGCGTAGTTCCCGTTCCCGTAGGAATTCCGGGATAAAAAGTAAAGAAAAAAAGCCTATGTTCTATTCCAGACTATAATCTATCTCTGTGCCAAATTTCATCCAGATTCGTTCAGCCGTTCTGGCGTGATAAAGGAACAAACATCCATCCATCCATCTATCCATCCATCTAAACTTTCACGTTTATAATATTAGTGAGATTAGTGAGATTTTACAAATGTCACCTCAGTTTGCCTGTGACCATGGAAGCTGAAAAGCCTCCGAAACGTCAGGTTATAAACAAAATATAAATTATAAGCGATCAATCCGGTTAAAACAGTGTTTTAGCTCTTCATCTTCATGTTGTATGTATGTTTTTATATGTATGTCGGTCATTTATTGACGGATTTGCATGTTTTATTTTACAGATGTAGGTATAGATGATTCCGAAGTTGGTTAGCTCTTTAAAATTTTATTCTTGGGGATAAGTAAATATCCCGCGTAAATAAAAAAAAACATTTGTAATTGTAAATTCGAAGTCTATTTTTACTTTTATTTTAAACCATCAAATTATAAGAAATTAATAAATCCCAAAAATTTAACAAATTAAATATTAAAAAAAATTAAATATTAAATTAATTATTGTTCAAATTATGATGTGATCCGTTTAAACAGGTTCCACTTTTTTCTCTAATCGAGAGAGCTAAGACCTTCAATCTAGCTAACAGTAAAGTGTTGTAATAAAGCCTTATTCTTTAGTACTGGCATGCTGTTCTACTATTGTAACTGATATTCTATTCAAATTACGTATTCTCTGTCACTCATTGATATGTTGTTTCCAAGTAAACGTTATAACAAATTCAGCTGGTCTTTTCTTTCAATATTTATAATTATACTGTGAGCTAGATTGAAGGCCTTAGGTCTCTCGATTAGAGAAAAAAAGTGGAAACTGTTTAAATGGATTTCAGTGTACAGTCAGCTGCGAAAATATGTATACACTCCCATGTTTTGAAATTTGATTGAATATTAAGTGTATAGTGATTGTGATAATTTATATATCGTATTCTGACAAGAACGGTGGCTACTTGGTATGAAAAATGTGTGCGTAGACTTTTATTTCATAAGTTCAGAGTAAAATAAAAGTGAAAACTTGGAAGTGTATACATATCTGAGCAGCTGACTGTACCTTTATTTCTTTAAGGCGCACTACGCGACAGCGCGACCGCGGCACGGCCCGTCAAATTAGAACAAATGAAAGCCGCGCGGATTATTTGGTGATTTGTTCTAATTTGACAAAGTGCCGCGGCCGCGCAGTTCCACTGTCGCGCAGTGCTTTAGCACTCTTAGGCGGTCAAATTTTATACCATAAAATTTTGTATAAAAAAAGAATGAAGCTGTTTTTGTAATGTGGAATAGGTTAAAATTTGTTTTAAAACGCACGAGACTATAAAATAATGGTTGAATGCGTCCAAATCAAAAGTTGTTTTAAATTCGCAGCTTTGATGTGCTCCGATGACTCAAAAAAACTCAAACATTAAAATGCTATATTTCCTTTAGACCTTACAGGACTCTTGGACACGTCACAAAATACAAATAACATAAGTAAAACTAGGAAATAAAGTGATCAGTTTTATTTTTTGTCCACTTCAATCTTTTTAAGGTAAAGTAAAGAAACGAACAAGAAACCATTACTTTGTTAGAATGTTAGTTTTCGAGTTTCATCCCAAGCTTTTTGAGAGGGGTCGGGTTTTTTTATAGGTTTCAATTAATCTTTTGTTGTTTCGATCGTTAAGAAAGGCAACCATTTTGTGTGTTTTCAAATTATTTTAGCGAGTTTTATGCCACCGGAGTTGGCACCTTTATCTCATAAATATTATAAAGGCGAAAGTTAGTATCTTCACGCCAAAACTACTGTACGAATCAGGCTGAAGTTTAGCATAGATCTAATGTAAGATTTTGAATACCATCAGGCAACTTTTTAGCCGAGAAACATGCAAAGCCGTGTGCTGAAGCTAGTTATTATTATAAAATGAATTATTATTGTTAGCTTTTTGCTTTATAGTGCGTTACTCGCACTGGGTAAATCTTCTACGAAAACTTTTTAATCATATCCCAAAAATTTTCGATTTCGGCAGGCAGGCAGGTAACCTGCCGAAATCGAACATTTTTGGGATATTATTAAAAAGTTTTCGTAGAATTATTGTTGTTTTTATAAAAGTCACTTATGATTAGTTATAAGTTTTTATGCACTTTTTACGTTCACAGTGGCTAAGCCCCGACTACTCAAACGCAAATCACATTTGGAACGCACATGCGATTTGCAAGTTGCAAGCCAGTCCTAAGCGAGACGAGGTTTGTACGCGCACTGAATTAGTCATTTAAAACGGGTTATTTACCATGATTGAATCTAGTATATTCTTAGGTTATTTTCGCGAGAACTCATAATAAAACACTGTTTTAACCGGATTAATCGCGTATATTTTATATTTTGTTAATAACCTGACGTTTCGGAGGCTTTTTAGCTTCCATGGTCACAGGCAGACTATGTCACATATGTTACTATGACTATGTCTGCCTGTGACCATGGAAGCTGAAAAGCCTCCGAAACGTCAGGTTATAAACAAAATATAAAATATACGCGATTAATCCGGTTAAAACAGTGTTTTATTATGATTTAATCTGTGAGTTTTCCAATATTTCGAGACAGTTTCATGCGTGTGATCACGGAACCGCGGACTCAATAACATCATAGGTGCAAGCGCAGTACCTACGCGTCAGCGGAACTGCTTGCGAACTTGCTTTGATGTAGCGACAGCCGCCGGAGCACGGCCGAAGACGAACGAAGATCCTTGTTTGGGCTCGCTTGCTTTCGCAATGACGTCCACACTGGTACTTTTGCGTTCGTTCGTTAGCCTTCGCTCGCTCTCGCTCGCTTGGTCTGTACCCGGCATGAGACAAGACCCAAGTACGACTTAAGTCACGATTTTATATCAGATGTCATAGAAAATTGTAAAAAAAAACGTAATTTAAGACTTCTAAGTTGCGTTTGAGTATTCGGGAGTTAGTAATTTTTTTTTACTCTTGTTGAAATTATTGTTGTCATTCCATATTTTTTTATTCATTTAGCTTTTGCGATATTTGAACATATCTTTAGTTATAGTATATAGATTTATCATGTTTTTTTTAATATCCGACGTTTCGACCGCGTTATATCCGTTGTGGTCACAGGAGGAATGGATGTCAAATGTCGGGAAATAAAAACAAAATATAAACCATGATATATAAATAACTTCACTATTGTGTATTTATATTGTAAAATATATTTATCTTGTTTTTGGTCGTTTATTATATTTTCTTATACATGGTGCCACGAAATGTTTACTACGTATGTGAACGAAACCGAAAGGGGGCGATTCTGGACCCCGAGGGAATCAACTTACGAAATTCTATGTTTTTCTTTAATTTAATAAAAACCAGTTTTGTCATTAAATTATTACAAAAAGAATATGTAGATGCTTCGAAATTTTAAAACAGTAATGTTATTTATAATACTCGTAAATGAACACGAATGTGAGAAAAAAAGAACTTAAATTTAAAAAAACTTACCAACTTTATTTAACGTACCTAAATCTACATTAATGTGAGAGAAAAATGAGATTCGTATTCTAAAATTATGGTTATTGTTTTAAAATTTCAAAGAATCTACAGTAATTTTATGTAATAATTGTAATAATTTTATGGCAAAACTGGCTTTACTAGAAAAACAAGCCAAAAACATAAGTTAAATAATGCAACAGTTTAAGAAAACGAATAGAAAGAAAAACCTGTATTAAAAATTAGTATTCGGAATTCAAAAATTCATAGATCACAGTTGATCCCTTCGGGGTCCAGAGTCACCCCGTTTCGGCTTAGTACACATGTTTTGTAGCAGCCTGTATAATCGATTCAAAAGTTGTTGAAAAATAACAAAATCTCAAGGAACCAAATTTACTTATCTAGTAGGTAGGTATGAACTGCGTACTTATAGAATGGGATTGAGAACGACGTCATCTCTCATGCTGTCCCGCTCGCATCGAATTCAAACTGAGCAGGATAGCATGATCAATCCTGTTCTACAGGTTGTCTTTTTGAGATGAGAGTGGATGGTCAAATCCGAAACAATGAGAGTTAGAGAAACGTCGTGAAAGGAGTTATTAGCTCAATTTATAAGAAAATAAAGATTCCATACTTTTTTTGTAGCGGACTGTTTAGTATAGTTTCCAAAATTCATTATAAATAGATGTTTTACCAAGGATAAACCCTTTAAAATACAGGTTTAGTATCCTGGCTCGCGGCTAGCTCACCAGTTGTACGATAAGATTATTTGAAGTTGATGCGTTGTTTGAATACTCCCCGTACCAACCTAAAATTGTAAACATACAAACATACAAACATACAAACATAGGGTGCTAACCTCATAACCCTCCTCTGTTGGTGGTCGGGTAAAAAATTGCTATTTATTTTTAATTTTCAATAATGCACTTTTTTGCAAATATTGATCCTAATCAACAACCGCGTCCGTTGGTGCAAAAAAATACAGGGTGTCATATTTTTTTGGAAAATCAATCGGTTCAATTTCCTGCAAAAGTAAAAGTTATAAAGCAGGTTTTGCAGGTTTTGTTTTCTCATAAATCGGCGCGGCGCTAATCTTTTAAATAGTGGTCCGATGGCTATCGCCTCTATAGCAGAGCAAACCAGTACAGTGACTCCGCCAGCGTTGGTCATTGACCAGTCGACACCCGCTCGCGGGCGTGATGAGTTTCCGCGCTTGGCACGGCCCGTACGAATTGCGGCGCTTGCCACTACCGAGGGCGCGTGTACCCCTACGCCGCAGCCACCACCGCCGCCGCCTGCGCCGACATCGGGCGTTCACATAGAGAATGTGAGGGAGTCGAGGCAGCCGCCGTTTCAATCAGCAAGTGTCAACAATCCGAACAGACGCCCAACTAATTTATGTCAAAATGAGGTAAATACTGCATGTGAAAGAGTACGATCTAGCGATATTGAATGTCACGACTCTACCTATGTTAATATCACACAAGCATCTCAACCCGCAAAACCTAGTTTTGCTGATGTAGGTAGAAAGAAAGGCCTATGGTATACACCAGAGAAAGGTAATGAATGGAAATTAGTCCAAAGAAAGCGCCTGAGTAATAAATTTACGATGAGCCGCGGCAAAGCTGAGTGTATGCAAAATCATAGACATAGAATTTTTCACTACGCTCAATAGACCAACAAAGCGTGGGAGCGAGAGGTATTTAGTTGATACACACTGCCGCGAGAGAAAAAGAGATAGCGAAACAAGATGTCTATAAGACATTATTTACGCGACTAAGAGGCGATAGCGTCCCTGCCTGTTCAAAGTTGAAGTGAATATGTACAAATAATTAATAATCTTACGATTTAATCAGAAGTTCTTTATTCGGGCACCATGGTGTCGTGTTCAGTGAGTGAATGTGCCGTTACAAGAGGCAATAATCCACATAAATACACATTTCACAGCTAATATACGACTATTTTTACTGCACTCTTCATAACCCTTATTTCGCCTTTTGTTGTTTGAAAAGAGGCAAAAGAGCTATTGAAAGCTTAGATAATTGGTTTCTCTTTAGACTGATCATCAAATTACAACGCTAAATGAAGAATTTTAGGATATTTGGTGTAAAACTTAAAATTGTTTGGTTACGATAGGGATTGACAAAGTGATGACGTCATAAATATCGATAGTCGATAATTCGAGTCTGCCGGTAGGTTCGACGTGAATGCTCATAGGGTTAGGTACTTATGTAAAGTACAATAAAACACTACTTTCCAGTAAAAGAAAAAAACTAAATATAATATAATAATACAGGGTTACTGGTAATTCAGTTCAATACTGTTAGAGGTAACCCAGAGGACTGGTAATGATACTCCAACACTGATGATTGGCGACTGGTTTATAAAATTAGATTTAATATAATAATATCTATAATGTTATGTTCTTACAGGTTTCCAACCAATTCTTTGTTACGTGATAAATGGTTACGGATTATAAACAGGGGCTCCTGGACTCCAAATTAGAACTCTACTGTACTCTCTACTCTACTGTTTGTTGTCAATAATATCAATAATATTTGTTTACCTATTTGAAATGTTTTTTTTTTTAAATTATAAGATACTTTTTAAACAAGTTCGATAACAAACTCATTAGTGTCTTACAATTTTGCCAGTAAGACTATCGATAATAATATTATGCTAGAGTCAAGACAACACTATTTGACGCACACATTTACATTTCATTTTTTGTCACACCGCTAATCTGACATTGTTGGTCTTGTACATCCTAAGCCTATGTGCAAAATAGTAAATTCAAGGCGGCGGAAACTAAAGTTCCTCTTCTTATCACCAACGTAGACGAGGGCGTGTCTGAGGCGGATATAGCAGAGTACATTCTCACCAAAACCCGAGAGAATGTTAAGCCAATCAAACTGAAGATGGCAAGAAGGCGAAATTATAACGCCTTTAAAATTTTTGTGAGCAAGAGCAGCCTGTCTACTTTTCTTGATAGCTATATGTGGCCACAAGGAATATCTTTTAGGCGTTTCATAAACCTAAGAGAGACATATGAAACTGAATTTGAGGGGCAATCACTTAATAACCAAAATGGTTAGTACACCCTACAGAAAGTTAGTCTCTTTCAACTGTAAGTCACTGAAGCGATCTGTTGAAGGTATCAGAAGTCTCTGCAAGATAGCAGATATTGTGGCGCTTCAAGAAACCTGGTTGATGCTACATGATTTGCCGTTGTTAGCTACAATTGATGACGAGTTCGGAAGTACGGGAACTTCTGCGGTCGACACTTCGGCAGGCCTACTCCGCGGGAGGCCTCACGGAGGAGTCGCCTTACTATGGAGGAAGAACGTCTTCACTTCGGTAAAAGTGTTACAGTGTCACGACGTACGAATAGCGGGCATTGAGGTGAGACTATGTGATAAAGCTATGCTAATATTCAGTGTGTATATGCCTACTGACTGCGCGGAAAATTTGCCCGAGTTTACGCAATGTTTGGGCAAAATAAGCTCAATTATCGAGGACAGCATAGACATTGACGCAGTTTATATGCTAGGCGATTACAATGCCCACCCTAAAGAGCGATTTTGGTGCGAGCTTGTAGAGTTTTGTGCAGAGCAGAATTGGACATGTGCTGATATGAATGTGTTAGGCGCGGATTCTGGTACGTTTACGTTTGTGAGTGAAGCCCACGGATGTGCACGATGGCTAGATCACTGTGTAGTCACTGGAGCCGCACTATCATGTATAAAACGTGTATGGGTAGAGTATGGTGTCCAGTGGTCTGACCATTACCCGTTGTTCATTGAATGTAATCTAGGTAGAGTTAGTTCTAAAATAGATGTAGACTTAAATCCAGTACATAACTTGACGTTTTGGGGCGAGCGTACTAATAGTCAAATTCAGCAGTACCAACAGCTATGTCACTATAGATTAAGAACTATTGATTTTCCAGTACAGCTCGCCCATTGTTGTGACGGAACTTGTGATAATGGGGGACATAAATTATTGTTAGGTAATCTATATGACGAAATTGTATCAATACTGACAGAAGCCGCACAAGCCACTTATACGCGCCCCAAGCCGCGCAGGAGACATGGTTACATCTCTGGGTGGAACAGACACGTAGCAGGTTACCACAGGGAGGCCAGGCTTAAGTTTTTGGCCTGGGTTGATGCAGGTAAACCAAAGTGTGGTAGATTTTATGTTGATATGTGTGCAAGCAGGAAAGCTTTTAAAACAAAATTGAAATGGTGTCAAGACCAGCAAGAGCAGTTTAAAATGGATGCTCTAGCTAGTCACCATTCGGCCAAAGATTTTAAGCAGTTTTGGAAAAATACCAAGAAAATGAATGCTAAGTCTGGCCTCCCTGTGACAGTTAATGATGTAGCTAGCCGGAGTGCTATTGCTGATTTATTTAGAGAGCACTTTAAGGTGAAACCGATGTCAAACTCGTCTGTGTGTAGGCAGGTCGAGCCTGAGGTCATCATGCAAAGGAGAACAGTCAATTTCACCTCCAAAGACGTTCATAAGGTAATTCGTTCTATGCAACGGGGAAAATCACCTGGACATGATGGCCTCAGCATCGAGCATCTAAGGTTTGCTGGTGTTCACATTTCAAACGTGCTCGCTACGTTCTTCAACGTGTGCATGTGTCATGGTTACTTACCAGATGAGTTGACCAGAACCATCGTGGTGCCCATCGTAAAGTGTAAAACTGGAGATGTATCGGATAGGAATAACTACCGGCCTATCTCACTTGCAACCATTATAGCAAAGGTGCTTGACAGCTTGCTTAATAACATTCTCTTGCAACACATCAATCTGCACGATGCACAGTTTGGTTTTAGAGCCGGGCTATCCACAGAGAGTGCGATGTTGTCTCTTAAGCAAGCTGTCAGGTACTATACTGACAGAAAAACGCCGGTATACGCTTGCTTCCTTGATTTATCTAAGGCCTTTGATACAGTTTTATATCACAGGCTGTGGGAGAAGCTTGGGAGAGAGGGTGTACCGGCTGAAGTGGTATCCATTATGAGATATTGGTACAGATGTCAAAAAAATCAGGTGAGGTGGGCCGGCGCTCTATCTGAGGAATATGGCTTGGAGTGCGGAGTTCGGCAGGGCGGGATTACTTCCGCTCTATTGTTTAATTTGTATATTAATGAGCTCATCGGTGAGCTCAGCAGCACTCATACCGGTTGTTTTGTTGATGAAGTTTGTATGAACAACATAAGTTACGCGGACGATATGGTGCTGCTGGGTCCAACGGTGGGCTCTATCCAGAAACTCCTAAATATTTGTGAGAACTATGCGGCGGAGCATGGGCTGGCATACAACTCTAAAAAGAGTGAAGTCCTTATTTTTAAAAGTGGAAATGTTAGGCCTACCCATGTTCCGCCTATAGTACTAAATGGTGCGGCTCTGAAGGTAGTTGATACATTTAGATACTTGGGACACATTGTAACTGAGACTTTAAGCGATGACGCAGATGTTGAAAGGGAGCGTAGAGCGCTGGCTGTACGGGGAAACATGATCGCGCGTAGGTTCGCACGCTGCTCGAGAGAAGTGAAAGTCACTCTTTTTAAGGCCTACTGCCAGTCCTTCTACTCGAGTAGCCTCTGGCTCAACTGCACCCGACGGGCAGCCAGCGCTCTACGTGTCCAGTACAATAACATTTTCAGGATGCTGATGCGGCTGCCTCGCTTTTGCAGCGCATCTGGCATGTTCGCAGAAGCGCGCACGGATGGCTTTCATGCGATCATTCGCAAAAAAGTCGCTTCCCTACTCCAGCGTGCGCGAGTCAGTAGCAACGGCATCCTGAAAATGATTGTTTCGCGTCTGGACTGTCCCATCCAAAATAAATGGATGAAAATATTGATGGGATCAGTCTCTATTTAAATGTGTCTCTGTTTAAATTTAAATTCAATTATTGTGTTTATTTGTATTAATTTTTTTATTATTTAATCTTATATCTAGTTAAATTTAATTCTATTTTGTTTTGTTTTATTTGTGTAATTTTAAGTGACTTTTTATAAATTTATATTTAATTGTATTATGGATTATATTGTGATCTGAAATAAATGAGTTAATAATAATAATAATAAATCATCAGGCCATGACTCTACGACTGTTCTCGAATTTTGTCTTGATCTCGATTCGAATTTGGCCATCCACTCCCATATCAAAAAACTACCCTTCACTGGTTCGTAGTTTATACCTAACGTTTCTTTTTTAATCTTTTTGTCTATCTTATTAAAATAACAAAATAAATTAGTTAAAACGCAAACAGATAAATAAATGAATTATGTTTGTTATTATGTTAAAAAAATTGTTATGCAAGCACCTATTTTTGGCTGAAATGTACTGTATAATTTAAATATTGTAATAATAAGTTAAAATATTATAAAACGGTAAATTTTAAAATTAAGGCAATGTAAGAAATAAATATTCAATATTCCTAACTTTTGTTTTTGATAATACCTTGCATAGTTTAAACATCATTTACCAATTAACCAATTACAAAAGATGCGAGTTTCTCAACTATTACTCCGTCCACTATTTTATTTTACTTTGATATTCCGAGTGACAGCCAATTTGCCTATTTTATGTAAAAAAACGGGATTAAAATTACACATTTTTTATGTATGATCACGTGATCAAAAACGCTCTGCGTTTGGTTGCATCGTTGGTGACGTCACACTATCACAGATTATAGTGCGTGTTGTTCTTGTTAGACCAGGTGTGGTGTGAGGTGTGACGTCATCGACTCATGTCACCGGAGCCATGACAGCCCTATTATTTTATTGAAACTCATTTTTTAAAATAAATAATACGATACGACAGGCCTTGAAGAAATATTTATTACACCTTGCATTATTTTTATCAGACAATACGTTAGAATTATTTCCCAGTAGTAGTCAAGTAGCCTATTATAATCATGCATTTCATGATTTTGATAGATATATAAATAATACTGTATCGTACCACACAAAGGCAGAAAAACAGTAGGTACAGAAAACAATGCTAAGAGTTGTAGACGAAGTACAAAGGCGGCTTTATCACTAAGTGCTATAATAAGTTAGTAGTTTCCAAGCAAGCTATTTACTTCCGATCTTTTTTGTTTATAATTTTTTTATCAATTTTGTTATTTATATTATATTCATTCAGTGTAAGTATGTTTTCGAACGCATTTTCCAGAGACGCGTTGCCATAGTAACGACCTATTCACAACAACAAGTACATAATTCAAAACAAACCATAATTTTGCCTTAAAATATTAAAGAATATAAATAAATGTGTGTTGTGTGTGTTCAACATGTGTTTTAATATCTCCTGGTAAGTACAATTTTTTTTTTTTTTGTAAATTAGCAGATATTCTCAATAACTTCAAAAAGTCCGTAAATGTAGTTATTACTTTTCTACTTGGGTGGCGGACAATATTGCTAAATAAATAAATATTGCTGGACAATTCACACAGCATTATCAAGCCCCAAGCTAAGCAGAGCTTGTGTTATGGGTACTAGATAACTGATATACATAATACAATACATAGATATATACCTTTTAATAAACATAGAAAACGACCAGAACACCCGGTACAAATATATTTGCAGATCGTACAAACATATTTTGTCCCGAGGCGGGAATCGAACCCGCAACAACGGCTTTTGCACTCACAACGAAGAGCAAAAATACTCTTTCCTCGCTGAGGGGGTGAAAAGTTACGTGTTGCACTCGAGTGCAAAGATTTGTACCTCGTGCTCTTTTGATTCCCTCGCTAACGCTCAGGATTCTAATTTTTGAATCACTCGTTGCGCTCGTGATTCAATTTTAGAATCCTTCGCTTGCTCGGTCATCAAAATTGAGCACGCTGTTAAAAAGCAACTTTGCACTCTTGCATAACAAATAACTATCAAATTAGACGCAACACATGCGAAACCGCAGGCAAAAACTAGTAGGTAAATAAAACTGTCTCCGTAATAGAAGCACAAATAGTAAAAATACCTACCTATATGTAACCTTTATGTAGGTAGGTATGTCGCGTTTCGTAGAAGCTTTCGTAGAGTCAAATCGTTCGGTATAAATTATTCACGAACCTACATGCCCTAAGTTAAAACCACTTAAGTTTTCTAAGTATTTATGTTCCAGGTAATTTGTTGAATCAATATGAGCCAGTTGCCGGGACTCTTCGTCCTGTGCCTGGCCGCACCAGGATACGCGAAGTGGGTGGAGGGCAGGATCGATACTAAAGAGGTTGGTAAGAGTGCAAAAAGTAGGGTATTTGTCGCGAAGGCGAAGATATATTCTCAGTACCTACCTAAGTAAAAGGTAGGTTGAAAAAGATTTTAGCTAGCTCGCATGGAAAATACCGGTCGAGGCGACGACAGGCGGGCGCGCGCGCAGCGCTCTCGGTCGCCGACGGACCAAGCATTGAGTCTGTGTGGAGACAGCGAGCGAGAGACAACTCGGTGAGTCGCTTTGAGTTATTGCGCATGCAATTGAGATCTTTGACACCGATATATGAACCATTTTCAGAATATAGTTGTTGGTCTGTCTGCGGACAGGTCGATCAGTTTAAGAGCGAGGCTCGGGATGGCTATAGGGGAGGTTGGAGGCCATAATGGGATGCGTCCCCGTAACACTAAGAAACTGAGCCCAGGCGGAATAGCCGTCATAGCTCAATGAAGGGGGTACAGACAGAATAGCTGTCATAACCCAGGGAATGGAGTCCAGGTGAAATAATCATCATAACTCCTAGACATGTGGCACAGGCGGAATAGCCGTCATAGCTCAATGAAGGGGGTACAGACAGAATAGCTGTCATAACCCAGGGAATGGAGTCCAGGTGAAATAATCATCATAACTCCTAGACATGTGGCCCAGGCGGAATAACCGTCATAGCCCAATGAAACCCAGCACAAATGGAACTGCTGTCAAAGCTTGATAGCTGGTCCTCAAGTGCAGATGGAACCGTTACATTTCAGATGAATTAGCAATATAACCTGGTGGACAACACCACTGAATTATTGCATGACCTTGTTGCAGCATTTTTTACTTACTTACCCATTACCTACATGTTTCTTACCTACATAAAATATTCGTCACAATCTATATAGTTGAAGGAATTGGCGACATGGTGGAGATGCCGGGGATCGACAATGATTCGGACCATATTATCTAAAATTAGAATACGCATAATAATTTTTAAATTTTCATGTGGGTAGTTTTACTAATGCTGCTTGCACTGTCTGACGAAGTACTTAACTGGTCATAAAGTATTTTACGACTTTGTTTGTGTCCCAATTTGCTAAGTAGACAAGATTTTCAAGCGTTGGATTATCGTGTGGTAGGTGAGGTACTGAGTTAGTATGCCATTATTCTGTGCTATCCTACGAATAAATAGTAAAAGTAATCGTTGTTCTTGCAGCAGTAGGTAAAGGAATTATGCAGATTTTACACTTTACCTTTGACTACTTGTAAAAGTTGGTTCTTATTTTACCCGACTACGCACTAGAGTAGGTGGTTAACATCATTTTCATAAAGCTACTAAGCAAGAATTTGAATCGTTGGATGCAACCTGAGACCAAAACTGTGGCATTGTCTTTGAAAGTAAGCGTTAACAAAATGCCGACGCAAGCACACTACCGAGTGGTTAAAATTTGTGTTTTGTCAATAAGCCTAACTGATATTATTGCCTACCATTTATTTTGCAATCATATTGCACACATATTCCAAATAAAATAAAGGTTCTAATCGAAAGTTATAAATTTATTAACAAAGAAAATTACAATCAAGTAATGGAATTGAATTAAAACGGGTATTTGCAATTGAAACGGTTGGGCTGGCTGCAGACTGTTGCAAACAATCTACAAGTAGCTCGACTGATCCATACCAATACCAGCCGGAAACGTGCCTAAGACGCTAGCTGCATTGCCCCGCTGTATGGCAGTGCTGATGCGCTGCGCCAGATACTCACCAGCTCTCGGGTCACGAGTCGCAAGGACCAGACGCTCAGATATTTTTTGAAAGCCCGGAGAGCCTCGGTACCCCACGGACCTAGGGTCTCGACTCCAAGGGGGCAAATGCGTGGCTATGGAGATCTTCGGCCAAATCTGCCGCCGCACCAGCCTTCACGGGAGTCCTAGGATGATAGAAAGGCGCGAGTGTATCGACGCACGTAGCGTCCTACATAATAGGCTTCCTTAACTCCCATGGGACGAGTCATACCGGTTGGGCCGCTTACCATCGTCATGCAACAGACCATTTGGTTCGAGAATAGTTGGTACGTAAACGGTGACAAAGGCCCGCCAGATGATGGCGTTAAGACTGGCATGGCGAGATGTCCGACCGGCAGCCCTAGTGCAAGATGAGCCGTGATAAACAAGCTGTTCGACAGCAGTCACCGCACTGGCATTGATGAGGCGCGCAACACCTTGTACCCAACGAAGACAAGTCGCGACACGGAAAGTCACGGGATCCAATAAGGTGCCAGTGTTATATGAAGGAAGTACTTGCAACCAATGACCTGAATCCGATCTCTGATTTAGAAACGGCCAGGAGACGAGCACGAGCTGCAGAGCTGGAGCACGTTTGTAACAAACAATTCCGTGTCAAATCACACAGAAGCCCGTCCCATGGCCGTTGGGACAAAAGAGATTTCGGGGGAGCAGCATCGGGGCAAGCATATGCCAAGCCGTTCGAGCTTCGTCTAAAAATGAAACTTTGAATGAAATTCCAGGGACCAAATGAGAAGGCTTTAACATTTTTTCAACTAAAGAAATAGCATGTAGACGGAAGATAATAACGCTGGTACACGTGAAATTTTGCGAATATCTAAGTCTCTCAATTTTACAGGCAAGGATGCCTGAAACCATGCCTTGGCATCCAAATATATATTCAAATATATCATAGATCATAATTTTTATTATCTTGTCTTAGCCTACCAAGAGCTCGCTATGTTTCCACAGTTGATAACATCTCAAAGAATACGTAAATTTAGGTACAAACTGGCAAAACCGAATAATTGTAAAAGCCATACATGGCTATTAATTTTGAGAAGTCTGTCCGAAGTTCTGTTCAAATGTTGAAAGGTTCTACTATGCCCCTAAAATAGAAAATGTGTGTCTAAAAAGTGTGCTATCTGAAAAGCGCGGTCCAAGTGAGCGAGCTATCTCTTTTTGAGTGGCAACAGAACGGTGCGTGCCTATCTAGCGATTTGAATCTTTAATGCTAGGTGTATTGTATTACCTACACATATACGATATAGTACAATCTGTGACTTAAGATATTAAAATAGAGATTGGAATTTGGCGCAATGAACAGCCTTATTTCTACCAGATAACCTTCGCGCGAAATAAGTAATCTATGCACTAGAGCCGTAGTAGGTGCTCGAGGGAGTGTGTAAGTGCTCGGAGAGAAGCAGCGGTACGCGTGCGCGTGGAACCGCGCTCATCCTGAAGAAGTCCCTCGTTAAGGAATGAAACGGTGGTGTTCTTCCATGACAAATAAGGTTCTTGGTTAACCCGCTAAGATCCGTAATGAACCTTAGGTGTTTTTAAATTTTAGACACTGGTTTTTATAAATCTACCTTATATGTTACATAACCACTTTGTAATAAGCCTAACAAAAGAATATACATAGATACTCATACATGACACAGTTACAAAACCATAACATTTTTGCAGATTCACTATGATTTTTGCTATAAATTATCTTATTTATCGGGCTTGAAAGTAAATTTGCATAAAGAGGGTGCAATGCGCGCCATTTTGTGAAAAGGATAGGCATAGGATTTCGTGTTCATGGGAGTGGGACAGAGCATGAGTTTTGGGAACGGCGTAAGTGCAAAAATTGAGTATTTACTTATTTAAAAGAAAACTACACAACTTATGAAAAAACTATCTGAAGGAACCAAGTAATTAGTAATAGCCCACGAATCAAAACATAGGTCGTTTCAATAGATCGCAGTGTTCCTAAGATCATGTTTTTCTGTAGTATTTTTTCCTTAATCGTGTTTTCACGTTAATGGAACCAAAGATAAAATCTAGAATTGTATGTCATTCGAGTTTTTTACCACGGGAATTCCGTGAGTGCCGAGATCTGGTCCTAGTTTGACAAGCACACGCGCTAGGTTCCCGTCTTAAGTGACCTGCAAAATTAAAGACGCAGTCGTGCACTGCTTGATATAGGTCTGAATAAGGTTGCTGATGGTTAATTATACAATAATTAACTTCTAAATCAATTAAATGTTTTGGGGCTTTAATAGAAACCTATTGTGGCATGTACATACTTCGGTATGTTCCTACCGAACTATACTTAAAATTTTGCAATCTTGAAATAAAAATTAATAAAGTTTACACTTTAAATATTGTCCTAATGCAAGAATATGAGGCGTTAAGAAAAGGCGGCGTCTCACATGAGGTGTTGGAAAAAACCACGCATGAGACGCTTGAAACAGTTCGAAATTGCTACCTATCTAGGAAAAACGGTAGGTAGGCAGGTACTTTACTGTTGACGGTGGAAATATCAATGAAGTAGATTAGTGATTGTACCTTCATTCCGTTCTTGAAGGCAACGCACGCAAAACCAGCCATTGAAGGATTGAACATAAATAAAACAAATTATAACAGACCTGTCCAAATTCTCAGAAAGGTTCGGTAAACCAACGGCGGTTATTAACACGCATTAAGTGGCATCATACCGGATAAAACCCGTTGCTATAAATCAAATAAAAGACTACAGGCATGTACTCAATAAAATAGAGAAACAGCGGAGTATCAGAAAACATCTAGAACACATAATATCTGCTAAAGAAAGCTTAATTAGACTAAAGAGAGACACGACGTGATGGTTGTAAAGATTAGGGAAAGGACCAATAATGAAGGAATAGACGTGGCAGAAAACGTTACAACAAGTGCATTACTCATCAGATCGGAAGAAAAGACAGGCAACAGGCAATGTATTAAAATAATTATAGAAAAGACAAACACAAAAATGATAACAGACCTTTTAGTAAAACGTAATCAAAGAAAAGACAAAACGATCAAAATCAAACATTCTTTATTTCCATAAATACAATATAGTGTACATTAAGAAAGGGTCAAATTCTTAAAATAAAACACTGACATGGAAATAAAGTGGTATTTCTCTAGCTTCGGTATGTAGACTAAAGTAAAGAAGCGACTAAGAAACCTTTAGCCTGTTAGTCTTGGTAGTATGTCTCAAAAGGTTCTGATGAGCCACCCAAAAGGAAGTTTGTGAGAAAATATATAAATATATATTGTATTTAAGATCATTTTAATGTAATGAATTTAAATTCAAAAGTTTGAATTGTTTTCAAACAGTTCTATTGCAAGCACCTGCAAATATAATTACAAATAAGGGTATTGCAGTGAATACGGGGCGCATAACCGGTCATTGTCGTTAAAACAAATTACACAGCCAGCTGTGAACAAAGTCTACTAAAACAGATATAGTTACAAGTAACATGACAGTAAAAAACCACGGTGTTAAAACTTGCTGACTCATTGTTGATAGATCCGAGAAAGATTATCACTGCTAGCAGTTTTGCTCGATTGTGGAAAGTTACTCAGCGCTCGAAAAAGGCTGAGTCAACTACCTAAAGACTAAGTTGCCTGTTTGTTACGCATGTAATTACTGCAAAATTTCCACATAGAATAATGAGACCTAGAAGTACATTATAATATAAATAAATAAGAACAAGAAGATCTACTACTATCAAAGGTTGCCTGGAAGAGATCGCTTCTGAGCGATAAGGCCGCCCATAGTACCTATCTAATGTGCTGTCTCTTTGCAATGTTATTTTCTGGTGTATAGTAAAATATTTTTGTATTGTATTGCAAGATCTTTATTTGTAGCTAAATACCTAATTCTGAGAAATCCACACGGCATCGTTTAGCCCCAATTAGAGCAGAGCTTAGCTTCTTTTAGTGCTGCAAAAGAACCATTTAACTTACTGATACTGAGACAAGAATTGCTGGTCGTACTTATGTGTCTATGAACCCGCAGACTCACTATTAGTTTTGTTTAAGTACACAAGTACACGATTATAATATTAACGTGACAAGTATGACAATGTAGGCCAATCGGCACATTCATGATTCACCGCGCGCCCGTGTTAAATAAAATCACAGGAGTTTGGACTTAAGTAGGTACAATAAAAGTAGTTTTGGCATGGTGCAAATCAGACAACAAATACAGCCATTTCTGCCGTGTACAATTATTAATATAATAAAGAAAAAATAAGTCACTATATATCGGAAACGTACCTAACAACGAAATTATTCGTTTGGTATCGGTACCAGGGCAGACAAATAGAAGTATGTGACCCAAAAGGGGGCAGCGGCGTCGCATCGCTGTGCAGCATACTGAACTGTGAGCACATAAGGCAGCCAAAGTGTTAAAGTTAAAATTCTGGTCGAATTTCTGACAAAAGTCCTTATAGTGGCCAACTGTTGCCAAACAATGAATTTAAGACTTATCCCTTGGTTGAGGAGGGTCTAACGAAAACAATGTTTTTCATCAGATATAAAATAAACTCATATTAATAAAAATAAAAAAGTGTATATATTCGTAGTGTGTATATTCGAAGAACATACAAATGAAACCGTATTAGAAACAAATAGTGTTGAGCCAACTTCTCAAGAAGAAATACTGGGTTTGGCTATTCGCGTGCGCAAGACCGCAGCACCACATCTACCGTAGTTCATTGTGTCGGATAACTTCACATAATTAAAATCTACTGTTGATACTTAAAGGGCAACGTAAGCTGGAGGCTTAAACCAGAATTAGAGCCATGGTTAAGGAGAATTTTATGACCGCCTGACACGAAATGAGAAATAAGGTATAGAAATAACATAGCAAGTTAATCACAATCAGTTGTGTACGTAAATATAAGCTTGAAGCCATTCTAAATACAAGACCGTTAGCCACGGTAGGCACGGAGCTGAATCATGTGTTTACATGTTAAAATTTTCTGTGTAAATCATTTTGCAGTATAGAAACATGTTAACCAATAAATACCTGTATGAAAATATATGAGGAATGAGGGCGCAATGAAGTATTGGACAAATAACAGAATTAGTAATAGGTGAATACGTAGATGAGATGAGACATATTCACTCGGTCAATTTATTCCCACTTGAAACTTAATGAGCAAAGTGAAGTTCCAAATGTTAATAAGAGCAAAGTGTAGTCCCACAATCAGAGCTCAAGGTTCCGAGGAACATGAAACCTACTGGCTTAAGGTACATCAAGCTGCACAAGCAGAATTAGAAACTGATACATTAGATATCAGTAAAGGAGGCGGATCATGTTAGCCAGTTAGTTACTAAGCCAGTCAAAAGATCAAAGAGTGGACCACGCACTATTAAGACCTTTTCAGTAGTAAATTTAGTTATTGTTCAGAGTCAGATTAAGTGATTTAGATATAAATCATTGTTTTATAAATATAATCATATTGATTATTTTTCATTGTCATTCTTCCTTGGAGGGGGGGAATGTCGCGAAGGCGAAGATATATTCTCAGTACCTACCTAAGTAAAAGGTAGGTTGAAAAAGATTTTAGCTAGCTCGCATGGAAAATACCGGTCGAGGCGACGACAGGCGGGCGCGCGCGCAGCGCTCTCGGTCGCCGACGGACCAAGCATTGAGTCTGTGTGGAGACAGCGAGCGAGAGACAACTCGGTGAGTCGCTTTGAGTTATTGCGCATGCAATTGAGATCTTTGACACCGATATATGAACCATTTTCAGAATATAGTTGTTGGTCTGTCTGCGGACAGGTCGATCAGTTTAAGAGCGAGGCTCGGGATGGCTATAGGGGAGGTTGGAGGCCATAATGGGATGCGTCCCCGTAACACTAAGAAACTGAGCCCAGGCGGAATAGCCGTCATAGCTCAATGAAGGGGGTACAGACAGAATAGCTGTCATAACCCAGGGAATGGAGTCCAGGTGAAATAATCATCATAACTCCTAGACATGTGGCACAGGCGGAATAGCCGTCATAGCTCAATGAAGGGGGTACAGACAGAATAGCTGTCATAACCCAGGGAATGGAGTCCAGGTGAAATAATCATCATAACTCCTAGACATGTGGCCCAGGCGGAATAACCGTCATAGCCCAATGAAACCCAGCACAAATGGAACTGCTGTCAAAGCTTGATAGCTGGTCCTCAAGTGCAGATGGAACCGTTACATTTCAGATGAATTAGCAATATAACCTGGTGGACAACACCACTGAATTATTGCATGACCTTGTTGCAGCATTTTTTACTTACTTACCCATTACCTACATGTTTCTTACCTACATAAAATATTCGTCACAATCTATATAGTTGAAGGAATTGGCGACAGTATTGGTGGGATTTGAAGCGAAGTGGGTGGAGGGCAGGATCGATACTAAAGAGGTTGGTAAGAGTGCAAAAAGTAGGGTATTGGTGGGATTTGAACGCGCGGTGTTAGATTGGGGAGGTATAAGGGTCATTGCAGGTTTTGTACGTACGATGAGATACGTTAGTCGAGCGAAGTAACATTACCTCATCTAAGAAATGAAATAAGTTCCCAAAAATTTTTGGTTTCGGCGGGACTCGAACTCGCGCAACCCACCCTCAGCAGTAGGTACGGGTGTGCTCTAAGTTAGAGCCTCTAACCAACTAAGCCACGAAACCCTTAGTCGGTTCAACCGAAAATCTTTGGGACCTCTTACGGACTATAGCGCCGGTGGCTCTATAGTCCGTCACCCACTACGCCACAAATGCCCTCAAATCATTATTAACTATATTGTATTATAGTGGGTAAGCTCTAGCACTCTGGGTAATCTCTAGGGTGGGCGCGGGTTCGAGTCCCGCCGAAATCGAATTTTTTTGGGAACTTTGTAAATTTCTTAAATGATTATTTGTTTTCAGAACTGGGCCTTCCTATCCCGTTTCTGTTTCCTTTCCCTGAATGGCCAGTTCGAATACCAGATCGAGTACGAAAAAGACATGGGTATGCCAAACCTGCTCCTGTACTACGATGACGACAGCCAGTGGCCAGCCGTCTACCATAGCAGCAAGGTAAGATTTTTAATAAATAAATAATGCTGGACAATTCACACAGCATTATCTAGCCTCAAGCTTAGCAGTGCTTGTGTTATGGGTAGGTACTAGATAACTGATATACATTATTGTGTAAAATATATAAAAAATACCATAGATAGATATATTTTTATAATACATAGAAAACGACCAGAACACCCTAAACAGCTGCAACATAGCTGCAGATTGTACAAACATTTGTCCTGAGATGGGAATTGAACCCGCAACCTCCTGCTCCGCAGGCAGACCTTCACCCACCAAGCCACAGAGGTCGTCAAATATACGCAATTGTTTTGTAGTAAGAAAAATTTCACAATATCAGCCTGTGTCGTTTCGTCTAATATTGGTATTGGTACAACGAATTACAGTAGTAATTAGCACGAAAAATAAATGTCAAATGCGAGTCGAACTCGTGCAACGAGGGTTCCTTTTAATTATCTAAAAATAGTAATTATAATTGTTAATTGTTTCCGAGTACACTTACCTTGGGCAGATTCTGCAGTTTGGTAAAAACAATTTCGAGAAGGAGGCCAAGAGGAGGATCCAGCTAGGTTGGGCAGCGTTTGGGAAACTACGCCGAGTCTTCTCGTCATCCATACCGCAATGCTTGAAAACGAAAGTTTTCAATCATTTTCAATAAAAAAAGCCAAATTCAGATTCAGTTAAATTTGTAAAAAAAAAATTGACTCTTTTTGAGTAAGAAAAGTGAAAAGATTTCTTGTGCCGAGGAGCTCATGCTCTTTAAGAGTAAACAGAAATTCTATTAAAACAAGATAAACGCATCAAAATGTAAAAAGCTAAAACAATTTTAGCACAAAACAAACTTCAGATCTGAAGGCCCCGACGAGATTCGAACTCGTGATCTCCTGTTTACTAGACAGGCGCTTTAACCAACTAAGCCACGGCGCCTGCTAGTATTTTAGTCGAAATTATCTGTTTTATCATAGGTACGACTAAAATCAGTCACTCTAACATAGAAACCTACTCAGCGCATATAAATTCCTCGAGGTTCAAACTTTTAAGAGATCACCTCAAAATTAACCAACCAACGGGTCGGTCATGGACCGCCCAGAACACAATTTGACCACATTTGATATTTTCCTAGAACTTAGTGACTAGGAAAATATCAAATTGCTAAAAATAATAACTTATTTTCGTTAATTTAGCAGTAACAAACTAAAAAAGTAGTTTTTTCAGCCGCATGGCATAAACACTATATTGCTCCTTTTACTAAGACGTTAAAATTATCATATTTTTTCTGTAGGTACCTACATTAAAAATGGCCAGTATAGAAATATTAACACAAAGTGGTTTTTCTATAAGGGACTACGTTTGCTAGTAGGTATAGTGGCTAGTACTATAATAACTCTATGGGTAGGTATACCTAGTGCTTATGCGTGAAGTCATATTGTCTATTTTCAATACCTAGTTAATCACATCACCAAAGATAATAATAATATATTATCTATTTTGGAGTAACTTATGTAAGCAGACAGGTAAACACACAAAGTACTTTGGTAATAATGATAAACATCAAAAGGTAGGAAATAAATTTTATACTTACCTGAATGTCCGGACAGTTCGGGTTCATGTAGGAAAAATATGCACTAGTCAATTTATGTTTTAGTGGATTTGAGTGCTTGATCTATTGTGTAGTAGTCACTAAGTTCTAGGGAAATATCAAATGTGATGATACAAAGTTATATCGTAACCCGTAGTGGGTTACGCTATAACTTTGTATCATTAGATGAAAATTCACATTTGAATATTCACATCGCCTATAGGTACATTTAAAAACAAAAGACAAATTAATTACGGAATGTAAGCGGGTAACTACGAACCTTATTTAACTACGATAGTTTTTATTTATAGTAAAAAAGACAAATTTAGGCGAAATGTGGTTTAGAATGGCGCGTTTTTACTCTATGGTTCTGGTCTTTTCGGCATGTGTGTGTTTTAGCAGATCCGAGCACCCGCCCCACTATGAAGCAGTCACTTCAAGCTCCAGGTAAATATCAAAGTAGTCGAACTGTGCTCAAGATAGTCCAAGACCGACCCCAACCAACATTGCAAGAATCATTCAAATCTATTAGGAATTGGCGAAGATATCACCAAAACTGTTGTAGCTAATCTTTCTGGTAACCTATTAATTTTTTAAGGACCCATTTCAGGATATTCTCTAGACAAAAGCGAGAGTTTGAAAGTGTTCCATCCGTTCCGGATTTGAAACTACTTCCAAACCCATTTTGAATATTCATGAAGTAGGCTAACTCAATGAGGCGCATTTTGAGTTGGTAGCTGAGCCCAGTTAGAGCTGTCTGTCTCAGAAACCTACATTCGAGTAAATTTTCTTCCAGAGCTGCAAAGAGAAAGAGGCTGTACTCAACCGCGGCCAGAACCAGATCATCCGCCTCTCCCACTGGTATCCCGAGACTGAGTACTCAGGCTGTGTGCTCACTAAGGCGAACAAGGAACTGCCTGCTTCGAAAAGGTAAAGATAATCTTTATCCTCTGACTTCCATAGATGCAAAGAGAAGGAAGCAGTACTCTCGTAGTTAGAACCACATCATCCACTTCTCCTGGTATCCTTAGACTGAGTACTCAGGCTGTGTGCTCACTAAGGCGAACAAGGAACTGCCTGCTTCGAAAAGGTAAAGATAATCTTTATCCTCTGACTTCCATAGATGCAAAGAGAAGGAAGCAGTACTCTCGTAGTTAGAACCACATCATCCACTTCTCCTGGTATCCTTAGACTGAGTACTCAGGCTGTGTGCTCACTAAGGCGAACAAGGAACTGCCTGCTTCGAAAAGGTAAAGATAATCTTTATCCTCTGACTTCCATAGATGCAAAGAGAAGGAAGCAGTACTCTCGTAGTTAGAACCACATCATCCACTTCTCCCGCTGCTGGTATCCTTAGACTGAGTACTCAGGCTGTGTGCTCACTAAGGCGAACAAGGAACTGCCTGCTTCGAAAAGGTAAAGATAATCTTTATCCTCTGACTTCCATAGATGCAAGGAGAAGGCAGTACTCTCGTAGTTAGAACCACATCATCCACTTCTCCTGGTATCCTTAGACTGAGTACTCAGGCTGTGTGCTCACTAAGGCGAACAAGGAACTGCCTGCTTCGAAAAGGTAAAGATAATCTTTATCCTCTGACTTCCATAGATGCAAAGAGAAGGAAGCAGTACTCTCGTAGTTAGAACCACATCATCCACTTCTCCTGGTATCCTTAGACTGAGTACTCAGGCTGTGTGCTCACTAAGGCGAACAAGGAACTGCCTGCTTCGAAAAGGTAAAGATAATCTTTATCCTCTGACTTCCATAGATGCAAAGAGAAGGAAGCAGTACTCTCGTAGTTAGAACCACATCATCCACTTCTCCTGGTATCCTTAGACTGAGTACTCAGGCTGTGTGCTCACTAAGGCGAACAAGGAACTGCCTGCTTCGAAAAGGTAAAGATAATCTTTATCCTCTAACTTCCATAGATGCAAAGAGAAGGAAGCAGTACTCTCGTAGTTAGAACCACATCATCCACTTCTCCCGCTGCTGGTATCCTTAGACTGAGTACTCAGGCTGTGTGCTCACTAAGGCGACCAAGGAACTGCCTGCTTCGAATAGGTAAAGACCTATTCGAAGCAGGCAGTTCTTTATCATCTAACTATCAAAGATGAACATAACATAAAAGTGATCGAACATAAAAAAAAAACGTAGGCCGTAACCTATCAAGGTACCTTTAAATTCTTTTTTTTACCTATTAAGACATATTTTTTAATGAAAGCCATCAAAATACGCTTTTTTACGTTATCACTGAATAGGATGATAACATTTTGGAACTTATTTACAATGTAGTAGGTAGTCAAGTAGCCTAATGATTAAGAAATTATAGTTTCATATTCAACAGGCTATTTGACACACCTATTTAAGGTTATTTTCGCGAGAACTCATAATAAAACACTGTCTTAACCGGATTGATGATTATCCAAATAATTTCAATAGAGAAGATGGTTGGAGAGTACCTGCTTGGGATCCAGTCCTACATCGAGTCAGGTCCCACACCCAGCAATCCATAGCTACAACCCATCAAGACACTGTTAGTGATTACTGCGTACATACGGAACGTTATAATTAAAGTTGTATAATTGACGGCAGATATGCAAAATTCAAATTACTTGTAAAGACAAATGTCACCTCAGTCTGCCTGTGACCATGGAAGCTGAAAAGCCTCCGAAACGTCAGGTTATAAACAAAATATAAAATATACGCGATCAATCCGGTTAAAACAGTGTTTTATTACACCTATTTAATATTAATTCAATTAATAAAAATTCAAGTTCCCTAAACTTGGAAAAGAGGCACAAATGAATGTCTATCTGGATAGTGCCTAGTAGCGGGCGGCGAGCTCCTCCTGCAGGGCTATTCACGATAGATCGAAATGAAACCTGCCCTGCCGATGCTAGGCAGTGAATAAATTAATCGATCAATAATCGCACCTTTTGAATTGAAAATACCTTTTTTTTTCAGCACAACATCCCCTTCGAAGCCCACAAAGAAACCAAACACCACCATCGCTCCCCACCCTTCATTCTACGACCAATTCCTTAAAACAACTCCCATATCGCCTACCGATCCAACGTCAAACACAACATGGTACGAAATACCATACAACACCAGTTCTATAGACTCAAATACTATGGAGGGTGAAACTAAAGAGGTTGAATCTAAAGAGGTGGAAACCAAAGAGGATGAAGAGCTGTGGGAGAGTATTGGTCAGGATGTGAACGGGACGAAAGCTGAGTTGAGGGATGTAGAGATATTGTTTGATGGACCGAAACGTGGAGTAAGTGATGTAATTTTTTTTATCTACCCAAATATCATAAACCCTCTCTAATGCGTTCAAAAACCATAGGCAATGACCAGCATTACCAACCAACAGAAATAAACGGAACTGTAATGAACTCATAACCTACTGAAAACCGTAGGTTATAGAGTTTAAATTTGGAATAGGTGTCAAATTCAAGTGAGTGTGCTATACTAGTATCTACATTCTAACTATAAATCGCACGACATTTTGATCTCGAGTGACACAAGAATAGTGACTTTGTTTGTTTGTCTATGATTTAAAAAAAAATACAGATATTCGAAACGCCGCCATTTCGAGCTGTCATTTGTTCGTTAGCTTTTTATTTCCAGTTAGGTACGAGTAGACAAATTTTCTGATAAGTTGAATAAGTTCTTTATTTCTGTCGAAAATGAGTGATAGTGACTCAGAACAACTGTCAATATAAACTACCATTACTATAATAAATAATTTGCTTCTGTATGTGTTCAATTTATTTTTTATTGCATTACACTGGTAACAATGCTGGTCATTTCCCTATGGTTCCTGAACCCATCATAGAGCCCTTATGATATTTGGGTAGATAAAGTAGTGTATGCAACTGTACATAATTAGGCATTACAACACTCGTGTGATGCTATTAAGAAACTCGCCTTCGGCTCGTTTCTTAAACCCACACTTGTGTTGTAATGCCCTCCATTATGCACAGTTGCATAAACTACTATTGCAGAATATGTACTGCAAGCTATCTGTAGTGGTTAAGGTACCAAATAAGCTGGTCAGATCTTTAAGAAATGAAATAATAATGAACCGACTAAGGGTTTCGTGACTTAGTTGGTTAGAGAAAATATAAACTGTCCACAAACAACAAAATCGATCAGAACTTTGTTTACAATTTCTACTCGACTTTTTAAATCAATACGAAACAAGATAATTGTCGTTTTCGAAACGAATAAACTGTCGTCACCACGTTAGGTAGTTAAAAAAAACATTTGACTGCAGCCCCCCTAGCACGGGGATTGTTGTCTAGGGTGGAATAGAGAAAAATTACGTCACTTCGTCATCGAATGCATAAATTATTTGAAATGCATTCCTTCAACATCAAAAATGTACGCAATGTATGGCGATGCAATGTCATTATTGTCTACTCTACCCTAGACAACAATCCCCGTGCTAGGGGGGCAGGAAGAAATTGTGACGTGATAAAATAACATGTTCATATAATACATTTATTTCGGGGTATAAAAAAAAGTTAAATTTTGTAAACTAGTGTTATGATGATTGATGATCCATCTTCAAATTAATGTGAACACTTTCCAGCACAAAATAAAGCGCTCCACCAACACCCTGGTCCAACGCTACCGCCGGCGTCTCGCCGAGTCTCACCCCGATGACTCTCACAGTCACAACCGAGAGCGGCTCCTTGTCTCCTGCCACAACTCTAGACGATTCCGCTCCGCCAGGGAGCGCTGGTGGTTCATAGCGGTCAGCAACTGTGATAGTAAGAAGGTAAAGTAATCCAACGCTACCGACGGTGTCTCGCCGAGTCACAACGCGATGAGTCTCACAACCGAGAGCGACTCCTTGTCTCCTACCACAACTCTAGACGATTCCGCTCCGCCAGGGAGCGCTGGTGGTTCATAGCGGTCAGCAACTGTGATAGTAAGAAGGTAAAGTAATCCAACGCTACCGACGGTGTCTCGCCGAGTCACAACCCGATGACTCTCACAATCACAACCGAGAGCGGCTCCTCGTCTCCTGCCACAACTTTAGACGATTCCGCTCCGCCAGGGAGCGCTGGTGGTTCATAGCGGTCAGCAACTGTGATAGTAAGAAGGTAAAGTAACCCAACGCTGCCGGTGGCGTCTCGAGTCACAACCCAATGAGTCTCGAGAATAAGGTACCTATAAGTAATCCAATCAACTATTTTAGGAAAGATACCTTAAATTAAAAAGACGCTTTTAAAAAAACCCGTGTGGCTTAGAATTGGCACCACCCCAACTCTTCCCGTGGGTGTCGTAAGAGGCGACTAAGGCATACACCGGGAGACGGGCAGCAGCGCCTCTTGCAGAATAGATCTACCACCGAACTGCGATCCCCAACCCGCATGTCCACCGTGCGGATTTCGGGTATTCCCCCACATGAGATAAAATCCAATAGGGCGTGTTTATCAGGGGAAGGCCTGAGTCCGTGTCCAGCAGTGATCCAGTAAAGGCTGTTGAGATTAAAGGTTTAAAAAAAAATGAAAAATTTACCAATTTATGAACTTTAACTACTTATGAAATAATATTTCAGGGCTTATAAATGAAAATGAAAAATTTACCAATTTATGAACTTTAACTACTTATGAAATAATATTTCAGGGCTTGGACATAAAATACAAGTTTCTGATGACAAATGGTCCCGAAGGAGATTTCTGGCGGGAACACTTTTCAGCTGATGAGTTTTGTAAGTTTTTTCAGAATCAGAGAGGTTTTCGTTTTGCATTTTTAAAAAGAAAAAAAATAGTTCCATGTATCTCGATAGATGGCAGGGCTTCAACTGGTTACTATGGTATGTTAATGTCACATGAAAGAAAACGTCAAAATGATAATTATCATTTTGACGTTTTCTTTTAATCGGTCGATCGCAAGAATGGAACAAAGCACTAGAGGTAGTGAATATACCCATCTCATTCACACCAGAGAGATAAAAATATGCTTGTAGCCTGAGAAGTAATCAGATAGAATGAATGTTTCTCTGTCTCGACCATCGTGCCAGTTTTTTCACTTTTTATGTATAAACCGAGGTATAAACAATGAAAAAACTGGCAAACAAACTTGTATTTTCAAATGCAAATAAACAAAGAAATGTCACTATGAGGAGTGACAAGACAGTCGAGCAAACCCTTGAATTTTTATGGATGACATAGACATACCTTAGTCACCAGTTGACGCACTGCCATCTATCGAGATATTTAGAACTAACTTTTTTTTTTAATGCAAAACGAAAACCCCTCATTATTTATATTACTTACATATATACCAACTTTTTGTATGTATAGTACAATAGATAAACATCTTTAATCCTCTAGCGAGTTCCAAAAATAAGCGGAGCGAATAATGGAGTTATTCCGGACTCGTCCCACTGGATTCGGTCCAAAGTGGGACGAGTCTGGAAACTCAAATTTGAATGCATGAAGGAATTAACATTTTATTGTACTACTCTATTGTACTACTAAAAAAAACATGGAGTATCTAAAACTTATTAAACAGTGCCTACAGATAAAAGTCAAGGAAGAACCACTAGCACAGGTGGAGGTAATGTTAGGTACTTTGCCACTTGGTAGGTACTTACATTATACAGGGTGGCTTTTTGAGATAGGAATCCAAACTGTAGACGCATCATGCAGCTTTTATTTTCTCATAAATTGAGCCCAATTAGTACCTACTCCTTTTCTCTAACTCACATGGTTTTGAATTTGGCCATCCACTAGCATCTCAAAAAGCCACTATATACCAAGTGCGGACTAGTAATATTATTTTCTTTACATTCATTAGAAACAAAGAAAATTACAATCAAATAATAGAAACAAATTAGAACTAGCATCTACAATTGAAACAATTAACCTAACTGCAGACTGTCGCAAACAATCTACTGGTAGCTCAACTGATCCATATCCACACTAGTCGGAATTAGTGTCCCCAAGACGCGCTGCATTGCCCCGCTGTATGGAAATGCTGCTGATGCGCTGTGCCAGACACTCATCATCATTAACTTCCTGCTATTTCTCCCCAGATGTCCTCCCAATTCTTCTAGCCTACACATTCGCGTACATCATCATCATCATCGCCGTCGTCGTCTGCAGCGTGGAGCTAAAGTCGCGCCACCTGCTACACTCCACCTACAAGTTGTTTCTGTTCTCCGTGTGTTGCCAGCACACGGGCGTCGTGTGCCAGAGCTTGGCGGGGGTGAAGTATGCAGCACAGGGTCGCGGCGGGGAGGGTGCTAAATTGACAGGTATGTAGCTAAAGTTACGCCACCGCTACACTCCACCTATAAGTTGTTTCTGTTCTCCATGTGTTGCCAGCAGTGTCAGATCTAGGGGAGTTAGCAATGGCACTTGGACCAGGCTTCAGGAAGTGCCAAAATCAGTAGTGGAAAAAGAATTAAGAGCCTCAGTTACTTTTTGAACACAACTTATATTGATTTTTGTTTGAACTCGCTCCGCTTGTCGCTATTAGAAATGTCGGTGTATTGGCAATGACACTACCAGCCGCACTACCATAGTAATGTCGTTGACAATCAACGACACTACTAAGACTATTTTGGATTAAATTGTACAGTCAACACAGAACTTTTGGACACCTTACTATTCCACTGTAGGCGTCCAATGTCCATCATTCGTCGGTAAGAATTGTCCATTGTATTGGGTCCAAAAGTTCTGTGTTGACTTTACAATTTAATCCAAAATAGTCTTGGTAGTGTCGTTGATTAATAAATAATTAAATAAATGGAAACGCCTACGTGTTTTGGGTACTGATCGACAATGAGCTTAGTAAGACAACAAAATGGCGAATGAAAATACTCAGAACGCCCGGAACAAATCTGCAGATCGTACAAGCATTTGTCCCGAGGCGGGAATCGAACCCGAAACCTACTGCGTCGCAGATGGACAGTCGCCCGTCACGCCACAGAGGTCGTTGTGTATAAAGTACCTAAATGACATAACATTTTTCAGGCGAGTTCCTATGCGGAGTTTCAGAGATGTCGTTCGTCCTTCTTCTCCTACTCCTTGGCAAGGGGTACACGGTGACCCGGGGTCGGTTGAAACTGGGGTTCACGGTCAAACTGACCGTGTTCATGTGTGCTTATATGGTGACATATGTAGTACTATTCATATGTCAGGCTAAGGTGAGTACCGGAAATCAGCTGTATTTTTACAAAATGTATAAAATCCCTTGAGATGTATGCCTTTATACAAGTTATCTTATCTTAGCTTAGGTATACATATGTCTTGCATTATGTATCGATTGTTAGTCAAAAGTCAATAACTTTATTTCTTTAGGCTTACAAAAAAGCACTTAGACAAGTCAAATTTTATACATAAACAGCTTTATGAATAGTAATTATCAAACAAGAAACAAAATGTTATTGAATTTGTTCGCTTCAATTTTTTGTCCACTAGTGGAAGAAGCGAAAAATAAACCACTAGTAAGTGTATAATCCTTAAAATTTTATACAATATTATTTGCCTATCTAAGTCTAAATATAATATGATTTAGATACAGGTCAATATTTATATAAAACTAAGCTTAAGATTGTTCTCCTTTAATACTATTGTCGGTGCGGAACTGGGCGACATCTGGCCAAGCATTAACATCATTGATATAATCATCTATGGAGTAAAAAGCTTTCTTGAGATTTCGTTTTATGTACTGTTTAAATTTACGAATAGTTACTTGGAAGTGACACAATAAATCGGGATTTAGAACAGTGAACATCTGTTCATTTGAGCGCCTCGGCGGCGGCGCAAGTACATGCGCGAACGAATTTGAATGAAATTTGGTAAATAATATAAATAAGCAAGGAGGTAAATGGTATCCCGGGGATGGACATAGGTTACTTGAAAATCGCGTGGGGAGCCGCGGAAAGAAGCTAGTCGTCTATAATTTAGTAGTATCGTCAATAGTTTACTAATATCGTCATAAATTTACAAATATCGTCAACAATTTCCCCACAGACATTCGACCCCGGTGAAGTTCTCTACCTGTACGAGAGTCCAGCCGGCTATGGCATAGTGGTGCTGCGGGTGACTGCGTGGCTCGTGTTCGCGTATTCCACTATTTGCACTGTCAAGAAATATCCGCAGAAGGTAAGTTTAGTGTAAGGTTACTTTGGTGTGGTGGAGTCAAGGTGGAGTGAAGGTTCGGCGGATTCGGGACCGGGTTTGATTCCACCAACAGAAATTTATGTGATTTTGAGTGCTTTCTCCGGACTTAAAATTAATGGACCCAACAGAATAGAATGATTTGATGGTTCCATAAAGTTCCTTAACTAATTTAACAAAATTTTAGTTATTTAGGCGCTGACAGAATTGACATCACCCTCTTCCTATACACCGGCCAAACTCGCGATGTACAATAAATAAATATAAATAACTAGCAGTGCCTCGCGGTTTCACCCGCGTAGTTCCCGTTTCCGTAGGAATTTCGGGATAAAAAGTAGCCTATGTCCTATTCCAGACTATAATCTATCTCTGAGCCAAATTTCATCCAGATCCATTTTGCCGTTCTGGCGTGATAAAGGAACAAACATCCATCCATCTATCTATCCATCCATCCATCTAAACTTTCACGTTTATAATATTAGTGAGATATAATATTAGTGAGAAGTGAGATAATCCTGGACAAATCGCATAATATCATCATTTGTATATCAGTTACCAAGTACTCATAACACAAGCTCTGCTTAGCTTGGGGCTAGATGATGCTGTGTGAATTGTCCAGCTTTATTTATTAGATATTTATTTATTTTTGGTTGTTAATAAATTATCTGAGCGTTTGGTCGAAGCGTGATCCGAGAGCTGGTGAGTATCTGGCGCAGCGCATCAGCATTGCCATACAGCGGGGCAATGCAGCCAGCGTCTTGGGCACGCGCGCGACTGGTATTGATATGGATCAGTTCTACCTGTAGATTTTTAGCAACAGTATGCAGTTAACTCAACTGTTTCAATTGTAAATCAGTTCTAATTTGTTTCTTTTATATGATTGTAATTTTCTTAGAAATGAGATAAGTTCCCAAAAAATTCCGATTTCGGCGGGACTCGAACCCGCGCCGCGCGAAAAACAAAAACCGGAATTTTTTGGGAACTTATTTCATTTCTTAGAGATACCCAAAGTGCGGGTAAGCACTACAACAAAAAACCTTGTAATTTCTTTTTTAATAAAGATTTTTAATTCTGTTCCAGACCATGTTCTACTGTCCGTTCTTCATCTGCGGTACACTGTGGTTCTTCGCTGGCCCTCTCTTCATCCTCACTGCTAACGGACTGATTGGTAAGTCTGGGATACTATCTTCAAGTGTGCCAAATGGATTTCAACAGGAGTTGGTTCTATGTTCGACTGGTTGTGGTCATGACGTCAGTTGGATGTGAGGTCTACCTGAATAAATGCGCTGATGTTGTTGATGACTGTTGATACTTTTTAGTTTGCCTGCGCAGCCGTCTGACATAACATTGTGCCTACTATTCCGCGGTATTTAAAAACAGATAAAAAAACTGAAAACTGAGATTTTCGGACTGATTTTTGCCTAAGATAAGATAATATATAGTAATCTATTTCGATTTTTTCTCTTAAACAGTAAAATAGGTATCCTATTGTGTACTAATTTTGAAAATTCTGTTGCAAATATACGGACAATATGTAACCACAATCTGATCATATGATCAGATTGTTGATGTGATGTGTTCAATCACAAATAATATTAATAGGATTCTTCTTAACTAGCTTATCAAATTTATCTGCAACAGTTCTTGCCCTACTATGTGACTGTACAATTCGTGGACAACGGGGCTAATCTCACTATCTCACTATCTCACTAATATTATAAACGTGAAAGTTTAGATGGATGGATGGATGTTTGTTCCTTTATCACGCCAGAACGGCAAAACGGATCTGGATGAAATTTGGCACAGAGATAGATTATAGTCTGGAATAGGACATAGGCTACTTTTTATCCCGAAATTCCTACGGGAACGGGAACTACGCGGGTGAAACCGCGAGGCGCTGCTAGTCATACATAAAATAAGAATTAGGTACATACCTACTTAAAAATCCGCTGACAGCAGCACGCAACTTCAATTCGTGAATTATTATGTTCCGTAATACCAAAAATGATGACTGAAAAATGTTGAATCTTCGACATTGTGTTGTTATTCTGTAACTAGACAATATAAACTATGTTCCTTAACAAACAAAACGTACGATATTGTTGTTTTTAATACAAAACAAATAGGACGAAAACATGTCATTTTTGACGTAAAAATGTGTTAAATTCGAAAAAATAACAAATAATATAAAAAATATATATATATAAAAAATTACAATACCTACGACCTATTTTCATTTTCAACTCTATGCCTATCAAATATGACCGATACGTCATTCTATTTTGTCAATGTAAATGTTTCAAACTTTTATAACTTTCACGTAGTCGGGTTGTAGTTTTTAACTTTATCTTGTTGTAAACCCTAGGCCCTTTTAACGAGCCAAGTATTGTAAAATCCCTTAAGGTGTTTCCTTTTGTCGACATCAAGTGTATGTGTTACACCTACGGTGAAAATAAGTGAAATGAAATCACCTAAACCGGTCCACATTGACGGAAAAATCGGCAAATATAGGTAGGTACAGCTGAACATAGAACCACCTTTATTTGAAGTAGGTTAAAAATTACGTGATCATTCACATAGATAATTTTTCATTTTTCAGATAAGTGGGTCAGAGAGAGCGTGGTGACTGCTGTACTTCTTTTTATAACATTCTGCGGGCATATTATGTTTTTGGTAAGTTTACTTTTTTATTTCTATTTTCTTGTATCAATACATTCTGTTGGGATTGCGACGCGTATGCTCAGCTGTGGGATGGCCACACGACTGTCTAGTAATGTTAAATCATTTTGATAAAATGTTACCAACTACGAATGAATGAAATGGTTTATTAGACAACTACTACAACAGCCAGTTCGGAACAAATAAATATGGCTGTTGTCTATGTAAATAAATAATAAATAATGCTGGACAATTCACACAGCTTATCATTATCTAGCCCTAAGCTAAGCAGAGCTTGTGTTGTACTAGATGACTGTTATACATAATACCATATGTTATAACATAGATAGATATTTTTTTATTACCTATACCTTCATAGTAATACCCAGAACACCCGGAAGAAATATTTGCAGATCGTACAAACATTTGTTCCAAAACCGGAATTGAAACCGCAACCTCCTGCGGCGTCGCAGGCGGATCTTCGCCCGCCACGCCATATCGGTCGCAGCGGCACATATAGGTACTTAGGTAGGTACGTATTACGAAAATATATATCTAGATCTAGATATTTGTTCTGTGTCTAGTACCCATAACACAAGCTGTACTTAGCTTGGGACTATGATGATGCTGTGTGAATTGTTCAACATTTTTTTCAGTCATTCTTTTAATAAATATCCAAAGCACACACGCACTAAATAATTTAGCTGTAGAGTAAACTTAAGCACGGACTTTTGTGTTAACGTTAACGGTTTCACTTTTTATTTCAGTTATTAACATTGCCAGTATTTGCCAACAAGAATTTTCCCTACCACGTCAGGACTACTCAAATAGGTGTTATGGAGGTAAGTAAATTAGCACACGATGCTTTTGAGGAGGCCTTCGCCCAACTGTGGGATCCAGCGAGCTGATAATATGGTTGAGGACATAATATACTACAATACAATAGGTACAGGTACAGCACACCACCGCTGCACTGAATCACAAAAATAAGCATCAAATATGCCCATATTTGAATGCTGTATTTATTGAGAAATTAAGGTTTTCGTAAAAATTTAAAGGTTGCGATTTTTTGATTGTCGCTGAATCTACCCAGATTCTGACATATTATTATTATATTAATATATATTTTTTTTTCAGGTCACAAATAATCCGACCATAGACGGATTCGGACATAATGCATACCAACCTTCTAATGGTGCAGCTCAAACTGTCATAATCCCTCTAACTAGGTAAATAACATGGCAACATCATAAAAAAATATCTTCCCTCTAAGGGCGTTCGATCGGTGCATTTTGTAATGTCGCTTTTTAGCCCAAAACATATTTTACGTAATGACCAAATGCTCTAAAAGTACCATTAAATCAAAGTTAGTTTTATCATGGGTTAATAAACATCAGTTATTGGATGTACCATTTTTGCGGATTTGCGGTAAACTTTTTCCGCATGCTTTAGTCCTTGTCAACTTGTCAACACAGAGCTTTAAAAGCAATTGTAACTTGCTGGCAATGTTGGTTAATCGAGCCACTTTAGTGCGAATAAGGAGCTGAGGTACAAAAATGTACCTATACATTATGTAAATTTTCAAAAGGTTTTTTATACTTGATTAAAAAAAAACCTTTGACCATGATTTTATTTATACATGATTACATGAGGCCTAGTTTTGTGACGTCAACTTGGATTAATCGAATGAAAGAGAATAATCAATAGCGCCAGCTTTTAAAAAAATATTCAAACGTATGTACTATTTCAGACGCACAGAAGAACTGATAGGGAATATTTACAGCCAATACATGGCCACTGCGCCTCCACTCTCCCTAGAAAACGAAACGCCCAATCTAAACGGCATGCCTCGAAGAATAGACTCCCCAAGAAAAGCTCTTTTACCCCAAAACAGTACAGAAACTAATAATTCAGACGATATAAAACCAACTCTCCAAAAAGATAACGAAATCTTCACAGTTGAAAGTCACATTTCGAAGATAGAGAACGTACCGATCGCTAAAGTGCTGCCTGTTGAGAAAAATCTCCCGAAAAATGGGGAGACGCAGGATAGAAATGGGGTGCAGGTACAAAATGGAGTGCAGATGCAAAATGCGATGCAGAATGGAGATTTACACAATGGGCTGTTGAGAGGGGAACTGCCGAGTATTATGCGGTCAAGGAGGAATATTCTAGAACCATTGAAGAGGGATGAGGCCCCGGTGCCTTCGTGGTCATTGGCCAAAGGACCGTGTGTGGTAGGAATGTTGAAAAAACCTACCGTTAATGAAGAAGGTAAGTTGTAAGAACAGGGGGCCTAGTTTAATTTTCGGAATTTGCTATTATTTTGCGTTTTTCGTTTAGTTTTTCTGTGCCAATTGGTACTCTAATTCGGTATACTAGTAAGAGTATAATAATATCTAATGATAATATCCATTAACCGAAACCAAGCACGCAATGACGGCTTTTCAATACGACCTTTAAAAAAAAGTGGTTGCCATACTAAGATAGATGGTGCTGTATAAAACTCTAGTGTCAAAATTCTGCCAAAAAAAAACAGCTTTTTCTTTGTTTGTTTTATGACTAATTATGACACTTGACTTATGTTATGTGCAGCGCCATCTAGTCAAAATAAAAAGGGTGATTGTTTTTTTTAAAGATGCATTGAAGAGCCTTCCCTGTTGGAGTTAAGATATGCCCCCAGAGCAGAGTCCTGAATTCCAGTTTGACGATAGTATCAAGACGTCTTACATCTCATTTTTATAAAGGACCATTTTCTGCCCGCGGCTTCGCACGCGTTGATTCTATGGATACGTTAAAAAGTTATTTCTACCCCATGGGAACTGTTTCATGGGATAAAAATTAGCCTATGTTTGATTCCGGGCTTAGAGCAACATCTATGCAAAATTTCTATTTCATTAGCTGCATTTTAATTACGAATAAAAAACAAAAGAAAATTAAATTAAAGTAAAAACATCGTTTTTAATTTAATTTTTTTCGAGGTTTTTTTTTCTTTGAAAAAAAAATTCATAATGTTTTTACGCCTAGGTAAAGAATAAACAACATATTTATACTTCAACAGATCCAGAAGCATCAAACCTGTCACAGAGCAGTAAAAAGGTACCACCAGTCCGAAACGGGCTTCGACAGAACTCTGGAGAAATTTCCACCATCTTGGAAGGTAGGGTCCAGAGCTACGTGAACGATGCCACTGCAGACCTGTTTACGGCAGCTAACCTTAAGAATAACTACTAGTGTTTTTGTCCAAATTTTTCATCATTAAAAGCACAAACCTTTATGAGCTGTCGGAAGAATGCGCGAGTGGCTGCGCAGTAGCTTATTTTAAGGTGTCAGAGGACGTTGCCTTTCGAAGTGGAGTTTAGTGTCATGTGTCATTTTATATTTTTATTATTTTGTTAAATAAGTGTTGTAACGCTTAGTATACCTATACTCTAAGTTGTAACGTTACCACTTCATTACCTAGTCAACTGTTAATTTTAAAATAGTTAAAGTTTAGTTTTCAATAGTTGTCATGCGTCATTCGTAGCTATGTTCACAGAGCTCATAAAGATCTGCGCTCCCTAAACCTGGTTCACCTTCCAAAAGATTGATAAGGTGGTAGATTAGTATTGGTACGTCACGCGTGAAATAAGGAGTTTTAAGTTTATCCTTGTTTTGACAAGTTAATAATTTAGGAAGTAAATAATTGTTGACAGTTAGGTAGGTAAGTTCTTACATGTAAATGGACTCCAGATTACAGGGTCTAAGTCAAGACAGAATTCATAGCTAATAGCTTACACTAGTCGCAAAACCACTGTTTTTTTAATTCTTTGATTGTGAAATATGTCAATATCTCGGAAGAAATTACTTAACCTGTTACTTTTTGTCATTAGAATTTTATACTTTCAACATAAAAGACCATCGTACCAGCTTTGTATAATCGAACTATGTATAAAGTTTCTTTATTTATATTGTATATTAAGAAACTGTGAAAAAAAAATTGCAATATTTTCTAAGCAATAAAGTGTGTTGTGTTCTAGTCATTAGTCAATATTCTTATTCTTTTTAAATAATAAGAATAAACACATTGTTTTTTACTATAATTAGGTAAGTAAAAGGTACCTACGTACTTACCTGACGCACCCGTTACTCAGTACCGAATACATACGGTTTGCTACAGCTCTAACATAGACATATCAGCTCTCAGCTGCTCGTCTATTATTGAATAGTAATAATAAAATAAGAAACAGCGCAGTGAGCCGCAACCTGTTCTGAAATCGATTTACAACAAAATAGGACAATAGACTTGTACAATTACTTATTATTGCACACCAAATAAAACAGATCCGCAGGACAGGCAAAGACTAATACAGGTAACGTTGTATGTACAATAGGCGGCCTTATCGACTTTAGCGATCTGCTAGGCAACCTTTCTACATCAGACTATTAAGTATTTATTTTGCAATCGTCACCATAAAACAACCTATTATCTATCTCTGTGTGCAAGTTTTCGGCTGTTGCCTGGATGACATTTTACTTTATCGTTAATTTCTTCGAGAACCAAAAAAGAAATATTAAGCGATCATAATCGTTTGCCAAGGCAAACAAATCAATCTTTTTATTTTGCCTTGTAGTGTTTTCACATTTTGCGTTTTTGGGTGATTTACACAATAGTTAGGATTTAAGACCTGGCATCTTCACAAACGTGTTCGTGATGATGGGCAGAACTTGCAGTTCACGCAGTGTCAGTGAATTACCAGTAACCCTGTATAAAAGCTATCCTGGTATCAAACTTCATTCAAATCCATTCAGTCTTTTGAGTGTGAAGGAGTAACAAACACACTCACATACATACATAGGTAGATTTATAATTTTGCTTATTTAACCCTAGAGTACTAATATAAATTTACTACAGCTTAATACTAATGATCGCCTAGGAGGCTACTTTTGAAATAAAACCAATTTATTGTGTTAGTTATTTATTTAAATGTTATTATGATAACATAAATAACTTGGCCAACCTCTAACTTTTTAAAAACTAAAATATATTATTAAAATAATATCTTCATTAGTCTTAAAATGAGACTTAAATATTACAGTAACGACTATTTTTTTCTCAAAACATAACAGTCTTATATCGGTCTGGTAAAAAAATACTACTATATCTTTGCTGTTTTTTATTATTAATAATAATAACCAATATATAAACTTTATAAAACATTAAATCAAACTTATGGTAACATCATATTTTGGTCTACAGACTAATTTGAAGTCAGCCTTTCATTTTCATTGTTCTTCTTGTGATGCAGTTTCTGGAACTGGTGTATCAGACGCATTGCTTGTAGCTTGATGTGGTACTGAAATGTTAAAGGGTTCAGAGCCATCTGAAACAATATTTTGTAGGTTTTCTTCCAGTTGGATTGACATGAAAGAAAGATCTGCCGAGCTATCGTCAGAGTCATAAGAATCGACTTCCAGTTTGCCTCAATTTCGCTATAGGAGTTCTCATTTAGTAAATAATTGACTATATGTTCTTCGTTGAGCTTCATCTAAAAAGAAAATCAACATTTGCTAAGTTATAACATGGCTAATTCCTGAAAAATATGTAAATATCAAAACAAGTAACGAAAAATATACTTACCGTTAATACTAATGATCGCCTCCCAGGCGATCCAGTAGCTTATATTTTGAAAATGGAGAGGCTGGGGTCGGGTCTGCGTTTGCTTCCCTCTGCGGCGCGGGATATGCTGAATTGGGGCGAAAGCACAGTAGGATTCGCGAGCGCGTTTTTGAAATAACCGGAAAAAACTGACCGCGCGCGGCCTCTCAGGCGATGATTAGTATTCTAGGGTTAATATACATATGTGTGAGAGGTACCTAAACTTAATCTATTTTCAGCTTTTGCAATTTTTCTGATATTTTACGAAACGGATCTTTTTGTCACATTTCGGACCAAATTTGCGTTCGGTTCGGAGCTTTTTCCAAAGAGTACATTGAATTTAGCGGCTTTTTCATTTTGACTGCCGGCAACACTGCAGAAGTGCAGAGCAAGGGTGCGTTCACAACCTACACTCGAGCGCGCTCGGAGTGCACCTAGGTCGTTTATGACCTCAGGGTAAAACGCTCGGTTGCTGCTAACTAATGCGTTCCCTACCTCCGACGACGGTTGCAACTTTTTACCGGTGTAATTTGATTCCTTGCAGAACGCAGAAAATATTAGAAACCGCTTAAATATTTGAATTCCGCGTGTATCTTTTTTAGATTCCGAGTCATGATTTTCATTTCGATCAGCCCGACTCGTTCCGTACCTTTGGACAAGTTAAAATTTACACCATACAAGTACAACCGCATCCGCACCCTGAGTGAGCCTCTTAAAACGTAGTGGTTTTATTTTATTCTCTTTGGAGCCGAGGTTACAAATACAAACAAATATTTTTCAATAGTTTTTTCTTCAGTGAATTATTTTATTTCTGTTGTGCGTGCTGACGAGATGGGGATGGTAGGATCAGGAGCACCCTGGCAGCTTGAGTTTGAGACGGTGGAGGAGAGATGTGGTTATCTACTAGCGTCGGGGCTTTGGACAGATTGCACCTTCATAGTGGGCCCAACGACCAACCAAGCGGTGATTCCTGCACACAAACTCATCCTGGCTATGGCATCTCCAGTTTTCGAGGCGATGTTCTACGGAGGGCTATCTGATGAGAACGAACCCATAATAACTATACCTGACGTTCAACCAGAGGCTTTCAGAGCTCTGTTGCCGTAAGTTTTTACATTTACCTGCGTAAATAATTTTACTGCAGGCGGAAATAGCAGTCACTGATCCTTATCTAGACCTTCCGTCTATCAATTTATCTCGATGTTATCTGTAAAAAAATATAAGGAATTATGTACCTAGTACATAACCTAAAAATTACTCTATTGTTGATGATTTCTACCGATTTTTAAACACAATTTGAAGTACCTACTTAAATACGTCAACCGAAGATGACAAAACTATCGTCACTGAGATCCTCTCTACTAAATTTATATTTTTCTCTCGACTCCGGGGTGTAAAGGGAACTTTAATATCTCGACTCCCGAGCCAACCTAACCTGCACAACGCTGTGTAGGTCATAGATGAATACTAATAACGTAGGTTCTGGTAAATATATCAAACAATCTTCATGATTTGATAAGTCAGTTGTTCTCTTGACTCCATGCATGAGTAGTTTAGCTTTTTGTAGTATTTTGTTGCTCTAATTTCCAGAACTCAAAGCTCGACCATATTACTTACCACTTTGATTCCAGACTCGCTTCATTGTGTTTACTAGGGTTGGTATGACCCCGAGGTATTTTCAGAGTCCTCATCTCCTGGGTCTCATTCTACCAATTTGTATAAACGATCATAAGCCTTAAATGACTTTATTAATAGTTTTCTTCGCTGCAAATCCAATCAAATCTTTGTAAACCAATAAAGTTGAAATGTCTGTTTGTAACAAAGAGTATACAATAACTACGTAAGAGTTTGTAATGTCAAAATAACATATTTTGAACTGACTTAAATAAATTCTAAGGAGGTTCTATTTTTGGCTCTATGATTTTTTTATGTATATTCATTGATTTCTCCCTTCGATCAAAAATAAGGAGTTCGCGGCCTCCCCCATAGATACCTAGAGCCTTACAAAAATGTCACTCAAAATTGGGTTCGTTTTGTTTTGACGCAGACAGTTTGCGCAGAGCCTGACAAGTTTTTTCCATACGGAACAAGAGATTGGTGGAGTCGAATTCATTTTATTTTATTTTGTAAGTAGGTAGGTACCTACCTGAGAATTATATACCTACCTACTCAGTTTATTTTCTATAAGGATTAATTAACAGAATTCAGGTAAAGATAACGAATCATTTATTGATGAAACTATAAATTGGTGTCTCAACAGTAGGTATTTATACAAAAGGGTCATTTCAGACATACAATAATTTAAACTTACAATACAATTTCAGGCAGGCACTCTAGATTAAAAAGAACTGGTTCCTGTCTGCGGCTTTGCACGAGTTTTTTTTACGGGAAAAAAATAAACGTTTTATAAATTCATACTTGTGGTAGGTAGGTAAGAACCTAGTCTTTCTTTTATTAGAGAGTCTACGCAAATGAAATTTTAGGGCGGGCCAACTAATTATTTTAAAAATCATCAACTAGTAATATTAAACTTATTTTTATGAAAAATATATTAATACATACTATAAATGAAAAAAAAAATTTAGAAGAAATAGCCTCTCCATTTATCAATTTAGAACAAAATTAATATTTTAACATAGGCAAACCAAACAACAATATTTTATGCTGATTTCACAAGTATATGACTCACATCTCAATATACGGGTAAAAAATATATATAAACTTACTGAAAATAAGAAATTCCATCCTTTTTCAGCACTTTGGACGAGTGATTCTTGCATTTTTTGTACCCATGCTTTTTGTCTGAACGCTAAAATGACACTAGTTGAAAAGCTTTCCTAACATGTCAAAATGTTTCTCTTTTGCTACTGAAGGTTGTGGCGTGCGCATTGTGAATCTAAGGGGGGCCGGCAAAGCCGGACATTTTTGATCGATGATTTCTCCATAAATAATTGTTCCCTACCTACAGGGTGCTTGTACTATTGACCTTAGCTGACATAAAGATCTATAATCTAAATAAATGCACAACTGAGCTGACACATTAATTGTTTTACAGATACATCTACACAGGTAACATAAACATAGACTCATTTGAGACAGCCTTAGACCTGTGGTATGGAGCAAAGAAGTACATGCTACCACATCTTGTGAAAGAATGCTACAGTTATGTCCTGTCAGTGGTTGGTCCAAAGAATGCCTGCAGAGCATACGAGATTTCACAACTGTTTGAGGAAAAGGCTCTTGTGGATAAATGTATTGAGGTAAATTTCTGAAATAGGCATTTAAATTTATATATGTACTAGCAGCGCCTCGCGGTTTCACCCGCGTAGTTCCCGTTCCCGTAGGAATTTCGGGATAAAAAGTAGCCTATGTCCTATTCCAGACTATAATCTATCTCTGTGCCAAATTTCATCCAGATCCGTTTTGCCGTTCTGGCGTGATAAAGGAACAAACATCCATCCATCTATCTATCCATCCATCCATCCATCCATCCATCTAAACTTTCACGTTTATAATATTAGTGATCCAGATCCGTTTTGCCGTTCTGGCGTGATAAAGGAACAAACATCCATCCATCTATCTATCCATCCATCCATCCATCTAAACTTTCACGTTTATAATATTAGTGAGATTTTCAGTTTTGACAGTGTTCCAACTTTGCGCACATAGTCAACATATACATACATAACAATTACACTTTGCATTATTTCTATTAGACAATACGTTAGAATTATTTCCCAATAGTAGTCAAGAAGCCTATTATATTCTTAAGGCGAATTGTAAGGGTAAAAGACGAAAACGACGTCTTTTTGGACAATGTTTCTGACGAAAATATAGATCGTGAACGTTTGAAATTTATATATCCGGTAACACATATCTTAAAGTATCTAGTGCCGGTTCCAAATGCTTGCCGGTAGTTATAGTTAGCACTCAGAACAAGGTTGAAGTAACAATATCTTCAGGTAATTGAGCACACTTTTTGACGGTGTGTCTTATTCGTTTACTACCAAACTCAGTATAGTTATTTCTATAGCTCGTACGCTTCTATTCCCGGTCCATTTGTTTTCAAATGAAGTCAAAATAAGGAGTTTTAACGTAAAAACTATTTGCGCCTATTAAAACATCACTCTCCCACAAACGTTTGCTCGCAAAATATGATCAGGCAATGTTGTAGTACCAACAACTGACCGAGCGAGGGCGCGGGCTCGCGGACGACACGGGGCGCGCGGCGCGCGCTAGGAGAAAACGCGACGTTGCAAGCTCTCGTACATGCCGCCGGCGGCGCCGGCTCGCACTATGAGCGACGTTGCCAGATCTCGCTTTAGTACCTATGTTATGTGTATTGTATGATCGCGCGCGTGAGTCTCACTCAAGCAGTTTCAAAAATAAAAGTAGGTAGGTATATAATTTCTAAAATGCAGTGTTATTTTTTGTATCGAATATTTCTTCTGGAGTTGTGTTTTAGTCTTATAATTATATTATGGCAAATAAACGTGGACAGAAACGTCGAGTTCCATCGAAGTGGTTGCGAAAATGTAAATCACGTCATGCAAATGCTTTAAAAGCACAAGTTCGGCAAATGGGTGATGCTGTTGAGTAAGTAACCTATCTTGTACTATGCTATACCGGTAATAAATAATTGTTTAGTCTTCCTAGTCAAGTTCTCAGGCATAATCTAATATCGATGCATCGATGCATGGAGTAGAGTAGTGCCGTTACAGAGACTTACCTATGTAAATTCCTTTTATTCCTTTACTACTTAGGTTGGTACCTAGCCAATACTGTGTAGTACCTAACTCTTGATTTTTACTCATTCAAATAACGATTTTCGCATCCCAATTAACCCTCAATTTTAGGGGTCCGTACCCAAAGGGTAAAACGTGACCCTATTACTAAGACTCCGCTGTCCGTCTATCCGTCTGTCACCAGGCTGTATCTCGATGAACCGTGGTAGTTAGACAATTGAAATTTTCACAGACTCTGTCTTTCAGTATATATATTTTTTTCACGCAAAGCACTACTATGTCCCTTAGAGAATATTTTTTCTTGCAGGTCAATAAATATATTTATTTCTTTATTTTTCAGTAAAAGAAGATAAAGGGTTCCGGTAAATTACTTCTTTCCGGATCAACTTACCACGTCATAAGTACCAACCTCTTACCTAGCGCTGAAAACAAAGATGAATAAAAATAAAAACGCCAAGTGCGACTCGGACTCGCGCAACGAGGGTTCCGTAACTAAACATTATATTAATTATATAAATAAAAGAACTTGTTTCTTGCCCAATATCATGATTCTAGCCCTATAGGTTTTGGTCCATGGCGAGAATCAAAATAATGTTTTTTTTGTGATTAGACAACAATATAAGAATTTCCGCATTTTTCCTTTATTTGTGCTATAAGACCTTGCTTCTTGCCAAATTTCATGGTTCTAGGTCAACGGGAAGTACCCTATAGGTTTTGTGTGCATGTGATACCCTTGGAAAATAAAAAAAGGACATAAACGGCTGTAACTTTTGATTACGTTGACTTAGAACTTTGATTTATATCGAGGCTCCAAAAGGTTACGAACCTGAGTATATGTTATTAATATGTATACCTTACTACTAGTAACCTACCTACCTACCATCTGATCTACTCCTTCTACAGGACCGGAAACTCCTGTTACCCGGACTCTTATGAGTCCGGTGTCCTCGGGCACCATGGATTAATTTTACACCCATCTATCGTAGTTTAATTTAATTATTATGTACCAAACTAGTTTCTTAATTTGTAGGTATCTGTTGTTTATAAACTATGTACTTCTACACACATCTAAACTTGTTGATTTCAGCTACTTTCACAGTATTATGTCTTATGGTATACTGCTGTGGGGGGACGCTGCAGATATTAACACCGTATTTGTGCTGCAGAAGAGGGCTGTTCGAGCAATCTACAATATGGGTCCCAGAGAATCCCTACGTGATAAATTCAAAGAAATAAACATAATGACAGTCCCCTGTCAATATATTTATGAAAACTTATTGTACACTCATAAAAATATCAAAAGCTTCCCTAAAAATAGCGATATAGGTACATAATATAAATACTAGAAATAAACATAAGCTCGCTGTGCCCACAACCAGGCTTCACAAGATTAATGTATCTTTTAAAGGGCAATGTATACGCTTCTACAACAAAACTCCTAGTGAGTTGCAAAATATATAAATAAATAAATTCAAACAAATTGTCAAAACCTTTCTGTGCAAAAAGGCTTACTACAAAATATCAGATTATTTAGAAGATAAAAAAGCTTGGGACGGGTTTTGCTCCAACTCGAAAAATAACAACTAACAGGCTAAAGGTTTCTTAGTCGCTTCTTTACTTTTTGTCTACATACCGAAGCGACAGAAATCAAAAGTACCACTTTATTTCCGTGTCAGTGTTTTATTTTAAGAATTTGACCTTTTCTAAGTGTACATTTTTGTATTTATGGAAATAAAGAATTTTTGATTTTGATTCTTTTGTTGGTGGTTATAATTATGATAAATAAATAAATGGTGTGAATTTTAACACGTTTCTGAGAAAAGAGGGTTGACAGACGGTCAACAAAGTGATTCTATACGGGTTCCTTTTTTCTTTTGAGTTACGGAACCCTAAAAATGACAAGACAGTGAATTTATATTTTCATGCAGAGTGTATTCATCAATATTAATAAAAACTTAACTAGTATATGCTGATGATGATGATGATAAATAAAACTTCAACAAAAATTAGTTTAATAATATTCGTTTTACTAATATACTATTAGACCTATGCAGTTTACAGATAAAAACTAGATATTTTGTTTAGTAATGTTAGCCTAACCATTCTCTACACATATAATATTTTGATACAATTACTCCTTTGAACTGTTTCTCTCAAGGATCTCTCTGTTCGCCATTACTCTGTGATACGTACTACACTTGTGCGCGCCATCTAACGGCAGTGGAGCGTATTATTTGGATAGGGTATATCGACTAAGGTTCCAGGACCGCGCGCGCTCGGTTTTTTGAATCGATAACATGCACTCCTTGCTGCATAGATGGCGCGGGGGTGTCCCCGCTCGGCTGCCAAATGCCCAAGGTCATTTGCCTTACTATTCACCTTAAGTCATATCGTAACAATACAAAATTACGACAAAATAATTAGTTAATTATTATTAAATTGCAGATAATAAGTACAAACACAAAAGAGGTTTTAAACGACAAAAGTTTTGAGGATGTGGAAATTAACACACTGTTAACAATTCTATCCCTTGACCATCTTAATGTGGACAGTGAATTAGACCTGTTCTATGCAGTGGAAAGGTATGCCGAGGCGGAACAGGAACGGGCACAGGAACAGGTCAGCCCTCCTGAGGATGGTGGACAACCTTCAGAAAAGCTGCCTGAGCTGAGTGAACCAACAACTGAAAATAAGGTACCTGGTGTCGCCTATTGAATTTTATGGGGAATAGGAAACTGAGGAGATGTGCGCACTGACCTGTCTCCCGTCCTGATGCAGCTGCGGTGCAGTTCCCTTCTTCTTCAGCACACACGACACACGTGCTGGCACCACCACAAAGAATTTTGTCTGAAGTTCCTGTTGGATACACTTCGCGGCGCGGAGTTTTATGGGTTTTCACTGGGATATAATAGATGGCGTCACCAGTACCTATTGATTATTTGTTTTTCAAAATTCTTTATTTCTGAACGTCCTGAACCTCTAAGCTCCCATACAAACGTACTATTCGATTCATTTGGAAGCTGCGTCCCCGATTTTAATGTAATTTTGCATACGTAATCGGATAAGTAATATCTATGTTTGTATCGTTTTAGTTGTTTAGGGTACCGTACCCAAAAGGTAAAACGGGACCCTATTACTAAGACTTCGCTGTCCGTCTGTCACCAGGCTGTATCTCATGAACCGTGATAGTTAGACATTTGAAATTTTCACAGATGATGTATTTCTGTTGCCGCTATAACAGCAAATACTAAATAACAGTAAGATACATATTTAAGGGGGCTCCCATACAACAAATGTGATTTTTTTTGCGGTTTTTATAGATAACGGTACGGGACCCTTCGTGCGCGAGTCCGACTCGCACTTGGCCGGTTTTATTCAAAATACTTTATCATCATAAAGTGAGAAAATTCATTTTTATCCATTTTTAGGCGATTTTATTACTTTCGCTCTAATTTAAAGATGATTATGTATTTTGAAAGAAAAAAAAACGATACAAACATCGCTATTTCTTATCCGATTATGTGTGCAAAAGTTCATTACAATCGGGGACGTAGTTTGCAAATGAACCGAACAGTACGTTTGTATGGAAACTTAGATGTTCAGTCCCACCTTAACACAAAATTTTTGGAAGCGTCGATTAAGTAAACATTTTTTAGAACCTAACAAAGTACAAGACCGATTAATTACTATATTTTTTTTAATAACAAATAACTCGACAAGCTTTAAATTTTTTGTATATAATTGCTTTTTATAATAACTAACACTTATCAAATCACTAGTTTCCGTTTAGTTTCCGCGAAGCCTGTGAAGACCCCAGGAAGATTCTGCGCTTCTGGACGGAGTTAGGCTGGCTGCGCTAGCAGAAACCACGCACAATGGACCAACTTGAGTCTCAGTGCGGATACAAGAGTACACATACATACATACATCACTAGTTTCTGTCTGCGGCTTCGCACGCGTTGTTTAATGTTATTTCTATTCCATGGGAACTGATTAGGCACAAAAAAACTTAAAAACACTGACCTATTCTAGTGTCTTAAGAATATAATCTTTATGTTTAAGTTTTATCACTTAGATAGGTATAGGGATAGACGACCTCTGTGGCGCGGTGGGCGAAGGTCTGCCTGCGATGCAGGAGGTTGCGGGTTCGATTCCCGCCTCGGGACAAATGTGTGTACGATCTGCAGATATTTGTTCAGGGTGTTCTGGTCGTTTTCTATATATAATAAAAAAAAAAAATCTATCTATGTATTGTATAATATTATGTATATCAGTTATCTAGTACCCATAACACAAGCTCTGCTTAGCTTGGGGCTAGATAATGCTGTGTGAATTGTCCAGCATTTTTTTTTTATTTCATTTTTTTTTTATTGTATTATGTATATCAGTTATCTAGTACCCATAACACAAGCTCTGCTTACTTTGGGGCTAGATAATGCTGTGTGAATTGTCCAGCATTATTATTATTATTATTATTATTATAGGTCCTTTCCTCCAGAAAGCTTGAGACATGGGTGCGGTTCACCAGCTTCTCCGTGAAGTATTCCAGGACTGGCACGTCCTTCAGCAACGAAGAATACGGAAAAGCAGATCAGCAGATCGTACAAACATTTGTACTGCGGCGGAAATCGAACCCGCAACCGTCGCAGTGGCGCATGGTGATTTAATTTAAGTTATGAGGTCTTATACAACGACTCTGTGGCGCAGTGGGCGAAGGTCTGCGACGCAGGAGATGGTTGGTTCGATTCCCCTATCGTGTTCGGGACAAATCTTTGTACTATCTGCAAATATTTGATCGGGGTGTTCTGGTCGTTTTCTATGTATAATAAAAAATATGTATCTATGTATTGTATTGTATTATGTATATCAGTTATCTCATACCCATAACACAAGCTTTGCTTAGCTTGAGGCTAGATTATGCTGTGAATGGTCCAGCATTATTTGTTACATAACTACACTGTTTGTTTGTTTTAGGTGTTGTTGGTGAATGATGGGAGTACCCAAAGTAGTCCAACCGTGGGGGTAGATTCAAAAAAACCACCAGTAGTTGGTGAAGAAATTTTGAAAGAAGGTTAGTAAGAAATGACGACCTCTGTGGCGCGGTGGGTGAAGGTCCGCCTGCGACGCAGGAGGTTGCGGGTTCGATTCCCGTCTCGATACTTATGTTTGTACCATCTGCAAATATTTGTTCCGGGTGTTCTGGTCATCTTTTTTTAGGGTTTTCCTCACCCAAAGGGTAAAACGGGACCCTATTACTAAGACTCCGATGTCCGTCCATCCGTCTGTCCATCTGTTACCAGGCTGTATCTCACGAACCGTGATAGTTAGACAGTTGAAATTTTCACAGATGATGTCTGTTGCCGCTATAACAATAAATACTAAAAAATAAAATAAAATAAATACTTAAGGGGGCTCCCATACATCTAACGTGATTATTTTGCCGTTACTATAGATAATGGTGCGGAACCCTTCGTGCGCGAGTCCGACTCGCACTTAGCTGGTTATTTTTATTATTTAATTTTGTTCGTTTAAACTTGAGAACGGCTGGGCTGATTTAAATACTTTTTGTTTTTTTCTAATAAGTACAGGAGTGGTTTTTTAACAGCAGGGTTGATAAAAATCATGATTTTTATAAAAAAAATCCAAAAAATCGGATTTATTTGATTTTTTAAATTATACGCTCGTTTTCAGTATGAAAGTCAGCTATTTATAAAAAAAAGCAATTTTTTTTGTTGTATCGACTTATTGAAGTCATTCTTTTATTAAAAAGACGAAGTAGCATATTTTTTTGCCTATTTAACAAAAAATATTGAATTTAATCGAAAAAATATTATAAAATATAATAATTTGAACATCAAAAAAATTATTAAAATAAAAAAGACAACAAAGAACCACTTTGGTTTTACCGCAGTCGTTGACACTTATTTGTTTGAATTTAGTTCTTTCAGAAGGAAGACTAATTTGGCTGCCTTCTCGGTGCCTAATCTATTCCGTATTTTGCTGTGCGACATAAACTACGAGTAGTTTATGTCGGGGGAAGTCCCTAGACACGTTTTGGCTGTTTTTGTTGCAGTAAAAAGTACTGATTTAAATCATCGATTTTTTTTAAATCACTTGATTTTAATCGCGATTTTAATCGTGATTTAAATCACTGATTTTAATCAAATGATTTAAATCATATCATCCCTGTTTAAAAGGTACAAAAATAGGGAATTGTAGTTAATGTAAATAAGTCGAGTAGCTGAGCTAACGAAGTAGCGGGTAACAACTAATATCTCATAAAATTGTTGTTAGTTCCAGAGAGACCCACCACCATCCGTAACGCGCTGCAGAAGATCCGGTTCCTGTCCCTCACTCCGCAGCAGTTTGCGGAAGGTCCGGCGCGCTCCGACCTACTGACGAAGGACGATACGTTCGCACTGCTTATGAACATCGCTTCAGCAGATAGTCAAGTGCCTATGCCAACTGGCTTCTCAGAGAGCCGGCAGCGCAGGGAGCCATGCAGCGAATGAATAAAATAAATAATAATGATACGAGTACATGGGTTTATAATACGATTCAAGCTAGATCATATCTTCTGATTTATTGTTATGTTATTAAGACTAAAAAAATGGGTTTTCTGTGAATACATTTTTTTTTTATTCTCGCCTGTGAATACATTATTAAACTAAAATTAATAAATATATTTTTTATTTAAAATCAATTTTAAAAACAATTCCGAGAAGGAGGCCAAGAAAGTGTGGCCCTTTGAAAGACTGCTGGCAGAGGTGGGATGCAGCAAGCTGAAGACAGGGCGCTCATTAGGGGAGGCCTATGTCCAGCAATCTTGTCAATAGCTTTAGTTTCTCCGCAAAATGTTTTTGGGTAGTTTTTAGGAATGGTTCCATTCCGATTCCCTTAAACAGACCGGCGACGTCACAGAAAAACGGCAGCGTTTTTATCACTCGAAATCGATTGGTTTAATTTTTAGTTCTTTCCATTGCGGTTTTTTTTCTCTAATTGAATAACATAATAATCATTTTAAAAAAAACTATGCATATAGGTAGGTAGAGATAGAGAGAAGCATTTATTGATAAGCTCGGTTACAGCACAGAACCCTATTTAACGCTAGATTGTTATGCATATGTAAAGAACCCGAAGAAAGGAAGGCGGTCCCCAAATACAGGTTTATCCTAGTTTTGGGATCAATGGCGTAATAATTTTAAGTCTGGCAATTCATTTCAATAAACATTATTATTATTAATATGCCTATAGGTACGTAACCTATAAGAATAAAATTAAAAATTATATGATGATAAGCAATGCAAATGACTAAGAATGTAACTTGCCTTACTGGGTTTGGTACTAACATAGCATAAAATTAGATCATAATGCTAATTAATAAATTAAATTAAACCTTCATTAGTACATAACATCATGTAACAAGGAAATAACACTCACAAAAATAAAATAAGCACCACAAAAAACTTTCCAAATCAAAAAAACATATACAACAGATATAGTATAGTGTAAAATCATATGATATTTTTGTTTTTTGTAAGCCCACTCCGTGTCAGTTAGGCCGTCTTTGACTATGTACTTCCGCACGCCAATGCACCAGATTCGTATGTACTCGTCCCAGCCGACCGTTGATATGTCGAAGTTGAATATCGTCTTGTCAGTTTTTGACAGGGAGTTGAATAGTCCATCCAAGTTTTTGTCATCGAAGATCCAGCTGTTCATAGTGAAGTGACGGAGAGCGTTTTGCATTTTGTACGCTTTCTTGTATAGTTTGACTGCTCTGAAATAAATAAATAAACTTTAATAATGATGGAATATAATATTCACACAGCATTATCTAGCCCCAAGCTAAGCAGAGCTTGTGTTATGGGTAGGTACTAGATAAGAGATATATACCTACCTAATATAACACATTAAATAGATAGATATTTTTAGGGTTCCGTACCCGAAGGATAAAACGGTACCCTATTACTAAGACTCCGCTGTCTGTCTGTCACCAGGTTGTATCTCATGAACCGTGATAGTTACATGGTTGAAATTTTCACAGATGCCGCTTTTAACAAAAAAAACTTTTTGACGTTTTTATAAATAATGGTACGGAACCCTTCGTGCGCGAGTCCGACTCGCATTTGACCGTTTTTATCCGGTTGTTCTGTATATTAAATACCCAGAACAACCGGAACAAATATCTGCAGATCGAACAAACATTGATCCCGAGGCGGAAATCGAACCCGCAACCTCCTGCGGGCTGAACTTCACCCGCCACGCACGCCACATCCTATATTTATTTATTTATTTATTAAAGGAACACCAACAGTACACATATTTGCTTAGTTTAATAAATGTTTACATAAAGACAAGTTCTAATATATATACTTATAAAAGGTGGACACAACATTCAATATACTTAGGTACCTATATCATCAAATTTACCTGCGCTCCTTTCCCAGTAAGAGCAGCACGAAGTCTGCTCCGTAAGCTGGTATGAAATGCAGGAAGAGAGTTTGCAGCATGAAGAGGAACTCCGAGCTGGTGTAGAAGCCATAATTGAAGTACAGCGACTTCGGTGAACTAAGCTCCTTTTTGTCTCTTCTAATCACTTCGAGGACGCGTCCTAAAAATAAACAAGGTGTCGATTCAGTTGATAAAAACTTAATTAGGTAGGTAAGTAATAGGTAGGTACTCTATTTTAATCAGAACATAATAAATATGGAATAAATTTAGGAATACCTAACTTTAAAATATACAATACAATAATAATTACAACTAATATTTACACTTAAATCTATTTTCTAAAAATCTAAGCCGTCACCAGAAGAGTGACTCTATTTTATATATTTATTGAGGGATAACAAACTACTACATTATATTTATTATACACTAGCAGCGCCTTGCGGTTTCACCCTCGTAGTTCCCGTTCCCGTGGGAATTCCGGGATAAAAAGTATGTTCTATTCCAGACTATAATCTATCTCTGTGCCAAATTTCATCCAGATCCGTTCAGCCGTTCTGGCGTGATAAAGGAACAAACATCCATCTATCCATCCATCTAAACTTTCACGTTTATAATATTAGTGAGATTTGTACTTTGCTACTTGTAAAGATGAGCTGTATTCACAATGTAGCCAACAGCGCTATCCACATAATGAGTCATGTACATCGAAAAGAAAAAAAACATGCAACTAGAAGACCCAAGTAAAGCATGAAGTAGGCAGCTAGGCGGGAACTGGGCTCCTCTTAAATAACTAAGAATGCTAATGCTTAGGTAAAATGAAACTATTATTAACTGAAAATTTACAATTATTTAAAGTACCTAGTAATAAATAAAGGCATTTTTTTTTATAAATACTGATCATTAGGTATGTTAGGTTATTAGGTACTAAAATTTACTTGACAAAGTAGATTGTTTAAATCTACTTTTAAATTTATATCAATTGCAAATAAATATCTATACCTATGCCTACGAAGCATTTTAAAATCAGCAAGTGAGTCGCGTAAAAGCTGCAGGGGTGACGACATCTGTAATGCAAGGACCGCAGATACTTCCACTGAACTCTCTCAATCGCCACTACGTACTTATTATAAAATGGGTTCCGTATTGGAACCGCATAAGAGCGAACCAGTGTTTTGTAAAGGTACAATTTTTTTTCTTAAATATACCTGCTAATAATAAATTTCATGATAGTGGTCTGATCTTTTATTTATTTATTTACAATAATCTATGTGTTTTCACACTTATGGGACGCCGCAGCGTGCACAAATTTTTTACTCAACTTAACAACTTATCATATAAAACACAAACAGTAAACGTACCTAAGTGAGATCTGAGACATAATATAACTTTAATTTAATTTAATAAAAGTAATCTTACCAAATAGTAGAGGATTTCTAGCGACGCTGCTCACAGTATAAATTGTGGTACTATCTCCGCCATTGCTGCGGCTCGCTTCGCTCCCCGCTACGATGATAGCGTTGTTGACGCAGTCGCAAGAAACTATGCCGAGCTTGACGTCGGGATTGGCGAGCATAGTGTGGAGTACGCCTAAGCCTGCGCCGAGGATCAACTGGAAGAGTAGAAAGCTGGTTATTTAGCCACAGGCACGTTTTTATCACGCAATATATTGCGATAGTATCGCGCGGTTCATTGCACACAGCTGCTTTTACCGCGCGATAGGTTATTCCACCGTAGCCGGCACTAAGCGCGTTTTGATCGAGCAATAATATCGCAGATAAGTCAAGATCGCATGCGTCCAAACCCAAAATGTTCCGAGTCTGAGAGCAAGTACCAAAAAATTGTAGGTAGGTACCTTTCAGATGGATCGAGTGGTAAATTTTTCTACTTTTTTCAACACATTTCAAGAAGTATGACATTTACCGATTATTTCAAAAACACGAACGAATATTTCACTTATTTTTTTTCTTTAAGTCACATATATAAAAATAGATAGTAAAATAAAAATGTTTTATTTGAGACAATATTGTCTCAAATAAAACATTTTTATTTTCAGTTGTAGGTATGTATAGGTACAGTCCATACATATTCGAGTAGGTACCTAGCTAAAGTTAGGGCCGTATTATAAAAGCTTCCTCAGTTATCAATCGATGCTTGAGTAACGCTTTTCTATGGCATAAACGTCACTCAAGCATAGATCGGTGACTGAGCGAGGTTTCATAATACGGGCCTTAAACACACATAATAAAACAAAACAAAATCGGCACTCCGGTAAGATAAGTGGATGATCAACCGAGGATGATCAATCAAGGAAATAGCTTCCTTCATTTCTTTACTTAAGTCTAAATACCGAAGCGACAGAAATCAAAAATACCACTTTATTTCCGTGTCAGTGTTTTATTTTAAGAATTTGACCTTTTCTATGTGTACAATTTTGTATTTATGGAAATAAATAATTTTTGATTAGGTAGGTAGGTAGTTAGACTGGACAGTTGAAATTTTCATAGATGTTGTATTTCTGTTGCCTCTATAACAACAAATAGTAAAACACAGAATAAAATAAATATTTAAGGAGGCCCCCATACAACAAACGTGACTTTTTTGCCGTTTTTATAGATAATGGTACGGAACCACGGATCTTGCGCGAGTCCGACTCGCACTTGGCCGGTTTTATTTTTACATAAATTCTAATTAAATGATTCCGCTTTGTTACGTTGTCACTGACTAGGGTGAAAATAATTTGGAACTTATTTTTATTTCATATTTCATTTGTTTTTGCTTGCATGTAGGTACATTCCATCTTATTTCTAAGATGAATGGTTATCACTAGGTACATTACATACATGCACCCTGGAAGGGCACTGCAAAACAGTTAACTTTATTTTTACATTGTCAAATGGAATTTTACAATAACATAAATTTCATGCAATACGTACATAATAAATATAATTAATTAAATTGAATTGAATTTTGAATTTAGAAGCCAGAATGGTCAGCTAGTCATTGTTTTAAGGTCACGTCATTTTAGTTTGTCAGTAGCGAATTGGTCAACACAATAGTAACATTTTTCTAATAAAAATAATTTTAGTTTCTTACAAAAAAGCGTATCTTCTTATTCATTTTTTAAGTTTTCAGGTATTTTATTTTATTTAATGTAGTCAAATAGCCAATAATGATGAGCTTACCCCACTCGCACCGTAAGTGCAGCTTATGTCGAGCCAACCCGGGCGCGGCTCCCTGTATGCAGCTTGCACTGAAACATGAAGTACCTACGATGAGGATATGAGATGGTTAAATTACACGGTGTACCTATATATTTGACGACCTCTGTGGCGCGGTGGGTGAAGGTCCGACTGCGACGCAGGAGGTTGCTGGTTCGATTCCCGCCTTTGGACAAACGTTTGAACGATCTACAAATACTTGTTCTGGGTGTTTTGAGTATTTTCTATGTATAATAAAAAATATCTATCTATGTAATGTATTGTATTATGTATATCAGTTATCTAGTACCCATAACACAAGCTCTGGTTAGCTTGGGGCTAGATAATGCTGTGTGAATTATCCAGCATTATTATAAAGTATCTAAATATAACGAATTCAAGCCCTTAATTGAATTTCTTTTTTCTGCTGTGCGCTTTATACTTAATTCCCTACCAATTCCAGGTCTGATGATGCAGATAGGCATCCCAGCAGTCATGGTCCTGACGAGTTCTTCAGCCACCGCCTTGGCGAAAGTGTACGTGTTCGGCCAGTCCTGAATCAACCTGGAATCATGTTAATAAGTACATTGAGATCAGCTGGGCACTAATAGCACTAAATTAGTCGGGTTATTCCCAACGTCTCACGAAAAGTATTAATAACGTCTCACGAAAAGTATTCCCAACGTCTCACGAAAAGTATTAATAACATCTCACGAAAAGTATTAATAACGTCTCACGAAAAGTATTAATAACATCTCACGAAAAGTATTAATAACATCTCACGAAAAGTATTAATAACATCTCACGAAAAGTATTAATAACGTCTCACGAAAAGTATTAATAACGTCTCACGAAAAGTATTAATAACGTCTTTTATAAATTTTGGTTTATTTTTAGCTTCTTCCACTAGTGGACCAAGAATTAAAGCGAACAAAATCAATAACATTTTGTTTCTTATTTGATAATAATTACTATTTATAAAACTGTTCATATATACAATTTGACTTGTCTAAGTGCTTATTTTGTAAGCCTAAGAAATAAAGTTATTGAATTTTGAATTTTTGGAGGGAAAGTACCTTGATTGTTGTAGATGGAACATGTTACTGAAAGAAGACATTATTTGAATTTAAAAATAAATTTTAACTGCATTCATAGATATTTAAATAATTACATGGTTGAACCGGGAGTCAAACCCGTTACACGAGAAAAATAATCATTCTGTAGCTTTTATCATATCGATCGAAAAGCTTCATCATATGGATTATTTTTTGCTAAATAACATAGTGTCAGAAATAAAAGGAAGACCATAAATTTTCACATTTTATGTGAAATTTAGTTCAGAAAAATTAAAAGCTGGCATTGCCGTAAGGACATACGAGTGACATTATCATAAGTACCTACCTATTACTAATAATCCAGATCTAACCCCGTTAGATTTGGATTATTAGTATATGTTATTAAAAATTTTGTTTACAAGAACCAGTAGGTAATAGGAAGGGACTCCATTTTGAGTATTTGATAAATTGATTGATTTTGTTTTAAAAGTTAAAAAATTCATGGTCTTCCTTTTATATCTGACACTATGTTGTTTAGCAAAAAATAATCCATATGATGAAGCCTTTCGATCGGTATGATAAAGCTACAGGTGATGATTTTTCTCGTGTAGGTACCTAACGGGTTCGATTCCCGGTTCAACCATGTAATTATTTAAATATCTATGAATGCAGTTTAAATTGTTTCCCTCCATGTGGCATAGGTATCCGTGGGACGACGACGCCCCGTACAGTGGTGTTATTCCGTGGACGAAGGAAATCACCCCCCGCCCTTGATCGTAGTTTTATTCTCTTTGGAAGCTTATTTATTGTATATTCTTTGTTTGGAAGTAAGGAAAAAGATAGTACATAATCTTTAGATGCTTTATTTAACATTTTTTAAATAAAGCATCTAAAGATGACCGAAAATGAAGAGTGGTTCAGACTGGACCGGCACAAGACAATAAAATATAAAACAATCGAAAAAACCTTTCTGACATTGGTGATCACCAAGCAATTAGGAGACTCCAGCGTTATCCAAGTGCCTGATACGCAGTTCCAACTGAAGCTAGTGTTTTTACGGCTAAGCGTGGAAATATATTGGCGAACAGTTAAACTGTCCGAACTTATGGCATTGAGTTTGGTGACTCAAATCTTGGAACCAGGAAGAAAAGAACACAAAACAGAAATTGATTTTGCCTGGGTCGAAGCAAACAAATGGCAGAAATGTGTTTCTTTACCCCAATATTTTGCTTGCAATCTAAAATTAACAATAACATTTAGCGTATCACTGTCGGCAAGAGAAAGAAATTCACCTACACCAGCGCTGCAAGAACTAGTACAAGACTTTGAAAATCTTCTGACTAACAACGATGGTTCAAACGATGTCATTATAAAATCGGTGGAAGGTACAGAATTCAAAGTACATAAAATGATTCTGTCCGTGCGCTGCAAGGTATTGAAAGCTCACTTTGAACATAATACTAAAGAACGCGCAACTAACATCGTGGAGACGCCATGGGAAGCCAAAGTCTTGCGAGATGTGTTGACTTTTCTGTACACCGGTTCAGCGCCGGAGATCAATGATGAACCAGGGAAGCTATTGATTGCTGCAGATTTCTATCAAATGGAAGAACTGAAGATTCTTTGCGTTGAGACAATGACAGAAATGTTGACAGTCGAAAACGCAATAGAAACATTGCAGATTGCTTTGCTGCATTCGGTGGATGCCCTGAGAGATCAAACATTGCAGTTCATAAAGAATGGACACGCCAGATTAATTACGGAAACTGAAGCCTGGTCCAATGTTTCCTACGAGATAATGAAAATGATATACGAGTTCATAACCGCCGACGAAAAATTTCTTACGTGAGAAAAAATTTTTCGTGTGACGAAAAATTTCTTAGTAGCAGAAACTCATTAAGAATACACATTTAAATAGTATCCTATATTGTTTTAATAATAATGTTATGACACCCTCTAAGCTCCCATACAAACGTACTTTTCGATTCATTCGGAAATTGCGTCCCCTATTTTAATAAAATTTTGCATACCTACATAATCGGATAAGTAATAGCTATGTTTGTATCGTTTTAGTTTTTTAAAATACTTTATATAGGTACATAAAGTCAGAGCGAAAATTCATTTTTATTCATTTTCAAGCGATTTTATTACTTTCGCTCTAATTTAATGATGATTATGTATTTTGAAAAACTAAAACGATACAAACATAGATATTTCATGCAAAAGTTCATTACAATCGGGGACGTAGTTTGCAAATGAATCGAATAGTGCGTTTGTATGGGAACTTAGAGGTTCAGTCCCACCATAAGGTACCTAGTTAAGATACCTGTGAGTAAATAAGGGCCGGCCGGGTAACGGCCACTACTCCGAGAACGCTCTTCCAATAGTTTTATTACACTAAGTCGCGCACACATTATAAAGAACCAATAGAGAGGCTTACATTAGCAATCGCGTTGCTCTCCGATCTGTGATAGACTCGTTCCAAGTTGGAACGAGTCGTGGTTTTTGCAGGTGTACATCACTTGTTTACTTACTATCCTAGCGCATCGACCCCGAAGTTGATCTTAGCCATTGGACATCCAAACAAAAAATTCTTCACCAGAACAGATAAATTGTTTGTAAATAAGCCTGCTGTTTACAGAAATTTGCTGCTGTAACGTTAAAACGAGTAAATTGTGTGGGAAGTTTTTCATTACGCTGTCTATTGCGTCCCGCGGTTACATTTGCACCATTGATTTGCTCCATTAATGGTGCAGGCGTAACTGGTTAGTTATGTTTGCACCATTCAAATTGATACAACTACTAAACCTTGCTTTACTCGCCGTACAGTAGGAAAATACTGTGACCCTTATTGTCAGATGTGACACATACTGTCAGATGTGACACTTACTGTCAGGTGTGACACTTACTGTCAGACGTGACAGAAACTGTCCCACATGCAAGATTATCAAGGAAAACAGACTGTTTCGGTCAAAATTAACAGTGAATGTCGAAATGACGGAAAATGTCAAAACTGAAACTGTTGACAATTTTGACGGAAACAGTCTGTTTTCCTTGACTATCTTGCATGTGGGACTGTTTCTGTCACTTCTGACAGTGTGACAGTAAGTGTCACATCTGATTTAGGTACAATAACGAGAAATAAAAAACTTATTAGAATTCATTAGCCCAGGTTTTGTACTTACATAGGAGTGATGCTATCCAGCCTGGCCCCGTCTACACTCTCAGCCATAGCGATCAGGGCCTGAGGGGGGATAGGACTTCGTTGGAACTCCTCGAACACCTGATGTTCAGCTAGGCTGGAGGTCGCGTGTGTGTATGCAGTGGACACGTGGACGAATGACCTGGGAAGATGGTGGATGACTCATGACGTAATACGTAGTTAAGTTGTTACCTACTTTTTACCCGACTACCAACAGGGGAGGGTTATGAGGTTAGCACCCTATGTTTGTTTACCCGACTACCAACAGGGGAGGGTTATGAGGTTAGCACCCTATGTTTGTATGTTTGTATGTTTGTATATTTGTATGTATGTGGCCGATTTCTTTGTTCCCACCTGGCGCTGAAATTACTGGTTCGATTTCAACAAATTATGTATCGATTGATTCGTCTCAATACCCCGATGGTTATAGGCTATAGGATTTAGGGCTCCAACCCCGAATAAGCCAACAAAACGCGTATTAAAGTTTAGGTATCCGCAGGCTGCAGGCCCCATACAGAACAAGATAAAGTTAAAAACTACAACCCGACTACGTGAAAGTTATAAAAGTTTGAAACATTTACATTGACAAAATAGAATGACGTATCGGTCATATTTGATAGGCATAGAGTTGAAAATGAAAATAGGTCGTAGGTATTGTAATTTTTCTCTATGGGGCCTGCAGCCTGCGGCTACCTAAATTTTAATACGCGTTTTGAAGGCTTATTCGGGGTCGGAGCCCTAAATCCTATAGCCTATAACCATCGGGGTATTGAGACGAATCAATCGATACATAATTTGTTGAAATCGAACCACTAGTTTCAGCGCTACGTGGGAACAAAGAAATCGGCCACATACATACAAACATACAAATATACAAACATACAAACATAGGGTGCTAACCTCATAACCCTCCCCTGTTGGTAGTCGGGTAAAAATTACAATACCTACGACCTATTTTCATTTTCAACTCTATGCCTATCAAATATGACCGATACGTCATTCTATTTTGTCAATGTAAATGTTTCAAACTTTTATAACTTTCACGTAGTCGGGTTGTAGTTTTTAACTATATCTTGTTAAATAAATAAATTAAGTACCTGCTTATAACTAGTTTGACGTTTCTTCAACAAGAAAAACCTTAAGTATTATTTGCTTGCCTAAGGTATTATATTTACCCGTAGGAATTTCGGGATAAAAAGTAGCCTATGTCCTATTCCAGACTATAATCTATCTCTGTGCCAAATTTCATCCAGATCCGTTTCGCCGTTCTGGCGTGATAAAGGAACAAACATCCATCCATCTATCTATCCATCCATCCATCTAAACTTTCATGTTTATAATATTAGTGAGATTAGTGAGATATATGTTATTATAACGGGTACACTCACTTCAATTTCTTACAAGCTCTGCCCAGCAGCAGGGCCTCCCTGGTGCCTCTCACGTTGATGAGCGTGGCCACTCGGAGGCACTCGTCGAACCGGGTCGTAGCAGCCATGTGGTAGATCACATCCACCTGAAGGCATGTTTAAATACATAAAAATCTACTGGAACTACGAAGGCTGGACAGTAGGCGATGCACAGGGATTGTTGTATTGAGTAAAGAATAATTTGATTGTTAAAAAATAAAACCGACCAAGTGCGAGACGGACTCGCGCACGAAGGGTTCCGTACCATTATCTATAAAATTGTCAAAAAAATCACGTTTGTTGTATATGGGAGCCCCTTAAATATTTATTTTATTATGTTTTTTAGTATTTGTTGTTATAGCAGCAACAGAAATACATCATCTATGAAAATTTCAACTGTCTATCTATCACGGGTTCATGAGATACAGCCTGGTGACAGACGGACAGCGGAGTCTTAGTAATAGGGTCTTAGTAATATTCTACTGTGTTTTCTACGGTAAAAATATTAATTTTTAACGAGATATTTTTTTTTATAATATCCCAAAAATTTTCGATTTCGGCAGGATTCGAACCCGCCGCGCCTCACCTTCAGTATAGGTGCGCTCTCAGGTTAGAGCGCACCTGTACTGAAGGTACAGGGGTTTTTTTTTTTTGGGATATTATTAAAAAGTTTTCGTAAAAGATTTACCCAGTGCGAGTAACGCACTATAAAGCAAAAAGCTAAGATATTCAAAAAATTAAGTGAATAATAATAAAATCATTTATTTCAAGTTATCAAAGGAACCCATAAGTTATTTACAAATAAATTAATATGCGTCTACCTACTTACGGTTGCCACTCTGGTGCACGAGAGCCAGAACCTGAGCATAGGGCTGCAGATATTATTAGCCATTAGAACTGAGAATGCTATTTTTAGATCGGGCTCTTATTTTGGGGTATTGTTTTAATCCCCTAGGGCATGCGGGTCAGGGATTGCAGGGCACGGCAATGCGAAAAGCGCATCGCTGACGATTCTGCCCGTCAACGGCAATCTTTGTCTGTCAGTCTGGCACAGTTCTCAACAAAAAGTTCAGTTTCAGAAAAGTGAATAATGGTAGGTACTTTACTTTGACTATTTATTTAAGTAGTTAGTATATTATGTTATTTATGTAAGGTCATTTTAGTGTTAAATACATATGTATTTTAGATAATCTTAGGTACACCCCCTGCCTTTCTTAAATGCACAATTCTTTCCATTCCAAGGTTGCCTGGAAGAGATCACTTCTAAGCGATAAGGCCGCCCATTGTACTTATCTTATGTGATGTCTCTTTGTTATGTTATTTTCTCGTGTACCTACAATAAAGAATTTTTGTATTGTATTGTAGTTCTACCAGCATCCAGTAGGTACTGACCTCCTGAACCAATGTCTCCCAGTCCTGGTCGCTGATGCCAAGTCTCGTCGCCGCCACGTCTCCTTCAATAGCCACGATCTGGTGCACGAAGTCCGGCTTCAGACTGCGAACCCGGTCGAACACCTGGAAAATATGCTTTGACAGACCAAGTACCATAATTTCGTGAGCTTTTCCCCCTTCATCAAAATGCGCACGTTCACTACTGACTGATACTTGTCCGTTTAGTAGATCGGGTAGGTTGGTTTACTTCTCTTTCTTTACTTACTGGATCTCGCAGCATCTCTGCGATTCTCTCTTGGGTGTCCTTCTCTTTCTTTACTTACTGGATCTAGCAGCATCTCTGCGATTCTCTCTTGTGTGTCCTTCCCTTTCTTTACTTACTGGATCTAGCAGCATCTCTGCGATTCTCTCTTGTGTGTCCTTCCCTTTCTTTACTTACTGGATCTAGCAGCATCTCTGCGATTCTCTCTTGTGTGTCCTTCTCTTTCTTTACTTACTGGATCTAGCAGCATCTCTGCGATTCTCTCTTGTGTGTCCTTCCCTTTCTTTACTTACTGGATCTAGCAGCATCTCTGCGATTCTCTCTTGTGTATCCTTCTCTTTCTTTACTTACTGGATCTAGCAGCATCTCTGCGATTCTCTCTTGTGTGTCCTTCCCTTTCTTTACTTACTGGATCTAGCAGCATCTCTGCGATTCTCTCTTGTGTGTCCTTCTCTTTCTTTACTTACTGGATCTAGCAGCATCTCTGCGATTCTCTCTTGTGTGTCCTTCCCTTTCTTTACTTACTGGATCTAGCAGCATCTCTGCGATTCTCTCTTGTGTGTCCTTCTCTTTCTTTACTTACTGGATCTAGCAGCATCTCTGCGATTCTCTCTTGTGTGTCCTTCTCTTTCTTTACTTACTGGATCTAGCAGCATCTCTGCGATTCTCTCTTGTGTGTCCTTCCCTTTCTTTACTTACTGGATCTAGCAGCATCTCTGCGATTCTCTCTTGTGTGTCCTTCTCTTTCTTTACTTACTGGATCTAGCAGCATCTCTGCGATTCTCTCTTGTGTGTCCTTCCCTTTCTTTACTTACTGGATCTAGCAGCATCTCTGCGATTCTCTCTTGTGTGTCCTTCTCTTTCTTTACTTACTGGATCTAGCAGCATCTCTGCGATTCTCTCTTGTGTGTCCTTCTCTTTCTTTACTTACTGGATCTAGCAGCATCTCTGCGATTCTCTCTTGTGTGTCCTTCTCTTTCTTTACTTACTGGATCTAGCAGCATCTCTGCGATTCTCTCTTGTGTGTCCTTCCCTTTCTTTACTTACTGGATCTAGCAGCATCTCTGCGATTCTCTCTTGTGTGTCCTTCTCTTTCTTTACTTACTGGATCTAGCAGCATCTCTGCGATTCTCTCTTGTGTGTCCTTCCCTTTCTTTACTTACTGGATCTAGCAGCATCTCTGCGATTCTCTCTTGTGTGTCCTTCTCTTTCTTTACTTACTGGATCTAGCAGCATCTCTGCGATTCTCTCTTGTGTGTCCTTCCCTTTCTTTACTTACTGGATCTAGCAGCATCTCTGCGATTCTCTCTTGTGTGTCCTTCTCTTTCTTTACTTACTGGATCTCGCAGCATCTCTGCGATTCTCTCTTGGGTGTCCTTCTCTTTCTTTACTTACTGGATCTAGCAGCATCTCTGCGATTCTCTCTTGTGTGTCCTTCCCTTTCTTTACTTACTGGATCTAGCAGCATCTCTGCGATTCTCTCTTGTGTGTCCTTCTCTTTCTTTACTTACTGGATCTAGCAGCATCTCTGCGATTCTCTCTTGTGTGTCCTTCCCTTTCTTTACTTACTGGATCTAGCAGCATCTCTGCGATTCTCTCTTGTGTGTCCTTCTCTTTCTTTACTTACTGGATCTAGCAGCATCTCTGCGATTCTCTCTTGTGTGTCCTTCCCTTTCTTTACTTACTGGATCTAGCAGCATCTCTGCGATTCTCTCTTGTGTGTCCTTCTCTTTCTTTACTTACTGGATCTAGCAGCATCTCTGCGATTCTCTCTTGTGTGTCCTTCCCTTTCTTTACTTACTGGATCTAGCAGCATCTCTGCGATTCTCTCTTGTGTGTCCTTCCCTTTCTTTACTTACTGGATCTAGCAGCATCTCTGCGATTCTCTCTTGTGTGTCCTTCTCTTTCTTTACTTACTGGATCTAGCAGCATCTCTGCGATTCTCTCTTGTGTGTCCTTCCCTTTCTTTACTTACTGGATCTAGCAGCATCTCTGCGATTCTCTCTTGTGTGTCCTTCTCTTTCTTTACTTACTGGATCTAGCAGCATCTCTGCGATTCTCTCTTGTGTGTCCTTCTCTTTCTTTACTTACTGGATCTAGCAGCATCTCTGCGATTCTCTCTTGTGTGTCCTTCTCTTTCTTTACTTACTGGATCTAGCAGCATCTCTGCGATTCTCTCTTGTGTGTCCTTCCCTTTCTTTACTTACTGGATCTAGCAGCATCTCTGCGATTCTCTCTTGTGTGTCCTTCTCTTTCTTTACTTACTGGATCTAGCAGCATCTCTGCGATTCTCTCTTGGGTGTCCTTCTCTTTCTTTACTTACTGGATCTAGCAGCATCTCTGCGATTCTCTCTTGTGTGTCCTTCCCTTTCTTTACTTACTGGATCTAGCAGCATCTCTGCGATTCTCTCTTGTGTGTCCTTCTCTTTCTTTACTTACTGGATCTCGCAGCATCTCTGCGATTCTCTCTTGGGTGTCCTTCTCTTTCTTTACTTACTGGATCTAGCAGCATCTCTGCGATTCTCTCTTGTGTGTCCTTCCCTTTCTTTACTTACTGGATCTAGCAGCATCTCTGCGATTCTCTCTTGTGTGTCCTTCTCTTTCTTTACTTACTGGATCTAGCAGCATCTCTGCGATTCTCTCTTGTGTGTCCTTCCCTTTCTTTACTTACTGGATCTAGCAGCATCTCTGCGATTCTCTCTTGTGTGTCCTTCTCTTTCTTTACTTACTGGATCTAGCAGCATCTCTGCGATTCTCTCTTGTGTGTCCTTCTCTTTCTTTACTTACTGGATCTAGCAGCATCTCTGCGATTCTCTCTTGTGTGTCCTTCTCTTTCTTTACTTACTGGATCTAGCAGCATCTCTGCGATTCTCTCTTGTGTGTCCTTCTCTTTCTTTACTTACTGGATCTAGCAGCATCTCTGCGATTCTCTCTTGTGTGTCCTTCTCTTTCTTTACTTACTGGATCTAGCAGCATCTCTGCGATTCTCTCTTGTGTGTCCTTCCCTTTCTTTACTTACTGGATCTAGCAGCATCTCTGCGATTCTCTCTTGTGTGTCCTTCTCTTTCTTTACTTACTGGATCTAGCAGCATCTCTGCGATTCTCTCTTGTGTGTCCTTCTCTTTCTTTACTTACTGGATCTAGCAGCATCTCTGCGATTCTCTCATAAGTGTCATTCCCTTTCTTTACTTACTGGATCTAGCAGCATCTCTGCGATTCTCTCTTGTGTGTCCTTCCCTTTCTTCGGTCGAAGTAGCAAGTAGACCTTTGATATATCACATGACCTGCCAAACACAGTGATGATGATTATATAATGGTTATTGGAATCCTTGAAGGCTTCAAATTTGCCGCAAATTGCAGCGCTGCGCGCTGTTTTGCCAACCAAAATACACAAAAAACAAAGAACTGCACTATTTTTAATTTTTAGTTTTACCTTTATGTATTTGTGGGTTATTTTATTACTTTAATTAATACTGTATTATTATCGAAGTCTACCTTTTTATTTTTTGATTAATTCAATAGGTTGAGTAAATAAAGCACTAATGTTATATTAAGTAAATTATAAATGAAGTTATTTTGGTGTGTTATTTTACAACACCTAAGTGTTTGCCACCGGAACGTACAAGAGAATGATAAACGTGCAAGACGTGATATAACTACAACTACAACAAGCAACTCAAATGAAGGAAGTGTCGAGGAAAAAGTTAACAGTAAACAAGAATTTAGAATTATACACCAAAACTGCCGTAGTGTAGGAAGCAAGGTACTATTATTGCAGGGAATCACTGAAACTTATGTACCGCATGTATTAATTTTAACCGAAACCTGGCTAAGCCCAGATAATGTTAAAAACTTTGTAATTTATGGATATGAGCATGCAAATTTTTTTGTTAGGAAAACCCGGATTCACGGCGGAGTATCAATATTTATCAAAAATGACTTTAAATTTAAAAAAATACCAAGAATTGATAATTTGGCAATTGAATATGAATGTGAATTAACCGCAGTGGAAATTAATACAAGACTAGAATCTATTTGGATCATAGGTATGTACAGAACGGGAAAAGGGGATATCAGGATCTTATGGGAAGTAATGGGGAAGCTCTTTGATTTGCTGTGCACAGTGACTGGGAGGAAGAAGGTGTTTGTTATGGGGGACTGGAATGTCGATTTTTTACTTGATACCAAAGAAAAAAGGAGCCTAATAGATATTATGTCTCCAAGTGGTTTTAAAAATATTATTGATTTTCCCACTAGAATAGACACAGAAAATAGAACTGCTACGTCGATTGACTGTGTCGTGACTGATATAGTTATCAGAGATATTACGGTAGAATCACTAGCAACAGCTTTGTCTGATCATGATGCTCAACTGACTAAAATTAGACTAGATATGCGCAAGGATAAGGCTAAAATCATCGAAACAAGGGCTATTAAATATACAGATCAAAGGTTTGCAGATTTCACAAATGCAATGCTCGCATATGATTGGGACAAATTGTTTAGCGCCGAAGATATAAATAATGATATTTACAATAACTTTATTAATAAACTGACATATAATTTAAATTTATTTTTCCCTTTTAAGAAGAAACAATTAAAAGTTAACCAGACATGCCCGTGGATAAATAATACAATTATAAAACTACAAAATGACATAAACGATTTATATGTATTCCAAAGGCAGTACCCCGATATCATATTAGCAAAAAGTGATTTGATTATTAATAAAATTAAGCGTAGAAATAATTTAATGGTAGAAGAAAAAGCAGATTATGTAAAAAAAAGAATAGAGAATGCTAAAAATCCTAAAAAAGAAGTCTGGAATATTATCAAAGAAGAAACAAATAAAAACATAAAAGAATGGGAGTGGGACTTGAGGACTTCATCTAATATCAGAATTAAGACCGAGTCAGTGGCTGACTACATAAATGATCACTTTCTAACAATTGGCACTGAACTACATAAAAATAACCATCCTAACATACTAAAATCTGTAAATTTTGTTAAAAGTAATGTAAATTGTCTCAATAAATTATTTTTTCAATCAATAACGTATGAAACCCTTATAAAGATAGCTAAAATGAAAATTAATAACTCTGAAACCAAAGATATTTTTGATTTATCTGGAAACTTCGTGTTTAATTTGTTAAAGTACATAGGTGATCATATCTTATTTCTTGTAAATAAGGTCCTCTTGTCTAATGTTTATCCAACTGCACTCAAGAAGGTTAGGATAACGCCACTATATAAAGGAAAAGGGGAAAAATGTACCGTTGAAAATTATAGACCGATTGCAATTGTCCCTATCTTATCCAAGGTCACAGAATTCGTTATGTCAGATTCTATTTTAAAACATTTGATAAGTAATAATCTGTTAAATGATTGTCAACACGCCTACAGGGAGGGCAGATCTACAATAACGGCCACCACCATATTTTTAGAGACTGTCATAGATCTTTTGGAAAAGAAGAAAAAAGTGGCTGGAGTCTTCTTGGATATATCTAAAGCTTTTGACTCTGTGAATCATGAACTCTTGATAGAGAAGCTTAATGTTTACGGGGTAAGTCCGATGAGCCTAGATCTTATCAAATCCTTCCTAGACAAAAGGGAACAAATTGTAGAGGTAAAAATAAATGGAAAACGTTACCGATCATCTCCAAAAAAATCAGTGATTGGTGTCCCCCAGGGCTCTGCTTTGGGTAACACTCTTTTTATGCTGTTTTTAAATGATATTTCACATGTACAACTAGATGGCAAAATGGTCCAATATGCTGACGACACCAGCTTAATTGTATCAGCTGAATCCGACACACAATTAGCAAGTAAAATCAAAGAAGCTATGACAACATTAACAGAATGGTTTAATATGAATGGCTTAAAACTAAACGAACATAAGACTGATGTAATTTTATTTACCACAAGGTTGAATCAACAATATACTTTAAATGTGGATTTATCCAAAACGCACACAATTGCTAACTCTAAACTGATCCGTCTCCTCGGATTCGAAATAGACCCGACATTAACTTGGAAGAACCACGTAGACCTAACATGTAAGAAAATGTCTAAGGGAATATACGCTCTAAAGCAACTAAGATCAATAACATCTCAGGAGTCATTAAAAAATGTTTACTATGCTTACATTCACTCCGTAATGTCATATGGTATCATCCTATGGGGCTGCTCTACCGATTATGAGAGAGTATTAAAATCGCAGAAACAAGCAATACGTGTTTTAGCTAAAGCCAAATATAGAGAGTCTTGCCGTGATCTCTTTAAAAAGTTAGAAATACTGACATCGGTCTCTGTATACATACTGGAAGTCTTAAAATATGTGAGAGCCAATTGGAGTAAATACTCAATTCGAGCTGTAAAAAGCAAGCGAATCATCAGAAATAATAATATAACCCTAGAAGCAATCCCCAGTCGCCTTAATTTATCAACGAAACTTCCTCTTCAAATGGGACGCACTCTTTTTAATAAACTACCGCCTGAATTAAAGGCTATAAAATTAGATAAACATAACACCTTCATAAATGAAGTGAAGGGACTTCTTCTTCACAAAACTGTGTACAGCATAAAAGAGTTTCTTGAGAATGATTATACTCAGTATTTTAATGTACAAAAAGAGTTGAACAAAGTTTCCAGTACGTACCTACCTACACAATGTTACTAGATTATTTAATTGACTATCGCCCCTATACAGCGAATACCTATTGTATTTTCTTTTTTCATGCTTTTGTGTTAATTTGACAAGTCTTAGCCTGTACACTGAAATTTTGTTAACCATAATTTTTCACGTGTTTCACCTTTGATAATAAAGATTATTCTATTCTATTCTATTTTGTGTAAAAAGCACTACCACAGATGGTCGTGACGTGACCTGCCTTTGGCCTTCACTGAAAACCAGCGCTGGGTAGACACACCAGGTCTAACCACCACAATGCTGAGTGTGGCCCATATTTGCTCTAAATACTGCTACGCACAAAAAAAAATCTTTTTTTCGAGGGTCCTAAAGGTTAGTTGGGTAGGTAATCCTTAACGATGACATAGACAAATAATATTACCGTTTTGCATAAAAACAAAACGGATATTATGTGTGTGGAGAACACACAGCATTGTTGGAAGAACGATTTGTGATATTTGCCTTGATATACCGACTTCTAGTCTGTTTTGGGCCTAATCTTCCACAGAAAGTAGTCGATCCAGTTGTCACGTTGATCGGCTGTCAATGTCATTTCATAGTGTCTCCCAACACCAGCAAGCACCTTGCTTATGCTGTGTGTTCTCCACACACATAATATCCGTTTTGTTTTTATGCAAAACGGTAATATTATATGTGCTCCGAACACACAGCATTGTTGGAAGACCTGTTTGTTATCTGCTGGTGAAAGAGTAGGCACAAACGCTATGTGATCTCCAAATAAAAATTTAATATTATTTCTGTAATTTATGCAATTGTGTTTTTATAAAATTATAAATTTACATACATATCAAATCAGTCACAGGTAGGTAGGTACTAAGACCCATAAAGAAAACTAGATGTTTGTAAATCCTTAGAAACATTAACTAGTTTCTAAATTATAAAAAATTCTATGAATTAAATAGGTAGCTATTTAATAGCTTTAATGCTCTATTTAATATCAATTAAGATCAATGTTAATCAACATCTCTTACTAACAAGAAATGCAACATCAACTTTGTTTCTAAATTTTTTATTACAAATAGGTAGGTAGTCAATTTAATTATGGTACAAGTACCAGAACTTGACTTTAAGTCAAGCTCTCTTCTAGAATAAACATGAAATCTATGTTATTCAATACAACATTTCAATTAAGTAAAAAAAAAAAAAGAAAAATTTAGTCCAAACAACTAAGATAGGTATTATGAAATTATTAAACAACTGGTCAGGGCCAGTGTTATGATTTTGTAGTATAGTGCTGTGTAGTGTAGTGCTCCTTTTATAACAGCACGGCGTAAGACGGTTTGAGAGCTTCTCCAATTTCCTCTGCACAGAATCTCCTCAATAGGTCTTTTTTTCTAAAAAATAAAAACTTCTAGAAGCTACTGCTGATCTTAGATCAGAATCTTAGCATTAGTACTATCCGGAGATATATGCATCTATTCCAGTATCCTTTAGTATGAATTTTATCCAACCAGCTATTATAGTCAAAGTAGCTGGTTTGATTACTGTTTCTATTAAAATCAACAAACTTGTTAATCCGGGGTTATTTAGCTCTCCTGTTCTCAGTAGATTCTATTAATTTCTTCTGGATGTAATTTTAGTAGCCAACCAGACTGTCAATTATCAGCTCAGCACTGTCTTTGAGCCAAATCTTGGTCAAAGCAGTATTTCATGTTCTTCATCATCAGCAATTAGGTTGTCCTTTTTAGTCCAGGGTTATTTAGCTCGCCTGTTCTTAGTAGATTCTATTAATTTCTTCTGGATGTAATTTTAGTATCCAACCAGACTGTCAATTATCAGCACTATCTGCCTTTGAGCCAAATCTTGGCCATAGCAGTATTTCATGTTTTTTCATCATCAGCAATTAGGTTGTCCTTGGACAAACCTAAAGGGGGTCTACTTCACTGCCCCCCCCCCTTAATTTTTTCCAAAAGCTCTCGTGTCTTCATCTGACGAGGGACTCCACCGGGGAGAGAACATTGAAAGAGCTCAGACAGGGCCTCAATTCAGGATTTTAAATGTTGGAAAGCCAGACGCATTTGCTGAGATTGTTGTCAGTGAGCTGAGACGTAGCGGCGCCTGGTGTGTATGCCCCATTATCTGGATACGGTCTCCGAGACCGAGGGCAAAAGGTGCTATAACACTTCGATTGAAGTGTGTTATAAGAGTCGATTGGCCTTGTTATAGCGGAATACCGCTTAGTTTGACAAGCCTCATCATCTGCATATGGCCTCCGAGGCGGGTATCATTAACCTCCTTTTGAGCAATGATTGACTCTCTCAGCTGAGCATAATAAAAATTAGATTAACTTTGTTAAAGCAAAATTTTACTTATCAGGATCCATCTAATGAATACGGCTCTAGTGGCCGGAGTCTATGTCCAGCAGTGGACTAATATAGACTGAGGATGATAATGATGAAGGATCATATGGCAAAATTTCCTTTCTAAATACGGCCTCCGAGGCCAGAGATATTAAGTGCCATTCGGGCCCTTGATTGTAGGTATAAAAAATAGACTCCTCAGAACTGAAGTTAACATTGTTAGTGCCCATGAGCTAGTTTAACCTGTCAGGTCTATCAACGGGGCACCAACGTCGCGCGCCTCTGTGGGTCACACCGCTGAGTCGTGAATGGCGATTCACGGCCTAATGAGAATAATCTTATACTGTAACAGCCTCCTTCATTTGATATTATCTATAAAGCCACGCCCCATGTTCTGGATACAGCTTCCGAAGCCGGGGGCAATAAGTACCGTTCCGATACTCTGTTATATAATTTGGCTGGCAGTCGGCCATGCCGTTATACCTCCCCGAGAGGTATGCTGCCATAGCTGAATCGTCATCAAGACAGCTCTTAAACATCGTCGCTAGCCCGAGCAAGCATGTGATGGCCCCAAATTCAGGATTTAGCCTCCGAGGCCAGGGGCAATAAGTACCGTTTTGGTACTATGTCATGGTTATGGTTATGGTGAAGTACTCTTGTATCCACATTTGGACTCCATTTGGTCCATTATGCGTGGTACTAGGTATGTCATATTATTTGTCGGGCAGTCGGCTATGCCGTTATACCTGCCCTGAGGGGTATGATGCCGTAGTGTCCTGAATTGTCATCAAGACAGCTTCTACAACTTCGTCGGCATTATAATTCTAACTCTAACTTTGTTTCTGGCAATAGGATAAAGTTTCCCTTATAATTATACTTAAAATAATAAGTTTCGTTTACATATGAAATGGTATAGTCAAACATTTTGACTTGTGTCATAAAATATATTTGGTTGGGTCACCACCCATCTGACCAGAAACTTTTGTTTGGATGAGTGCAACTGATGCATCTCGGCAAAAGTTGGATCATATCCCAGTGAAACCAGCTGTGATGGTTTGGTTTTGTTATCTAAGATGTCAAAATATTTATTGTACATCATGTTTTTTGTACAACCAAGTTACCGTGTACTGATCTTCTGCTACTTGATTTATCAAAGCTTAGGAAAAAAAATAAAAACTTTAAGCTCTTATAACTTATAAGTACTTACACTTTTCTGTAATAAAAGTTAAATATACCAGATTCTAATGGACTGTTAGTGTGCACTAACCTTCACCTGTAGTGAGATTCATTAACTCAAACAAAATAGCAGTAAGAATTTGTCTTTATTTGGGCCATTGCCTTGCAGTTGGTTGTCATATGCAGCTAATAGTAGTAGGTATTTGTCTTGATGTACCTGCATTCCAACTGTTGTCAACATTGAAGAAAAATAGAGCTTCACATCCTTCATCTAAGAAACTTTATAATTGTGTTCATTTTTAATGTTTTTATATAATGTTGGTATAGCCATAAAAGAAAATATAATATTATAATAAGTTTCATGTTACTTCAAATGAAAAATGTCAGAGCCATTACGATGATCTTGCACCCATTCAGTTTCAATCTCAATGTGGGTAACTTACAAAAGACTAAGGTATTTTGCACTCACTCCAAGTAAGTTTAAGTCACTTTATATACCTCCAACAAGCTGTAATGTGAAAGGTCAATTTGCTTTTTTGCTCGATGACCTCCAAGCTGTAATATGAAAGGTCCATTTGCAAACCTTATTAACTTAATAGTTATGAGGTACTGTTCTTCAAAGAATGTCTACAATAATTTTTTACAAAAGAAAGGTAACAATTTAGGTTAGTGAGTCAAAAATCAGTTCTTGTCCTGATATTTTCTCTCTGTCTTCTGCCTATGCTGAAATAGCAAAATTCTGAAATGGTAACTTCGCCCCGAACAGTACATACCGCGCCTTGGGTCTTATAATTAGAACTTTTGTGTTAATATTTAATCTTCTCGGTGAATAACCGGTGGAAACCAAACTGCACAGGCCTAAGTCTAGTGCACTGCAGGCTATAAACTAGGTGGTTCATTTTGCAGGAATTTCAGAACAATCCTACTATAATAGTTTTTTATCTATTTTATTTAAACCACAACAAAAGCTTTTTTGCATTATTCTGACAACTTTTTATTTAGAAACACAAAACTCTGCTCTAAGTTTGGTAGGTACATTATTCATTATCTTGTCATCAGAAGTTTGTTTTTAACACTCAAATAAGTTTGTTTGAATTTATAACAATATATAGGTATTAGGTACTTACACCTAAAATGATTAAACATGAAGTAGGCAGTACCAAACCCCAAAAAAAAGGTGGCACAGCCAGCACCTATTGTCTATACTATAGGTTAGGTACCTGTGTTGGTATCGCAATAACTTGATAATTCAAGCTGTATTAGAAGAGTACTCACTTGTGCTTGACCGGCTTGATAGAACCGGCGACGTCCATACAAAGTAGACCATCCGATGGTAACTTTGAGTGACGCTCGTTGAGTTTTCCACGCTTACCTCAGCAGTGGTCAGGCGGGATATAACTCAGAAAATGTATTTGACTAGATGCGAGGATACGGACTCCTTTACTAGGGCCGGCCAACGCGGTGTTTTATTGCGACAGACAATCTGTGATGTACCCAACTTGGGTAATCAACGTGTCTCTTTTATGATCGCGCTGATCGCGCTCTTTATCTTTATAAGACTTACCCACTCGGTGCTTATTATTAGGTAGCGGCTCTGAGTACTGAAACTAACTAAGTAGCCAGTTTCAGAACTCAAAGGGTGGCGAAACTAGGCCTACATCACCCTTCGAAGATGAGAAGTAGTATAATCAGATCGGTGATCAGACAGCTCCTTGTCCGAAGTAGCAACCTGCTCCATCTGCTCGGGCGCACTTATTTGGCACTCCAAACACTTTTATTACGTATAAATCACTGTTTTTTCACTAAAAAACTTGTTATGAAAAAAAATTTGTTGCTTTAGCGGCAAATTACACAAACGCTATGAAATGACATTGACAGCCGATCAACGTGACAACTGGATCGACTACTTTCTGTGGAAGATTAGGCCCAAAACAGACTAGAAGTCGGTATATCAAGGCAAATATCACAAATCGTTCTTCCAACAATGCTGTGTGTTCGGAGCACATATAATAGATTCAGGCGTTACTTTGCGGAAATCCATTGCAAAATATAAGGATGAAAATATTTAGTAACAATTCCGCGAAATAACCTTCTCCGATAAGTTCTAACAAAATGAAGTCCGCGTTGTAGAAAAACGACATGACATAGACCTTCAATCTTGATACCTGAACATCTTCTCTAGCAGCTGTTTCCCCATGAAGCCGGTTCCTCCGGTGAGCAGCAGCGTGCAACGCCGGTAGAACTGCTGGACGTCGGAGTCACCGCGCGCTGCCGCCTCGTCTAGCGCACGGGCGTTAGACATGGCGGCCACCTCGATTTGCATCGCTGGATCCATTGTGGTTGTTCTGAAAAAGCCTCAATTGCAAGTGAGAGGTTATTGGATACTCCACATGGTAGACTATCATTATCATCAGCCTAAATGTACTAGTCCACTGCTGGACATCATCATTATCATCAGCCTATGTTGGTCCACTGCTGGGCATAGGCCTCACCTAATGAGCGCCATAGTGCCCTGCCTTCATCTCGACGGACCTACCCCAACGGTTGTCGGTTCTTCGCGAGATATGGCCAGCCCACTGCCACTTCAGTTTGCTAATTCTTAGAGCTATGTCGATGACTTTGGTTCTCTGTCGAATGTACAAACAAACGCACTTTCGCATTTAAAATATTAGTATACATTTTACGTAATAGATATGTAAACCTTACAAATTACAATCGAACTTAATTTGGTCGAACATCTACATATGTAGATAGATTATAACTTTATTGCACTATCAACATATACAAAAAACAAGTAGGTAAACATAAACTTACTAGGTACTAACTATATCAAGTGGCACAATCGGCGGCCTTATCGCTAACAGCGATTTCTTCTAGGCAACCTTTGGATGGACATTTAGCATCTCTACCTGTCTCACTTTAACTCAAATCAAATAGCGACACTATTTATTTATTTCAAAAATATATTATGATTATATTTAATAGGTATGAAATGAACCTACTGATATAAAGGTCAAGGGTGGGGCGCGGGTTCGAGTCCCGCCGAAATCGAAAATTTTTGGGAACTTATTTTATTAGGTACTATTGATAGAGCTCAGAAACCATTGGAGATAGACCCATAAAATGGTTATTCTGAGTCGTCATGAGCCCACCTGTCTTCCGTTTTCGGCTTGACGTTGAGTTTTGGTACACCCTTTATATGTAATGAGACTATTAATTATAATTAATACTTATTTTGTGGATTGTTTACCTTATTCTTCTTGCTTCTAGCTCCCGCAGTTATTATTTTTAGAGAGATAAAAATCACAATTCGTTATGTATGTACCATGCACTTGCCACAAATAAGTTAGATTTCCTTTTGCACTTAGAACCTAGCTAACGCGATAACAATAGAACTATTAATACGTACACTATAGGAAATAGATTTAAGGTTAAAATGTTGAATAAATGAATTATGCAAAATATTTAATTATAGTGAGTTGCAGAAGTTTTTGCTACGTCACTTATATATATTATATATAAAACCGGTGTGGTTCGGGCGATGGTTCACCTGCGACGGAGGTTGCGGGTTTGATTCGCGCCTCAGGACAATTGTATGATCTGCAGATATTTGTCCCGGGTGTGTTCTATGTACAAATAACAAAAAAAACGATCTGTATAGTGTATTGTATTACGTATCTATACAGTTATCTAGTACCCCCAACACAAGCTCTGCTTAGCTTGGGGCTAGATGATCCTGTGTGGGTTGTCCAGCATTATTTATTCACTAGCGGCCCCGACTTCGCACGGGTATTTAACATAAAAAACATAAATTTTAACACCCTCTTGGCAAACTTTCCATGCTTATACCATTCGATCAAGTCTGCTTTTGACAAAATAAACAATCAAAATCATCCGTTAGGGAGCTACGATGCCGCAACAACTCACAGACAGATACACACACAGACACATAGATCCACACGTCAAACTTTTAACTAAACGGTGCATAATAAAAAAATGTCGAAAAATGTATCTTAAAAAGATACCAAGATATTAGGTAGGTATTATCACTTTTATTTTATTGTTCTAGAATTCTAATGGTATAAGAATTTTTCGAATCGTCCAGTAGTTTCGGAGCCTATTCAATTCAAACAAACAAACACATCCTTCCCCTTTATAAGTAGTTATTGTGACTTGTGACGTAACTGCTCGCTGCATAACTGTAATAGTTAGACATGGTGTTGTGAACTTTTTTGTAAATATATAAATGTCTTCTATAAAACTGTAGTAGGTACATCTTTTTGCTCTATTGTCAATAATTTCCTCAGCTTACGCGATATAAAGATTTTTTATGGTATTTTTTTCACACCTTGAGTTACATTATCGAAGTTTTCATACGGATCCCTAACTCTTATGAAAATATTCTATAGCCTATGATCATCACATCAGGGATAATGTAGAATTTTAATGGTCAAAGAATTTTTCAAATTGCTCCAGTAGTTTCGGAGCCTATTCAATTCAAACAAACAAACAAACAAATCTTTCCTCTTCATAATATTAATATAGATTTATCTTCCACAGCAGTAATAATAATACTTACAAGGTACCTATGACAACTATGTTGACCTTAGACCGCATGAATATTAATTATTTGAAACATAATGATTTGTTTGTTTGTTTGAATTGAATAGGCTCCGAAACTACTGGACCAATTTGAAAAAATCTTATACCATTAGAATTCTAGAACAATAAAAAAAAGTTAAATAAAAGTGATAATAATATCTTAGTATCTTTTTATAATAATTTTTTTACTAATCACAGTAATCACCGTTTAGTTAAAAGTTTGACGTGTGAATCTGTGTCTGTGTGTGTATCTATCTGTGGGTTGTTGCGGCATCTTAACAAACGGATTATTTTGATTGTTTGTTTTCATGGAAAGTCTGCCAAAAGTGTGTTAAAATTCATGTTTTTTATGTTAAATACCCGTGCGAAGTCGGGGCGGGCCGCTAGTAAATAAATAATGCTGGACAACCCACACAGCATCATCTAGCCCCAAGCTAAACAGAGCTTGTGTTGTGGGTACTAGATAACTGATATATAGATGATACGTAATACAATACACTATACAGATAGTTTTTTTGTTATTTGTACATAGAACACACCCGGGACAAATATCTGCAGATCGTACATACAATTGTCCTGAAGCGCGAATCGAACCCGCAACCTCCGTCACAGGTGAACCATCACCCGATGCACCACAGAGGTTTTATATGTCACCGTAGGATAGTAGAACCCGTAAAATTATAAAAATCCTATCCTAGTCACTTTATAATTTTACGTAAAATAATCAAAGGGGTAGCACTTACCGCATTTAAACACTTAAAATTTTACTTTTTTGATTAGTAAATAAATATTATAAAAAGATACTAAGATATTATTATCACTTTTATTTTACTTTTTTTTTATTGTTCTAGAATTCTAATGGTATAAGAATTTTTCAAATCAGTTCAGTAGTTTCGGAGTCTTTTCAATTCAAACAAACAAATCCTTCCTTTATAAGTAGTTATTGTGACATAACTGTAATGGTTAGACACATGGTGTTCCGGACTTTTTTGTAGATATGAATGTCTTCTATAAAACTGTAGTACCTACATCACTTTGCTCTATTGTCAATAATTTCCTCAGCTTACGCGATATAAGGATTTTTCGGCGTTAGTATTGATTATTTTAACATGGAAAAGTAGTTTTTGTGACAAAACTGTACTAGTTAGACACATGGTGTTCCGGACTTTTTTGTAGATATGGATGTCCTCTATAAAACTGTAGTAGGTACATCACTTTGCTCTATTGTCCATAACTTCCTCAGCTTATGCGATATAAGGATTTTTCGGCGTTAGTATTGATTATTTTAACATGGAAAAGTAGTTTTTGTGACAAAACTGTACTAGTTAGACACATGGTGTTCCGGACTTGGATGTCCTCTATAAAACTGTAGTAGGTACATCACTTTGCTCTATTGTCAATAACTTCCTCAGCTTATGCGATATAAGGATTTTTCGGCGTTAGTATTGATTATTTTGACATGGAAAAGTAGTTTTTGTGACAAAACTGTACTAGGTAGTTAGACACATGGTGTTCCGGACTTTTTTGTAGATATTGATGTCCTCTATAAAACTGTAGTACATCACTTTGCTCGATTGTCATTAATTTCCTCAACTTTTATTAAGTTTCAATACAAATCGGCGAGCTCTAAGCTTCTATTTAGATTTAGTTCTGTGGGTAGAGCAAACAAAGTAATTTCTTATCCGAGTAACCCGATTATGCATGTAAAATTTGCTTGTCAAACAAACAAGGCCTAGATTCAGTGACCCGCGACCCGTGAACCCACTGGCTTCACCCACCGGTGGGTGTAGGGATTATTCCTGTTTACCCGTGTAGGTACCCACTGCGATATGGTCAGTAGGTACTCACCGAATCTCCGTACCTAGTAAGAACTGTGAATACATCGATTTGACGACCTCTATGGCGCGGTGGGCGAAGGTCCGTCTGCAACGCAGGAGGGTTTGATTCCCGCCTTGGGACAAATATTTGTACAAATTGCAGGTATTTGTTCCGTGTGTTCTGGTCGTTTTCTATGTATACTAAAAAATATCTCTTTGTAATGTATTGTATTATGTATATCAGTTATCTAGTACCCATAACACAAGCTCTGCTTAGCTTGGGGCTAGATAATGCTGTCTGAATTGACCAGCAATATCATTATATAATTCAACATTATCTCTTCAGCAAAGATCCTAGGAGCTTACTTTGTTCCTCTAATGAGAAAGTAGTGAAAAATTCTAAGTCGAAGTAAGTAGTCTAAGTTCTTTGTTTCTAATTATATTTTTATCATTTAATACCTCACCAATTTATCATCCCACTAATATTATAAATGTGAAAGTTTGGATGGATGGATGTTTGTTACTCAATCACGCCAGAACGGCTCAACGGATCTGGATGAAATTTGACACAGAGATAGATTATAGTCTGGAATAGAACATAGGCTATTTTTTATCCCGGAATTCCCACGGGAACGGGAACAACGCGGGTGAAACCGCGAGGCGCTCTGCTAGTAGTAAATATATTAAGTATTTAGAATAAATAAGTACCTACTCAATAAATAAACAATAAAATATAAATCAATTTTATATTTCCAATAATAACAACGAACTAAATATCTAACAAAGTCATAAGATTATAATAACGTAATATTAATATTTTAAAATAATATATTAAGTTTTAATCAGTTTTTAACTATAACTTTCGTCTCTATACTGTATAAAACAAATAATGGATTTTATTGCTTGAAAGGTGAAAAATATGAAATAAAAAAACCCTGACTAGGGATACCTAAAAAGGTATCCTAGGTTAGGTTTTCGGTTAGTATTATGTACTTTATTTTATCTAGAACAATGTATGTACCTATAGCCTAAAGGCCAACGCAGACCGGGACGGGATGGCGAAGGATTTTGCCGCCAGTCAGCGCACACTAGCCGCTTAGATACCGCGGCATTCGAGCGCCTTGCCACTGCACACCGCGGTATGTCACGAGTGCTGGCGTCCTCGGCATGCCGTTGCCTACCGCAGTAAGCCTCGGCGTCCCACCGCGGGAGCCCGTGGCGCGTCTTTCAATGCCATGCAATGAAATCCCTTTGATGGTATGATGCATAGCTGTTGATTTTAAAGCATAGCAATTTATGTCGTATTTCTTTAGCGATACGTTTGAATGTCCATTGGTAAAGATGTAAATCCCTTGCTACCCGTTCCGGTCTGCGTTAGACTTAAAAGGCTTCTTCCTAAAAAAAACTAAAAGTCCATTAGTTAGATTATCTCAAGATATTGGACAAGTATTTTATTAGTCAATTAAACAAAAAATGGTGAAGATATAGCCAGTTAAACTTCCGCGTGACGTCACGCCGTGCGACACTTTTAAGCGACTTTGTGACGTCACGAGGTCCACTCCCAAACTTTGCCGCTTTATCTTTGTAATTTTTTGTTTGATTGTCAAAAGAAAAAGTACGTGTCCAATAAAAACATTGTTTAGAAGTCAAAGCTTCATTTGTTTGCTTAAAATAATCAACTAAAACGACCCTAAGTTCGTGGGGAATGGTTTTAAAATTACTGTAAGTCCAGTCTAAGCGACGCGTGACCCGAGAGCTGGCGCAGCGCATCAGCATTGCAATACAGCGCGAGGCAATGCAGCCAGCGTCTTGGGTACTGATATGGCTTAGTGGAACTACCTGTAGATTGTTTGCAACAGTCTGCAGTTAACTCAATTGTTTCAATTGTAAATATTTGTTTCTATTTTTTGATCGTAATTTTCTTTGTTAAAGTCGTTCTTAATGTGCGATGGTTCAAATTCAAACGTTCAAAGTAAAACCTGATTTCTGAGTTTTGTAAAAATATTTCAACTAAAAGTTGTGGTTAAAAACTGATCAAAAACATTAAATTGTGCTTCATAAAACCCATTCATAAAATACTACAGCTTACTTCAAAATAAGTAATGCATTTTATGACTAGTGGTTCGACTTACTTTTCGAGCGGATTTTTTTTTGCGGGTTTTTTTATTATATTTATTTGCTTTCTACAATAAATAAAACTGGCGGGAAAGTTATCAGAAACGTCGCTAAAAAGTGTCACCCGGCGTAATATGACGCGGAACTTTCACTAGATATTCACACTTCATATTTTTTTTGTTTAATTGTTAAAAGAAAAAATACGGGTCCATTATTTTCTGGTAACATAACTGACGGTCTAATTCGATATTTTTAGGAAACAAGCCTATTGAATCGAAGTTGTTTTATCATGGGTTCAGAGAATATTAAGACCTGCAAAAAAACACAGATGTAAATCTACCCACCTTAACTTGTTTTGAAGTCAAATTGTACTTGGGAGACCGAAATTGCTTGAAACCTGAGCAAATCATGTCTGTCTGTCTGTTTTGTGGAATCGTAAAAGAGAATGCTGATGTTTCTCAGTGTGTTTAGCAAAATTACAGTTTGTAAGTATTAAAATTTATTCAGCCGTTCTTATCGTAGGTATATCACTAAAGATATATAATTACATAATTCCATAAAATAATCTGTACCGAAGTTGTAAAATCTTAAATGTTATTCTAAAATGAACAACATTTTTTTTTTCTGAATAGACTTTCGCTTGACGACAATCCACCTGATGGAAAGTGAAGATGTGACCAACGGTGTATCACGAAGGTCTACAAGATATCTACTCACTCTCGTCTTGAAGAGACCCAGGTTGTATTTCGTCGGAAAAACAGAAGCAGTCTCCCAGAGTTTAAAAAAAAAATACATTGACAGTAAGTTATAAATATTAAAAACCATTAAATTTTTTCGTATTTAAATGAATGTATAAATGCCCTTTTTTTTGGTACAGTCATTCTCAATAATATATTTTTAACAACCGTGCATTAAATTTTAATTAGAAAATTCTGTACATTAATACCTACCTACTTCAGTATAGCCAAAGTTTTGTCAAATTCTGTTACGCGTGGAAATAATCGGCCGGGTTCTGACCAGCGTTACGGTGCGTAATGCAACATGTAACACAACAAGCATTCGTGCAGTCAGTACGGGGAAAGAAGGCGTGAGCAACGACCGACCGTAATTTTGACACACGGCGTAACGTTTCAGCTCTATACTAAAGTTTACGACTCTTTTGACATGGACTCTGGCAGAGTTGTGGCAGCAAAGCACAGCGAGCCATGAAATAAGAAGTTGAAGTAGCTCGCTGCGATTGGTACTTACACCCCGTAACACAGGTCAATACCTGGCTAAGGCTGCGTTTCCACCAGAGATGTGCGAGGTAGCTGTGCTGTGCGAGGATGTGTAGCGGACTCTTTTCAGATAAGTGATCTGCTATTCTTTCAGAGGGATCTGTCCCTAGGACACATCCCTCGCAACACAGTCCTCGCAGACATCTTTCCGTTCGTTCGTTGAATTCGAACTCGACGAATAGTTTTAGTCGAATTTTTCCGTAGACGCGAATTCACTCAAGTGTTCTATTAAAGAATATAAATTGTACGTCATGCGTAAATGTCAAAATCTTACTCAAATTAGTTCATTTTATGACCACGCTCGACACCGAGGCGCTACAAGCGTTATCGAGTTTTACAGAATACAAAACATTAAACTCACTGCGGATCCAGCTAGTGAGGGTCGAAATGAGCTTATAGAATGAACCTGCTGCGCTGAGCGAGGCTAGGTAAACGAAGTAATTCTATTGGTTGTTAAAAACACATTCCTCCCTACGTATCTCTAGTGGAAACGCAGTCTTAAGGCTGTACACTTTCAATTCCATGTTTACAAATAATTGTATATAAATAATTACTAATACTACTTCCACCTTAGTATACCTAGGCCTTTCGAGTTTTAATGGTACCTACGGTAAAGAGCTTCGACCAGGGGCCGAATTTCAATATATTAACAGCTTTAACATAACAAGGGCATTGTCTTTGAATGACACATTTTGGATTTTTACCTTTGATGAAAGAAACTACAGATGGAGGGACGCGTGTCAAAAGTGTGAAGGTTGAAATCAATCTATCAATGTTAACGTGCAAATAGCACCGCACGCATTATCTAGAGTTTATTTCATCACAGAACGGTGAATTATAAAAAAATAATGGTAAATTAATGCGGCCCCAGTTAATATCATATTTTGTCGAAACAATGGATCTATTCGGCCATGGCTTCGACAAAATCATGGGGGGGGGGGTAATCTTAGGTTGGAGGGGGGGGGGGGGGGGAGTGACGCAATATCTTCCTCTAACTCGGGAGGCAAAGGCAACTTTAGTTAACATGATAGAACTTGTCGGTGAATTCGGACCTTTTAATTAGGAACCACTCACTAAAAAACACTACATTAGCGTTCAATTTACAATTCACTATGTAGCCAAAACTAATCTTCACTAATTTGACAGGACTAAACAACTAAAAATATTACCGTCGCTTTCATAATTATTATCGAAATAAAGAAGAGAGAGAAGAAGATGGCATATTTTTTCGTGCTGTCAAATTATTTAAATTTACTTTTGGCGACATCCGAATTGACAAGGCTTATCCTAGACAAGGATTTTAGGCCCATGCCTTTAGTTACTGTAAGGCAGCCTTCACATTAGGCCGCAAGCAATGCGGCAGTCGCGCGACTTGTTTAGATTAAGACGAAATGGGCTCGCTTTTTCGAGACAAGGATGAGTGAACGCCGCGGTGAAGGTGAGAAAGGAAGGCAAGAGTCTCGGAATGGCAGACCCGTGCGCAATTTCAGTGGCTTTTATTTATAAATTTGTTATTGCTCTAAAACAATACTCATTCGCAAATGAAATAAAACCATAATCGTCTAAAGTATTCATTGGGGAACACGTCGACGAAATTTCATTAAAATATGTTAAATAACTAGCAAATGAAACTTCTTTGTCCGAAAAGTATCTTAGTAAAAATTAAGATTTAGACGAAACTTTGGATTTTTTTTGTATCGAAACAAATTGAGTCAATCGTGTTTCGGATCCCATAACTTACAACTTAAATCCTAAACTTTTGCTCATCAAATAATATTGAAGTTCAGTGTTTTATTGCGTTATTATATTTTTTGTTGTGTTATTATAATATTGACGATTTTTTCAATGATAAACTTTAGTAGGTACCTAAATAATAAGTTATTGCACGTCATTCTCTCTCAAACATATTTTTGCATGCCGATTGACGGTCAAGCATGTTGATCCCTTACATAACACATGTTTTGGCAACTTAAAAATCTTTATCTTTATTGCCTTAAAATTGATTTTCCTCGCTCAATATCTAAGACAGACATGTACCTACATTACTTTTGTGAAGATAAATAAATATAAATTTTATTATTATTATAAATAAAAATTTAGAGGTTGAAAATTGGTTGGTTGTATCGAGTAATCGTGATCGAGTCCTATAACTTAAATCCTAAACTTTTGATGCTCATTAAAAAATGTATCACAATTTTTTTTAGTGTCATATTGCCTTAATTAATTTTCCGTAGTCAAAACATGAATTTTCGGACTCATTTCGCCTTAAAGGCAGTGCGATAGTCGTGACCTATCCCTAATCAATACAAATCGCGCGGCTACCGCATTGCTTGCGACTTAATGTAAAGACAGCCTTACCAAAGACAAGACTACTCGGTAGTAAAATTGGCCCTTATTGTAGTATCCGAAATTCGGCTATTTAAACTCGCTACATGTATCCTAGACTTGACACAGACGCTACATTACTGTACACTGTCCGCCGTCGTTGACTGGGGGGGCGAAGCCGACTGGGGGGGACGCGATGTCGCCGACCAGCTCAGTGGGGGGCTGGCCTAGGTCTTGCATCTGGAAAAAAGGGGGGTTAAAATTTAGAACTTCAAATATTTGACTGTTCTAAGAGGGTCTTGGTCAATAGGTATGATGACTGATATTGTGAAACTACTCAGAGATGTTTTAGGGGGCTGGCCTAGGTCTTTCATCTGGAAAGGGGGGTTGAAATTTAGAACTTCACCAGATACAACTCCATTTGAAAGTTCTAAGTGTCTTCTGGTAAATAGGCAGATGACTGATATTGAGAAACTACTCAGACATGTTTTAGGGGGCTGGCCTAGGTCTTGCATCTGGTAAGGGGGGTTGAAATTTAGAACTTCACCAGACACAACTCCATTTGACAGTTCTAAGTGTCTTCTGGCACTCTTTCCGTCTAATCCTACTGGGCGCTCCTACTGGTAGGAGAACGAGGACTACAATGTCCTCGTTCTCCTACCATATCCTCTTACTCCTACTAAATATGTCCTCGTTCTCCTACCATATTCTCGGACTCCTATTAATGTACAGTAAGCTGCATATATTTGTTATATTAAAAACGTGGTGTGTATTTGAAGAAAGGCACAGAACTAACAATGTAGCTGAAAGCTGGAATTCAGTCCTAAACAGGGAAGTCAAAAATGTTACTTTATTAAAATTGCTGAATTTTCTCGAAAAGGCTACAGCCGACAAAGATGTTCCGACAGCACGGCGTCGAGAGGATCTCGTCACCGATACATTGATTATGAATACACAAATGTATCTTTTACATGACGATATTAATGTTGGTACTTTTTTGGAAATGCTCCGATGAATTTGTAAAATTTTGATTTCAGTAAATTACATTATTAAGCTAATTGTACTTATTCCAAAAGAAAAAAAAAATCACGATAGGAGTACGAGGACATTGTAGTCCTCGTTCTCCTACCAGTAGGAGCGCCCAGTAGGAGTAGACGGAAAGAGTGTCTTCTGGTAAATAGGCATGATGACTGATATTGAGAAACTACTCAGAGATGTTTTAGGGGGCTGGCCTAGGTCTTGCATCTGGAAAGGGGGGTTGAAATTTAGAACCAGACACAACTCCATTTGACAGTTCTAAGAGTCTCCTGGTAAATAGGCATGATGACTGATATTGTGAAACTACTCAGAGATGTTTTAGGCATCTACTGAATACAAAATAAATCATCATCAGCCTATATTAGTCCACAGCTGGACATAGACCACCCCTAATGAGCGCCATAGCGCCCTGTCTTCAGCTTGCCGCATCCAGCACCTGCCAGCAGTCAGTACTACGCGCAATTTTTTATGAATTCTCGGAAGTACGTCGAGTGACTGCGCAGTAGCGTATTTCTAGATGACCTCTGTGGCGCGGTACGCGAATTTCCGACTGTGACGCAGGAAGTTGCGAGTTCGATTCCCGCCTTGGGACAAATGTTTGTCAGATATTTGTTCAGGGTGTTCTGGTCGTTTTCTATGTATAATAAAAAAAACTATCTGTGTATTGTATTGTATTATGTATATCAGTTATCTAGTAGCCATAACACAAGCTCTGCTAAGCTTGGGGCTAGATAATGCTGTGTGAATTGTCCAGATTTTTTTTTATGTTTCCAAAAGGGCACGGCGAGACCAATACTGCGCAGTTTCGCATTCGAGGCTATATTCACAGAAGTCATAAAAATTTGCGCGCACTCTATCTATAGACGATAGGAGCGTGTTAAACAATAATGTACCTTCTGCATAAGATGCAATACGGTCTCGAATCGTTTCCTCTTCACGTCCTCCGGATCTGACTCCTGCTCCGGTTCCAGCTCATCACAAACCTGCTGCATCAGCTGCTGCTGCTGGGAGAATCTGACGAATTATAATTTTATGGTTATTATGTATAATGGTAAAGAGAATACACGGCGTTTGGAGTAGGCTGTTTTGACTTACTAGAAAATATTTATCAATATTTCATTACAAAAAAAACAATTACAATTTGTATATACACCTATATCTATTTCCTATATCCACTGCTGGACATAGGCATCCCCTAATGAGTATCATAGCGCCCTGTCTTCAGCTTGCCGCATTCAGCATCTGTCAGCAGTCTTTCGCAAATCATCATCCAACCTGGTCCGAGGGCGTCCTACATTACGGTTACCGAGTCGCGGTCTCCACTCAAGAATACGTTTACCCCCAGCGATCGTCGGCTCTTCTCGAGATATGGCCAGTCCACTACCACTTCAGCTACAGCCACGTTGAATGGCAATGCTAATTCGTTATAAACTATAAGTTTATAAATTGAAGTTACCTTTGATACTCCGTGTCGTCAATCTTTCCTTTATTCTCCGCTAGCCAGGTTGGATACTTCTCCAGCAGATCTTTCAGAGAAGGGTAGAGAACCTCCTTGGATAGTAGCGACTGCATCATGCCGTGCATAAACGGGACGAACATGTTGTCATCCTGAAACAAAAAAGAAATAAAACTGAAAATTGAAAAACTAAAACGATACAAACATAGCTATTACTTATCCGATTACGTATGCAAAATTTCATTAAAATCGGGGACGCAGTTTCCAAATGAATCGAAAAGTACGTTTATATAATATATAGATAGCTTAGAGGTTCGGGGCCTTCTTAAGCCGCATCCAGCATCTGTCTCATGTTGTAATGTAATATTGCTGACATATGTAAGATCCACTCGCACTGAGCGAAACTGCACTACAACGGAACTGCGCGACACGGCACGGCCAGTTATTCTTTGTATGAAATCCTACCAGACTGATCGCACTAAGCGTCAGCGGAACTGCGCGTCTTTTTTGGTGATTTGTTCTAAATTGACGGGGAGTGCCGCGGTCGCGCAGTTCCCCTGACGCGTAGTGCGCTTCCACCTTTAATTTTATGTAGTAATTGCTAACACCATGCTAATATAGCACCTAATGCTGCTGACACTTTGCCATTATAGGAATGCTGCTGACACCATGCCAAGTGTAGGAAACTTTAACGTACTAACCTGTCCGCCTTCTCCCACGCTGAAGTTGCTAAACATATTAGCGAGGTCCTGCTCCGAGAGAGGATTCTGCAGACCCTCGGAGTTGGTTGATAGGTTCTGGAGAGTCTGTGAAATAGCTGCCGATACCTGGAAATGAGGTTTATAGGTCATAGAGGTTTTACATCGGTTAGTGCGCTAGCTAGTTTAATAGGTTTAAGTCTCACTCTATTTGCATAGTGTAGAAAGAGATGCCGTCTACGATTTTTTGTTTCGAGTAATATAGCTTTTAGGAATCTAGAGAGACTGAAAGATACAAGCTGAAATGAACTTTTTTGCGCTGCAGCTAGAATCTAAAATGTATTTTTTGTCTCGACTCCGAAATATAGCTGCTAGGTATCTGATTTAGAGATACAAGCTGAAATGAACTTTTTTACGTTGCAGCTAGAACCTAAAATGTATTTTTTGTCTCGACCTAAAATAGCTATTAGGTAAGTATCTGATTTATATTAGAGATACAAGTTGAAATATAATTGAAAATGAACTATTTCGCGTTGCAACTAGAACCTTAAATAAATAGTGCTGGACAATTCACACAGCATTATCTAGCCCCAAGCTAAGCAGAGCTTGTGTTATGGGTACCAGATAACTGATATACATAATACAATACATAGATAGATATTTTTACTATACATAGAAAACAACCAGAACACCCTGAACAAATGTCTGCAGATCGTACACACATTTGTCCCGTCATCGAACCCGCAACCTCCTGCGTCGCAGGCAGACCTTCGCCCACCGCGCCACATCGGTCGTCAAAAATGAACTATTCATGTGTAACCACAGACGCAGGTCTGTGGTCACTCGCCGATTACATAAAATATACCGTATATACCGTCTTGCTATGATCTAGATATATTATAGCTCCGTCTATTGTGGACTTAAATCTATGTGTTACCTCATCAATTTTCTCCTGTACATTTGGATCGGCAGGCACGGGCTCCACCGCTGCTGTTGGTTTCATAACTTGTGCAGCGGCCTCTGAAATAACCAAAGATACATAAAAAATGTCCATATATATAATATATATATATAATATGTCCAGCAGTGGACTGATGTAGGCTGATGATGATGATGATATAAATAATGATCAATTCACACAGCATTATCTAGCCCCAAGTTAAGCAGAGCTTGTGTTATGGGTACTAGATAACTGATATACTTAATACACTAGACAGATAGATATTTTTTATTATACCTAGAAAACACCCAGAACAAACCTGCAGATCGTACAAACGTTTGTTTCGATGCGGGAATCGAACCCGCAACCCTCTACCGGCACAACCAAGTTAATACTACTGGCCTTGAAGAAATATTAACTACACTTTGCATTATTTTTATTGGACAATACGTTACAAGTAGCCTATTATTAATTAGTAATGTAATTACAAGTAGGTATTTTATAGGGACAGAACACTCCTATGCGAGATGTCAATGCAGATGCCTGTTCACCCTCTTAGAATTAGAGTTGGAACTGGAAGAGGGTATTTTTTGTAAATTTCTTACCAGCCATTTTAGAGAAGGTTTGTGCAATTTGGTCTTGTGATATTTGATCTTCTGCAAATAAAAAATAATGGGTAAAACAAAACGGTAGCAAATAATAATTGCGTTAAAATAATGAATGGTGAAAAATAAAGAGAGAGAGAAGTTTATAGTATTGAATGTTTTTAATTTCTCTTTCTATTTCCTTTACTGGTATAATAGTGTCTGTAATAATTATGAATAGTCTAAGTTTTTTATTTAAAAAAAACAATACAACAAGCGTCAGCAAATGCTGAGCAAAACCAACACAACAACTACAATTGAAACAGTTGAGCTAACTGAAGACAACAATCAAATAATCAATCGATAGCAAACAATCTAGAGGTATCTCGACTGATTTCAATACCTATCAGATGCACCTGCAATGCTGACTGTATTTTTTTATTGTGTAATATTATTAATAATTAATTGTGCTCGACAATTCATACAGCTGCTCGACAACGTGTGCAAGTGTGCAAGTGTGCTCGACAATGTGTGCAAGTGTGCAGTGACAAGTGCTGCTCGACAATTCATACAGCATTATCTAACCCCAAGCTAAGCAGAGCTTGTGTTATGGGTACCTGACTGTTAAACATAATACAATACACACATAGATACCACTACCACTTTCTATGACAAATCTTTCACTGTACAAGCGACCCGACAAGCGTCTATGGAATGCTCTGCCCCTTGACATCAGACGCGCCAAACCATTTCCTATCTTTAAAAAACTGCTTCATCAGCATTACCTATCATTACAGGGTTAAGCAAATTATTTTTTTATGTTCGTATTAGTTTATTGTTTTTTGTATGTTATGTTGATATTACATTAAGTATTATATAATTATTTTATAATTTCTTTTTTTAAGTGCCACCGTCTTTTTTTGTTCTAACTTGTCCAGTCCATCCCAAGGTTGCCTGGAAGAGATCGCTCATAGCGATAAGGCCGCCTTTGTACTTCATCTTGTAACTTTTTTTTATTTCTGTACTGTTTTCTGTGTTTGTGTGGTACAATAAAGAATTATCTATCTATCTATCTATCTATAGATATTGATATTGTATTATGTATGTAGATATATCAGTAATCCAGTACCTATTACACAAGCTCTGCTTAGCTTGGGGCTAGATGATGCTGTGTGAATCGTCCAGCATTATTTATTTATTTATTAATAAAAAGAAGAAATTTTTCGCCTACAGATTACAAATAATTACCAGGTACACCGCTAAAGCTGCCAAGTATAGCTGCCATATTGCTTTCAAACTGAGAGGCTGCTTCCTTGATGAACTCCTCACTCCACATGTTTTGAGGGTCTGGTCCCTCGGTCTTAGTGTCTTTAGGCTTGTCAGTCTTCTTTGTCATGTCTTGGAGTGCACCTGGAGCAATAGAATAGGTTTTAATTTAGGTAGTAAGATTTTTAATCTGATCACACTAATCATCAGCCTATGTTAGTCTACTGCTGGACATAAGACTTCCTAATGAGAGCCATAGCACCATCTTTAGATTGACACATCCAGCATCTGCCTGCAGTCTTTCACAAGTCATCATCGCACCTGGCCGGAGGGCAACCTACACTGAGTTCACCGAGTCACGGTCTCCACTCAAGAACTCATTTACCCCAGCGGTTGTCGGTTCGGCCCACTGCCATTTCAGCTTGCTAGTTCTTAAAGCTATGTCGGTAACTTTGGTTCTCTGTCGGATGTATTAATTACTAATCCTATCCTACAGAGAAACTCCGAGCATAGCTCTTTCCATAGCTCGCTTAGCAACATTGAACTGGATCATACTAATATGATACTTAAATACGAAAGTGTGGATGGAATTCTTGCTATTTCATCAGCAAATACTAACTACTGCACCTCATGCTAATAGCTGTGACCAAAGTCTAGATCTGGCTTGGCCAAAGTCTAGACATAATCAGTAAAACTCTAGTTATAATACAAATACTTACTTTATTGCTTCTAAACCTATCTAGACTAGGCCTTGAAATTAACGAACGAATAAAGGATATCCTTGAATAACTACTATATGAAAATACATGATTCTCATAAAAAACAAACATGCAATGAAGGTTTAGCATCAACAATGTTTTATAGTGGTATTTATGCACACATCGCGACATTATCTTAGGTTTTATTTGCATTTTTATACCCCATGAGGTTATAATGTTGTGTAATCTTGGTAAGACATGTTTATTAGTGCAATAGGTCGCTTACTGTCCAGAAGATCTTCCAATTCAGGGTCTGCATCGTTTAACGATTCGTCTTGTTTTTCCGACATTTTTAGGCAAAATTCGTAGTAGAAAATTGAAAATTGGATTGAACTACAATTGTATTGAAACTGAAATAAAATCACTGAAATGAAAGAAATCAGACATCAGATGACTGACTGCTGACTGACTTATGCTGTCTTGATGACATGACAATAGACTTGACACATGTCTGACAGTTCAAACGGTCAAATTCTACGATCAAGGAATTTATGGATACGCTTTTGAGGGCTAATTTAACTTTATAAACCGTAGATTGAGAATTTAACTAGATCAGTGGCATGCGTGGCCGCAAAAAGGGACAGAGTAATACGAAGTGGTGTTGCCATACAATTTAGTTACCCTGACTTTAGTTTAGTAGGTTCGTAATTTCATTTCTGGTAGGTGGTATTTTAGTATCATACATCATTCATTACATTAGGTACCTACGTATGCGGGAGTAGGTAAACTTTTAATTTAATGAGCATAGAAATAAAACAACGTTCAGGTATCAATGTTAGGTTTCGTTTAAATTTATTACCACCGCCACATAATACGAGCTAACGTGTAAGTAGACATCATTTCAAATACTAAAATAATGTAATTTTGAAAATAATATTATTGCTAGATAATCAATTCAAACACTTACCAAGCAAGAACTTACAATAAAAATTGCACTTTGGAAATCACATTTCTTTTAAGTAATTAAATCTTACACATAAGGTATTGCTAAGATAAGACAACCATTATACGAAATTCAAAAGCACTTTTAAATTATACTTCAGGTAAAATGTGCAGAGAAAACCAAATTAAATTTTTTACACCTTAAACACAATATTACCTACGTCCTAGCCTATGTATCCAAATATTTTATATTCTGTTTTATTTATTAGGTATGTAATAATGACCATTGTGTGTGATGATTATGATTACTCTCCACAAATCATAGGATCACAAATCAATCAGTCTTTATTTCTATCAAAGAGCCTTAATCAATACCCATACACTTAATAAATAAAATTGTACATACACTAACTACACGGTACATACCTACTTACTAATTTACACTGGTGGTTTTATTTATACTGCGTTGTATTTTTCTTACAAACTCAAAGTTTTCATGATTTTCCTCACGTACCTTTTCCGTAGTAGGTATATATCTTACATGCCTGAAATAAAATATTGAAGCATTAATATGAAAATTATAAATAGTACTATAGTAATAGTAAGTTATATTAGTAACACCAAATCCCAATACCATTTAAATATTTTCGATTTAGTATTTTGATTAGTAGGTAGACTAAAAGTAAAACACAAAGTAGGTATAATTTTTCTATCCAAATCTCAAACAGTCCTTCACCCATCATCGTAGCACTGATTCTTTTTATGTATTTATTTATTTTACTTACCAGTCTTGGAACAGCATAAGAGAACAGATACGTTCACGTTTCTTTTTTGTTAACGATTTTCATGAAAATGTTTGAACAAATTACTAAATATTTTTGGGTTCCCAGTTTTTGCGACCCGTGGCTTCTATCCAAAGCAAACGTAAATCATTGTTTTCGGGAAATCTGTAACAAACAAAAACATATTTTAAGAATGTATGTAGATGTAGGTATTCATGTCTTAATGCGCCACGACATTTGGGGAATTTTATTTTCGAGTGCAGGCAACCCTAAATTTTCGTAATTTTAGGTTATATTTATTAGAATTATTTTAAAACATAGTTTTTGAGTCTTGTCTGTACGGAAATCTATGAAACTATAAATTTTGAACCTTTTTTGAAGTCAAACGAGCTTGTACTTACGATTGGAATGACAAACTCGGCACTTTTCGTTCACCGTCACTTTTACATCCAAAAACACTGCACCGCACCATCGTTGCTTCAGATTTATATCGTTGAGAGACGCAGGAATGCCCGCAGAGTCACTTTCACACATTTAATTAGCAGAGAGTATCATTAGGTCGAAAAAAACAAATACTATGTGATGTGCCCGGCATGTTTGTTTAGCTCTTATAAGAGCTAAACAATGAAAAAACTGGCACACTGGTAGAGACAGAGAAACTTTCATTCTATCTCATTTCTTCTCAGGCTACAAGCATATTTTTATCTCTCTCTTGTGTGAATGAAATGGGTATATGCAACACCTCTAGTGGTATATACTCTAAGTTATAAACAGACCGTAGCTGTCCGTTTTTTTTGTTATTTATTATCACACATACATTAAAAGTAGGTACAACAATCTGTACATGTACAACAGTTTGTCGGTAGAAATTCGGCTTTAAAAAAATAGTATTTGACCCATATTTTCGTCGATGTCGTTTTGTAATCTTTTCTAACTTGACTCCAACCATACAAAAGTTTACCCCCTAGATAGATTTTGTAAAATATTTTTCATTTGAATCAAAACACAAAATATACCTATTTGTTCTATAGAAAAGAGAAAAAAAAGGGTAACAATAATACATACTTTTTATATATACTATACTTTTTATTTTTGCCAAGCTGTAGGTAAGTACCTGAAGAATCAGAATCTACACAAATATAAACAACTAGCGGCTACCCACCCCGGCTTCGCACGGGTAGATGGTCGATATAACTCGAGGTTCTCTTAGGCTACATCTCAGATTGACAAGCTGGTCTTGCGAGGCGGCCAAGGTGTGTGAGGATAAACTTACTCCATTGTATTCTTCGATCAAAAATAAGGAGTTCGCGGCCTCCCCCGTAGATACCTAGAGCCTTACAAAAATGTCACTCAAAATTGGGTTCGTTTTGTTTTGACGCAGACAGTTTGCGCAGAGCCTGACAAGTTTTTTCCATACGGAACAAGAGATTGGTGGAGTCGAATTCATTTTATTTTATTTTGTAAGTAGGTAGGTACCTACCTGAGAATTATATACCTACCTACTCAGTTTATTTTCTATAAGGATTAATTAACAGAATTCAGGTAAAGATAACGAATCATTTATTGATGAAACTATAAATTGGTGTCTCAACAGTAGGTATTTATACAAAAGGGTCATTTCAGACATACAATAATTTAAACTTACAATACAATTTCAGGCAGGCACTCTAGATTAAAAAGAACTGGTTCCTGTCTGCGGCTTTGCACGAGTTTTTTTAACGGGAAAAAAATAAACGTTTTATAAATTCATACTTCTGGTAGGTAGGTAAGAACCTAGTCTTTCTTTTATTAGAGAGTCTACGCAAATGAAATTTTAGGGCGGGCCAACTAATTATTTTAAAAATCATCAACTAGTAATATTAAACTTATTTTTATGAAAAATATATTAATACATACTATAAATGAAAAAAAAAATTTAGAAGAAATAGCCTCTCCATTTATCAATTTAGAACAAAATTAATATTTTAACATAGGCAAACCAAACAACAATATTTTATGCTGATTTCACAAGTATATGACTCACATCTCAATATACGGGTAAAAAATATATATAAACTTACTGAAAATAAGAAATTCCATCCTTTTTCAGCACTTTGGACGAGTGATTCTTGCATTTTTTGTACCCATGCTTTTTGTCTGAACGCTAAAATGACACTAGTTGAAAAGCTTTCCTAACATGTCAAAATGTACCTCTTTTGCTACTGAAGGTTGTGGCGTGCGCATTGTGAATCTAAGGGGGGCCGGCAAAGCCGGACATTTTTGATCGATGATTGTATTCCTTTCCTGGCACTAGTAACAGCATACACCGTCGTCTGCAATCCTCCCCCCTTCCCTGTTTCCCACCCCGCCGCTATAATCACGTTATTCACGTCATCTACGGGAACGAAGTCAACGTAAATGTCCTGGTTGGCGCGGATCGTGTGTATGACGCCAAGTGTACTGCCTAGCGTCAGCTGAAAAGGTTTTAAAAGGTACCTACGTCCAGAAACATGTTCTATAATTAATTAATAATGATTAAACGAACTAACCTGTAGGTACGTGAAGTTCTATCATAATTATATGAAGCGCGTCTACACTATTTCATGTTTTAAATTGCTACCTACAATAACAACAGACAGAACTGTACACATTATTAAAACAGTACGATATAACAAATGTTAAATGACAAATCATCCATAATGATTTTCTTACATTACAATGTTATATCTTAGCTTGGGGCTAGATAATGCTGTGTGAATTGTCCAAGTATTTATTACCTAATAAATAAAAAAATCGTCCCGATAAAACATGATTTATAAAAAATGTTTTGTTAGTATCTAATCTAGAAGCACCTAGGGGCGTTCAAGGGTTAAAACAAGGTGAGAACACTTAAAACAAAAGTGAGCCGAAAATGTTGAAGTAGGAGATTAATTTATTAATTCAGGTAATTAAAACGGTTTACAACCAAAATTAAACTATTTGCTTACCTAAAATAATAGATGTTGCATTAAAATTCATTAAATGTAAACAAGCACCATTGTGTTTCTTCCTATGTTTTCATGCTTGCGATTAGTACGTATGGCCATGGCCTTAGGTAAGACTCAAATAAATTACCCTCACAAATTGGAATGATGAATTTAAATAATGTCAAACATACAAATAAACAATGCTAGACCATTCACATAGAATCAACTAGCTCCATAGTTAGTCCCTATACAGGGTGTAACAAAAATGAAGGACCAAACCTTTGCGATACCTACTTCTCTTGTTTTAAGGTTTATAAACCCGGGGTCCACCCCGGGTACCGCGCTCCAAGGGGAGCCATCTCGGCACCCCTCGGGGCGCACAGATGGTACTTCAAATCCGAACTTAAACGAACGCTGGTGTCGGCGGCTGGCGGGGCGTCCAGCCCCCCTAGCACGGGGATTGTTGTTTGTCTATTGTACCCTAGACAACAATCCCCGTGCTAGGGGGGCAGTAGTGGGGGGATTGACCGGTTGTCTCCGACAATCACCGAGTGGAGTAAGCCACAATCTGTTTTAAAATTGGTGACGCATGCTTAGCAAGACAAGTCAGCTTTGACAACGAATGAGTTAAGAATTCGTTTTTTGACGATTTACAACAAAGTAGGGCATAGGTAATAAAATACCTCATACATAATTGCACTCCAAATAAAATTGTTGAACAGGGCAGGGAAAGACTACCTAATACAGATTATGTTGCAAGTACAATGCCTTATCGCTTTGAGTGATCATCTCTGCCAGGCAACCTTTCTACACCAGACTTTAAGGTATTCAAGTATTTATGTTGCAACCATAATAAAAAAGTAGACAATTTTTTTTATATGTCTGTGCGTGTGAGTTTTCGGTATCACCCCTTACGATTCATTTTCCAAATAGCAAAACTCCTAGTGAGTTGCAAAATCTATCAATAACTAAATTCAAACAAATTGTCAAAACCTTTCTGTGCAAAAAGGCAGATTGTTTGCAACAGTCGGCAGTTAGCTCAATTGTTTCAATTGTAAATACTAGTTTTAATTTAATTCTATTATTTGATTGTAATTTACTTTGTTAATAAAGACCATTTAAAAAAAAAAGCAAAAAGGCTTACTACAAAATATCAGATAATTTAAAAGATAAAAAAGCTTGGGACGGGTTTTGCTCCAACTCGAAAAAAAAAACAACTAACAGGCTAAAGGTTTCTTAGTCGCTTCTTTAGGTAGGTACCTTAGTCTACATACCGAAGCGACAGAAATCAAAAATAACACTTTATTTCCGTTTCAAACACTGACACGGAAATAAAATGGTAGAATTTGACCTTTTCTGTGTAGGTACATTTTGTATTTATTGAAATAAAGAATTTTTGATTTTGATTTCATTTAAAGGCCTACTCACGATTTATGTCTTTTTTATTATCTATTGTATTCATGTAAAAACTTACATGTATCCAGGGACCTTGCTCTAGTGTTCTCTCTCAATAAATAAATAAATAATGCTGGACAATTCACACAGCATTATCTAGCCCCAAGCTAAGCAGAGCTTGTGTTATGGGTACTAGATAACTGATATACATAATATAATACAATACATAGATAGTTTTTTTTTATTATACATAGAAAACGACCAGAACACCCTGAACAAATGTCTGCAGATCGTACACACATTTGTCCCGAGGCGGGAATCGAACCCGCAACCTCCTGCGTCGCAGGCAGACCTTCGCCCACCGCGCCACAGAGGTCGTCAACTACTACTACGACTCAGTCAACTACGACTATTGTTCAGGGCAGAACCCTGAAGTTCAGGGTTCTGCCCTTACTATTTAGGCCTTCAAATCCCTCGTTTTTATTGATAATGGTACTCACACTTGGCTGGTTTTATTCTATATATTTTCAGTATGTACCTACCCAACGTAAATTTTTTTCAGTGTAGGAACGGGGCGAGAGAGAGGTAGAGACAGGCGACATATTATATCAAAGGAAATAAGGTAAAATCTCCTACACAATGGTAAAATCTGCAACTCGACATGTACGACGTCTAATTCTAGAGATTGTAGGAGTTCTAAATTTTAATAATTCTGGACAATTCACATAGCATTATCTAGCCCCGAGCTAAGATAACTGATAAACATAATCTCACTAATATTATAAACGTGAAAGTTTAGATGGATGGATAGATAGATGGATGGATGTTTGTTCCTTTATCACGCCAGAACGGCAAAATGGATCTGGATGAAATTTGGCACAGAGATAGATTATAGTCTGGAATAGGACATAGGCTACTTTTTATCCCGAAATTCTTACGGGAACGGGAACTACGCGGGTGAAACCGCGAGGCGTTGCTAGTATAATATAATACATAGATATTTTTTATTCTGCTTAGAAAACGACCAGAACACCTTGAACATATATCTGCAGATCGTACACACATTTGTTCTGAGGCGGGAATTGAACCCGCAACCTCCTGTGTCGCAGGCAGACCTTCGCACACCGCAACACGAAGGTCGTCAATTACATGTTCCTACATTCACGCAAATGTCCGGATACCTGCAAATAGCACCAAACGCGGTATCTGTAGGTACCGAGTTGTTTTCTATCATCTAAATAAGGGAACGATTCATGTTCGTTGAACCTAACAGAGTTGTAAATAAAAATGAAGTGGAATTAAATATATTTATATTTCAATTTTATTAACCGTAAACCTTTTCTCCCGTCCTTTCCTTTCTTGCTTCTATAACATCCTGCGCCGCATATTTCAGATCATAAGCCTGCCCGATCCAAGCACAAAAATCAATAAAACGAGTCGTTAAATTTAAATACACATCACCAATCTCAGACGTCCTGTAGTCTTGAGGAAAGACGTGGTGATAATTGTGGAAACCTTCTCCTAAAGCGACGAAAGACACTATTTTATTTTGTACAGGATATATGTTAGCGTCGTATGGTTTTGTACCCCACATGTGGGCAACGCTATTGACGACAAGAGACGCGTTGAGGACTAGCGTCAATCGAAGAAGGTTGATAAAATAAGCAACGATGATAGATTCACCCCATAACAATGGTATTAGAGTTGGTGCTGCGAAGGCTGTAGATATTATGACCAAGGCTGAGTGTCTGAAAGCAAAGAAAAATTTAAATAGCATGATCTATAGAGTTTATCTTGGTAGGCTGAGCTATGATTGGGAGAAAGGATTTTTAAGAGCAGATAGTGAGTGATTCTCTAATCTGAAACCAAGACAAACTTTAATCCGCTGAGCCATGAGGGTATCTATAATGATGATGCAAATAGATTAGAGTCGTAAATGTTCTTGTTTTTTTTATCACACTATTCTTTAATGTAAATTTGAAAACCTTCGGTAAGCTTTCAGTATTTTTAAGTTGTTAATTCTAAGCCTAATTTAGTTTCCTTGAAATAAATATGATTAAGCGTAAGTTTCGCTCATTGTGTAACTTACTCCTGTTGAAACCTCAACACAGGGTTGGCGTACAGCTCAGTCAGGTCAACAAGCTTGCCCTTAGCCTTCGCCGCAGGGTGCTTTTTCACCAGCAACCATCCGATATGGCAGAAGAAGAATCCTCGCTGCGAGTTGTGAGGGTCAGCGTCTGTGTCTGTATACTATAAAAAAAAATTGCGCTGTAATAACTTTTTAAATACCAGAAGAAAATTGAATGAGGTATATCATCATGACTATATCAATGATGTTAATGCTTGGCCAGATGTCGGCCAGTTCCGCACCGACAATAGTATTATAGGAGAACAATCTTAAGCTTAGTTTTATATAAATATTGACCTGTATCTAAATCACATTATATTTAGACTTAGATAGGCGAATAACATTGTATAAAATTTTAAGCGTTATACACTTACTAGTGGTTTATTTTTCGCTTCTTCCACTAGTGGACAAAAAATTGAAGCGAACAAAATCAATAACATTTTGTTTCTTATTTGATAATAATTACTAATTATTAAGCTGGTTATCTATAAAATTTGACTTGTCTAAGTGCTTATTTTGTAAGCCTAAAGAAATAAAGTTATTGAATTTTGAATCAAAAGCCAAATAACCCTTAATTACTCGGAAGAAGAAAATCACATAACTGTTCGCATGGGGTTTTAACTGACCCCAATTTACAAGGAATGTTTCTAATGAACTATTAATATAATTAAATAAAAAGTTCATTGTAACGAAAATACTATAATTTAACTAAAACTTTTAATGAACAACATAGGTACATAAAAACTACTAGGGACATATCAAAATAATGAAAATAAAACTCTTCTATAAAATTGTACTTTTGAGGCATTATGAGATCAACGTTCAAAGTTTATTTATTTTTACAATCTAATCTGAATCATTTTCATCACACGTTAGACGCTAGATTGGTCACGACATACAAACTTAGTGAGTAGGTAGGTATTATGCATTTAGTAGGCACTTTTCTGTCAACACTAATAATTGGACAAATATTGCATGGACCACGCTTGGCTGTCGATGGGCCTGATTGCTAATTTACTCGTGGTATCATGATCACTTTGGACTACATCAATAACTCTTTCACTCTCCGACCCTCCTGAGCCTCCAACATACTGTCTTTCGTCTGACACTTCCATTAAATATCGTAAAACACCTTCGTTCTGCGTCATGACGCAAAACTGAAAAAATACAATATTTTAGAAAATATATACATAACTACCGTATTTGTTATGCAAAATACAATTATCATGTTTTATTTTACAAACACAATAAAAATACTACAAAATTAGTAAACATTCTTGTGTTTTATATGACAAAAAATCAAAAGTGGCCCTACTCCTCGTCCAAATCAAAATCAGGTTCATCACAAAAACCATCTACATCGTCTATTATTGCATCGCTTCCCTTCGGTTTCTTTCTGGTATTAGATGGAATAACGATTTCAAATCGCTTAACTGTTTTTGTTAATCAATTTTCCTGACGGCCATAAATCTTGCAAATCTTCTTCTGCGACATCGAAATTAACACCTTTAAATTTCTTTTTAACGTTTAGTTCTTTGTACTCCTCAGTGAAAGAAGTTCTCATAAGCAAAGAATGTGGACACATTTTTGAAATTAATATTTCTTTTGTTTTGAGTCAGTTTACTTTACTCTTATCATCAAATACTTTTCTATTAACTATTTTCTTTTCTAGGTTTTGAGATCACAATCACATTTTTTCATTTTATTTAACTGTAAGGGATTTCTGGTTTTACATTGTTTCATAATGGCAATATGATCATCCACCGAATATATTCGTTCATATTGTTTGAGTCAGGTCTCAATTTAAGCAACGTGCCTCGGGCTGCCTCGGGAGCCATCGAGCGATGGCTCCCGAGGCAGCCCGAGGCACGTCCACACCAGCCGAGGCATTTGGCTCGCGAGGCTGCCGCGCGAGCCTGTGCGCTAGGTGGGTACGCGGCTATTGTCATTGGGTAGGAATGTATATATGTTGTATGTATTATGATTTGATATTGTAATTGTATCAGAATTTTGTAATTATATTAGCTACATACTAATGCACACAGATCCCCGTTCAATCCAACGATCCTATCCATCCACGGTTGTCTGGTAGAGATCGCTCCTGAGCGATAAGACCGCCAATCGTCACATTTTTCTTATGTACTCCATTTTATCTTTGTCTGTTATTTTTAAGTTATATGTGCAATAAAGCATTTTCTATCTATCTATGTGTGTCATGACTCTAGGTAATGTGTATCTTGACTCTAGGTATCGGAAGCTGGTTGTCTCTAGCGTGGGTTGTCTATTTAGTAAAGCCTTCAAAATCAAATCTATTTTAATATTTCTGTTTTGTCCTCCGCAACAGTCTCTCCACAAGATAAAATTTTTGACTGAAGCGGGTAGCACGCTCTTTATGTATTTTCTTAAACATGAACCCACTTCCTGGGCCCCTCTACCTGCCTCACCTTTCAGCCCAAACAACAATTCCCAACATCGTTGGAAGCCGAGTGTATACCGCAGTTGTACACCCATAACTGCCTTTTATAGAATTAGATATTGGTTGATATTCTGGGTAATGTTTTTTCCAAATCGTGAGTCAGACCCCATAAAGTAAAGCCACGTCACTTGAACCTCTTTTGAAAAACATTACCTCAGTTTAAAAAGATGATTTTAGATTCTGCATAAATGATCTTCGACAAGTTTGTCGTATGTAATACATTTTCATGCAAAATCTACAACTTTAGTAACGTTTTTAATATTATTGTTTTCGTTTTTTTATAAATAAATAGAGTTATGAAGTCTGAATCAGTATAGTTCTGTAATGAATTGTTATTTTGAATTGTGTTAAAATGATTCAAGACTATCAATTATATCATTTACGCAGAATGTTTTTTAACAATATTTAATATAAGTTATAAAACACAAATGTTCCATAAAGTTTGAATCATTATATCAAAAATTTAACGGGTACAAGTCAGGGTAAACAAGATATTACAAAAATGATTCAAATAGCATGAATCACTTAAACATTTTAAAAAATGGCCTTCGACAGGACAGTTGTGGGTTGGATCATATGGATTTTTCTCATTTGTGAACTGTATAAGTATACTCTCATTCTCAAAATCATAATTAACCCGAAGGTATCCAATAATGGAATAGGTACCCCAATTATGGAATACTATGGTATTTCTAACTCATTTAAACCCAGATTTCTCTTTTAACACTTAATAAACCAAGACAATAAAATGCATCAAGAACTTTCAAACAAACTTGTATACAATAGATAGAAGATATAATCACACTACTATTTGTAATAAAATGACTAAAAAATTACCTACAGTTTACATACCAGTGAAAGTTTTCTGACGGCGTCAAAACAAAAAGCTCTCACTGCGACCAAAGAACTCGCTCGACTGACTCCTCGAAATCTATACGCGCGTATACTGATTTAAGGAGGTAGACGATCACACACAACTCATTGCCCGAGGATTCTTGGTTTACGAGAAATGCTGATATTCCATATTAGATACTATTCCATATTTGGTTACTTTCCTCTAAGACCCGTAAAATTATAAAAATCCTAGTCACTTTATAATTTTCCGGAAAATAATCAACAGGACTGTTGCACTTACAATTTAACGCATTGAAATACGTAAATTTATAATTTTCCTAAGCTTATCCGTAAGATATTAAACAAACAAACCTGTGAACCAATCACAGCCGTGTTTTACTATTTTAAGAATTCTATGGCGATCACTTCACTCGTAAAATAATAAACTGTCATCTGATTGGTCGATGGGGCAGATACTCATGTTTGTGTTCGTTTACAAACAGTTAGGAAACAATTAACCACTGTTCCACTAATTCTACAACTAAGTAACTCCAATTTTACTAACGAACAAACTATTTAAAAACACTAACATACCTAATCGAAAAACACACATCGAACACTTTGTTGTTACTATTAGGGCGTCTAATGAATGACAGCATAATGCAGAAAATGAGCAGCAAAAATAGTATGAGTGATACACACATTAACGATGGATTGTGGATAACGATGGATTGGGAAGTTTGAAAGCAGAAAGTTTGACTTCGGAACTTTGTATGTACTAGTTAGGTAGGAGACAAACATACTAAAAGTCCCTACCCCTGTGAGGTGAGCCCTAGGAAAGAAGGCTCCGTTTTTTAGTTTTTTGCTAACATATCGTAAACGAAATGAGAATTGATTTTCATTTTTGTTTATTAAGAATCCGGCGACAGCTGCGTCGCAATTTCAATTCGTGAATTATTATGTTCCGAAATACCAAAAATGATGACTGAAAAGTTGTTGAATCTTCGACATTGTGTTGTTATTCTGTAACTAGACAATATAAGCTATGTTCCTAAACAAACCAAACGTACGATATTGTTGTTTTTAAGAGGATAAAGTATTTATGCTTCGCTAATTTTTTATTTTTATTTTTTATTTTTTTCAAAGATCTAGCAAAACTCCTAATAGAGTCCACAGGTGATCGGAATGCTGGCTTTTATTTCGGTCAACGAATTAGCATTGCCATTCAACGTGGCAATGCTGCCAGCATTCTGGGCACTTTGCCTTCTGGTGACGGCTTAGATTTTTAGAAAATAGATTTAAGTGTAAATATTAGTTGTAATTATTATTGTATTTTCTTTAGTAAATAAAGGTACCTAGTTAGAATTTTCAATAATGTAAATATGATTATTTTGTGTTACTTATTTGATTTTTATAATATATTATTTTAAGTTCTAGGTTAATTTTGAAAATGTAATATGGATATTTAATCTGAAATAAATGAATAATAATAATAATAAAAATAATAATAAAAATAACCTAGTTGCAGATGAAATGTTGTTTTTAATATAAAACAAATAGGACGAAAACATGTCATTTTAGACGTAAAAATATGTTAAATTTGATTTTGCATGTTTTTGCTTACATTTCATTATAGGTGTGTATTTTTAAGAAAAAAACCAACCAGGGACCTAGATTTATACTACAAAAAACAACATGATATGGTGGAAATATGCTCGAATTACAAATGATTTTGGTAGTACGTTTGTATGGGCAAATCAACATCCGCAGGCCTCTTAAGACCTGGCGAGCACTTACTAACGTGTTCGTGATAATGTACCTACATGCTGTTCACGCAGTGTTAGTAATTTACCAAGAACCCTATATAGTTATTATTCTGTGCTAAAAGTTTTATGTTACGCCCCATTAATTTTAAGCTGCTTGATGAAACGTGAACGGATTATACTAAATGGCATGGGTCTGTAGAAATAGGTACCTACCTTATGGTGCAGAATATGATTTCTGACCCAAGATATAAGAGTGTCTGTGCTCGAAGCTGATTGGAAGAGCATCAGAGCTGTCTCCAGCGGCAGCTTTGCTTTGTAAGTCTTGTGGGTCCACAAACGGTGGGCACCTGCGGTTATTCCAAGGGATGACACCAATTGCATTTGAGCAGCTGAAATAAGTCATGTAATCAATGAAACGAAAAAAAAGTTGAATATGATTAGATCACAGTAGTTATTTCTAAAGGAAAAATTTCGAGAGTAATTCTGTCTGTCTGTTACTTTTGCACGCCTTAACGGCTGAACGGAACTTTATGAAATTTGGTAAGGAGGTAAATGTATTGACAACCTTAACATGGTAAGGACGAAGATAGGCTAGGTACTTGAAAAGCGCGTCAGACGCCGCAGGCATAGCTGGTTATAATATTATAAAACTTATGACAGTTAAAGGTACTGTTATTTTGTTTGTCGTGTCGGTTTGACCTTTTCACGCCGAAACGGCTGAACGGATTATTATCAAATTTGGCAGGGAGGTGGAGGATCCATGACGCACATTAAACACGGCTACTGCTAAAATCCTAGCTAGATACGTTCAACACCTAGAATCATAACAACCTATCTAGAATTACTATTTTTTTGGGACAATCATGCAAAAAAGCAATGCGCAAAACCTTTCGCCGATACACGTTTCGACTTACTTGAAGAATAAAATATATACAAGGCTCTCTAGAGGCGGTTGTGGGTATATATTAGTGACTCGAGGGAGCAGTTTCAATAAAGAATTATTAGAAGGGGCCAAAATACCTGCAGGGGCCACATTACCACCAACTCCCGTTACCTATTTTAATTATAAAATACTGTCCATACTTAATTGATATAACTCGTATTTTATTTCAAATTGAATATAACTTACTGAATGCAACCGTGTACCACATGGCAGTAGTTACACCTAAGTACAGTCCATAAACAGCCGCTATATGAAGACAACTAAAATATAACACCCAGTACCAAACGATTTGGTACTTCCGTGGAGGTGGTTTCATCGGTGTTGTATAGCTGTCATCATCACCAAAATATGACAGACCAATACTATTTTTTAAGTTTGGAGCCATATCTGAAACAAACCAGTACTTGTCCAAAAACACATAATGTTATTATTCATCATAATATACCTACTGTGTTTTATTTAGAATAAAATTACAATCCATTGTTAAAGAAAATACAATAATAATTACAACTAATATTTACACTTAAATCTATCTTCTAAAAATCTAAGCCGTCACCAGAAGGCAAAGTGCCCAGAATGCTGGCAGCATTGCCACGTTGAATGGCAATGCTAATTCGTTGACCAAAATAAAAACCAGCATTCCGATCACCTGTGGACTCTATTAGGAGTTTTGCTAGATCTTTGTATATTCCATGTGCCCCAGGACCCCAAGGACCTAGGGTTTCCACCCCAAACGGCTCGAATATACCTACTATAATATACCTACTTATAAATCGAAAAATAATATGATATGGACCAACTCGTGGCTTTTGACCCGGAGTCCCTGAGTGGTGGGAGTCCGCGAAAGAGATATTTGGAAGTGCGTGAGGCTTTTGCCAAAATAAGTGTTCATGGCTGTCAACTGCACTTACCACTATAATAAATTATCAAAAACAAACCTTGGGTACTCTGCGCCGACTTCTTCCTAACTCAGTACTACAGTAACTACGTGGTTAGTAAACCTTTCAGTGACAATATCTACCAAAAACAAAATTTATTTATACAATCCATTATGTATGTTAAACGTTTTATGAAGGGTTAATATAAAGTTTAAACATACAGGTTGCTCCTACGATAAATACAATAATCATCATTTCACTAGCAATATTTTACTGATAAATAATAAGACGACGGATAATTGTTCCATAATCGCAAAGGAATAGGTAAGAATGCATTACTTTTTTGTAAAAACCTGCGACTAAAAATATGACAAAGGAAATACTAATTTTAATAAGACAGCAACAATGTTTAAGTGTATTGTTGAAAGTAGATTTCAAGGTAGTTAAAATTAGTTTTGCTATGGTTTATAACTTCTTCTAAAAGTAGAGTTTTCAAAATCTATCACGTGCAGCATGGGTAACGAAAGAGTTAGGCACCTATGATTATAATTACTCACCCACCAATAGCACTACCTTATCTTATCATATCACAGAAAGATTTAAATTACCTTGTTGGAAGAAAATAAACATTTTTGTTATTAAAATTATATAATTTTACTATAAAAACTATCGTAGTTTGACGAATTCATTACGGATGTAAGCGGGTTAACTACGAACCTTATTTGTGTTGGAAGAACACCAACTGTATCATCATTTCATCCTCGGCATCATCAACAAGCAGCGCGCCCCCCACCACCCCCGCCCTCGGCGCTCACGGCTCGTGCGCAGCGAGCGATAGCACGCAGTGCTCGGAGGGACGCAGAACGCGCGTGCCTAGAACCGCACTCACCCTGAAGAAGTCCCTCGTTAAGGGATGAAACGGTGGTGTTCTTCCAACACAAATATGGTTCGTAGTTAACCCGCTTACATCCGTAATGAATTATATAATTATTACAAATTATTCTCCGATTACTAAGGCATCTTTATTAAGCCTCTCAATAACGGCCTTTATAGTTTCCTTCGAAGGTTCCTTCAGGTCATACGCCAGCCCCCACTTTTGGCACCGTCTAATGAAGAAGGTAGACCAGTTTAGGATGTCAAAGGTCTCAGCTGCCTTGTAGTCGTAGGGGAACACGTGGTGGTAGTTGTGCCAGCCCTCTCCAAAGGTAACAGTGGAGTGGATGTTCTGACTAGGGATTATGTTTCTGAAAGCGAAATAAAATAAATGTTGGCCGTTTTAGATAGAATATCGCCCATTAGAATAAGGAGCATAGCAGCAAAGAATACTACTTCTTTTTGATGATGTAGGTACAAATTTTACCACATTCATATTTATAAGTTACACCGATGTACCTGCGCAGAATGTCTTATTTTTTGTAGGTGCGAAAGAATAGCCAATCATAACGCTTTGTCTATGCGCGGGAAATGGGTGTATTTGATATTGGGGGGGGGGGGGGGGGTGTTAACGTTTAGGAATAATTAATGTAACATGATGTACTGACTAGAATTAAGTATAATTACCCGACTACCAACAGGGGAGGGTTATGAGGTTAGCACCCTATGTTTGTATATTTGTATGTATGTGGCCGATTTCTTTGTTCCCACGTAGCGCTGAAACTACTGGTTCGATTTCAACAAATTATGTATCGATTGATTCGTCTCAATACCCCGATGGTTATAGGCTTAGGGCTCCGGCCCCGAATAAGCCTTCAAAACGCGTATTAAAGTTGAGGTAGCCGCAGGCTGCAGGCCCCATAGAGAAAAATTACAATACCTACGACCTATTTTCATTTTCAACTCTATGCCTATCAAATATGACCGATACGTCATTCTATTTTGTCAATGTAAATGTTTCAAACTTTTATAACCTTCACGTAGTCGGGTTGTAGTTTTTAACTTTATCTTGTTTGTGTAATAGGCTTAAGGTCGTTCAAATTAATAAATTAAATTAAATTAAATTAATTTGGTGCTAGAGGAAGCTGTGTGGCATCTCCAGAATTATTTTATGGTAATGGGTAATGGTAACGGTAAATAATGGGACAAAGCGATGCGATGGTTCCAAAGTGTTCAAATTTTTTAGCAACATACAATTTATAGATAGTTACAGTGTTTTTGTAATGATGGACATTACTACTAACTATAAGTACTCACTTGTTATAGGGCCTTGGTCCGAACGCATGAGCCAAGCTGTTGACAGTCATTTCCGAGTGAAGTACGTGTATGACCCTGATGAAGCACTGCCAGGCTACAGCGCACTTCCAAGTCTCCCCACAGAGGATGCAGGTGATGGTAGGTAAGAAGTAGCAGAAAATGAGGCTCAGTTCAGTGGAGTGCCTTGAAAAGTAGTTAAAGATTCAGAATGAGTTTTATCTACCCAAATATCATAAACCCTCTCTAATGCGTTCAAAAACCATAGGCAATGACCAGCATTACCAACCAACAGAAATAAACGGGACTGTAATGAACTCATAACCTACTGAAAACCGTAGGTTATAGAGTTTAAATTTGGAATAGGTGTCAAATTCAAGTGAGTGTGCTATACTAGTATCTACATTCTAACTATAAATCGCACGACATTTTGATCTCGAGTGACACAAGAATAGTAACTTTGTTCGTTTGTCTATGATTTAAAAAAAAATACAGATATTCGAAACGCCGCCATTTCGAGCTGTCATTTGTTCGTTAGCTTTTTATTTCCAGTTACGAGTAGACAAATTTTCTGATAAGTTGAATAAGTTCTTTATTTCTGTCGAAAATGAGTGATAGTGACTCAGAACAACTGTCAATGTTAACTACCATTACTATAATAAATAATTTGCTTCTGTATGTGTTCAATTTATTTTTTATTGCATTACACTGGTAACAATGCTGGTCATTTCCCTATGGTTCCTGAACCCATCATAGAGCCCTTATGATATTTGGGTAGATAAAGTAGTGTATGCTACTGTACATAATTAGGCATTACAACACTCGTGTGATGCTATTAAGAAACTCGCCTTCGGCTCGTTTCTTAAACCCACACTTGTGTTGTAATGCCCTCCATTATGCACAGTTGCATAAACTACTATTGTTTATATAACGAATGGCTAATAGTCTTATCTTGCAATCATTATCATCGTCAGCTTATGTTAGTCTGTGGCTGCTGGACATAGGTCTGTTCTAATAAGCACCATAGCGCCCTGTCCTCAGCTTGACGTATTCAGCATCTCCCTGCAGTCTTTCGCAGGTCGTCATCCCATCTGGCCGAAGGGGCGCGTAAACTCCCTTCTTCATTGTTCTATAGTAAGTTAAGATCATCCTTATCGAAAACCGCCTATTACACCATTAATGAATTTATGAATGATAAAAATGTTAATACAAATATGATTTATATTAACATTTTTAGCAGCTTATTAATATTATTTAATTTTAATTCTTTTATTTATTGACATTTAGTATAATTGTTTCTTTTTATTGTTTTATTCTTAACTAGCAGCGCCTCGCGGTTTCACGTTAGTTCCCGTTCCCGTAAAAATTTCGGGATAAAAAGTAGCCTATGTCCTATTCCAGACTATAATCTATCTCTGTGCCAAATTTCATCCAGATCCGTTTTGCCGTTCTGGCGTGATAAAGGAACAAACATCCATCCATCTATCTATCCATCCATCCATCTAAACTTTCACGTTTATAATATTAGTGAGAAGTGAGATGAGATAGTGAGATTAGACGATAAGTATTTCTGTTGTATTAAAAAAACTGCATGCCTAAACAGAGGCAGAAAACAATGATCCAAATGTATACTATAAGATCTTTAAAACATTGTATTTTCAAGCAATAAACGAACTTTGACTTTGACTTTGAGGGCATGCCACACTACGTTTACCGAGTCGTGGTCTCCACTCAAGAACACGTTTATTATTTAGAACTTATAAAATAATGGCTAGTTACCTGTTCTCCCACATTAAAATTGGATCTTCCTCTATATCTCTCATATCTATCAGCTGCCCTTTTTGCAGCACCAGATCATTCTTTTTCATCATAAGCCAGCCGATATGAGAAAACAGCAGACCTCGATTTGAGTTGTGGGGGTCTGCCTCTGTGTCGCTGTACTTGTGGTGAAGGCGATGGTCGCGTACCCAGTTGTAGATAGAGTTCTGAAATGATGATAACATACATTGTTTGCTAATTTTGCACAAAAGGTGTAAGTAAGTGGGATAATAAATTTATCTACCAGCTATATACAGGGTGTCCCACGGCCGTGGCACATGCAGGCAGGTAGGCATAGGCACCAGAAATGTTGAAGATAGGACGTTTTACTCAAAGGAAAGGAATTCCATCATTTTTAATACTGCTGTAATACTGCATTTTTTTTGCTACACTGGACATTTTATCTCGTTATCTGTAGGGGACTGGGTATTCTAGATTATTTAATGAAAGATTTTAATTTCAACAATCACATGTGTTCTCAAATGGTGTGCAGAAGGAAGAGAGAAAAAAACATGGCGGCTAAAGCAAGTTTCAATGACACAAGTTCTTGACCAACGCGGGAAATTTGAATTTCATATTTGAATTATAAACATTATCGAACCCTGTAAAATCCAAATAAATAATAAAGCGGCCAAGTGCGAGTCGGACTTGCACACGAAGCGTACCATTATACAGGGTGGAAAGAATCTATGGGCCCTGGAAGGGAACTACCTTAAATCCTTTAGCTAGCTCATTTAACTGAAAGGAAACATTCCTTTATTTTTCAAAAGAAACATAATTGCATTCAAATATTTTCTAAAAATTCCTTGTCTCACCTGGGAATCGAACCAACTAAAAATTAAAAAAATAAACCCTCGCTATTTTGTTATGCGAATCTGTAGGATTATTGTTCAGGATAAAAAAGAAATAATGTCTTAGAAATAAAAAAAAGTAATAACTAATATTCATTTTATTTTATCATCAATACAAACAAAAACACAAAACATGAAACATTTTTTTAAGTACACAAATAAATTTCAGACCGATCCGTTCAGCAGATTTGGCATGAAGAGGTAACAAACATCCATCCATCCATACATCCAGACATACATACATCCATCCAAACTTTCGCATTTATAATATTATTGTGATAGTTTGACTTTTCACTGGTCAATATCTGTGTGGGCTTTAAGCATGTCTCCTACCTCAACCTAAAACTTCTTCGAGTCACAGCCTTAACGACCAGAAGTAAAACCAAGGTCCGAACGTACAGCTGGATCTAGCACAGCAAAAAGGTGACGTCATCGAACGATACGGGTTCCGTGACGCATCGACAAAGGTGACGTTTAGCTGGATTCAAGGTTCTCCAGATGAGCTCATGTTCAATTTCAGTAACCACCTAGTTGGCTAGGTGGCTTTTTTGCAGATCACATGCTATTCGTGGAGGCTCATTAATATTACTAAATAAATTCATTAAATTTAAAGACCGTCAGAACATAATATAAAATAATAAAAAAATAAAATAAAATAATTTATTCATAAATAACTTAGGACTAGAGAGATAACAGAGTGTACATAATATTATTTATATAAAGGATAAGATAATGCATGTGCCTGAACTAGGTAAATAAATACCTGTTTTTCAGGCAAAGAAAGTGCTGACAATTAACAAAATGATAAAATTCATTGGACATATTTAAAAACAATGTTTACTTTATAATTACTTATGCTTACGACGCTAAACTAGTTTTAATAATAAAAATGCTTGCAATTAGTGGCCTACTTTAGAACAGTCAGTAAATTTTCTGTGTCATCGTATGACCAACCTTGTAGGGTATCTCTAAGTTTTTTCTTACAACTATTATAATTTAGGGAATAAATATTGGCTAACACATTTAATCTATTGTATAAAAATGGACCAAGGAAACTGTAAAAAACAAATATTTATGTTAAAGACATAAATATTTTGACAGTAATATCGCAATACATCTATGAAAATCTAATGTATACGCACAAAAATAAAGATAGCTTTTTGAAAAAATGTGATGTTCACAACAGAAATACAAGAAACAAGAACAAACTACACATTCCATCATATAGATTACGAAAGGTAAGCAAATCATTTATGGGAAATTGCGTACGCTTCTATAATAAGCTTCCATCTGAAGCAACTGAGCTCCCTATTCGTAAATTTAAACAGTACATAAAACTAAATCTTATCAAGAAAGCCTTTTACTCCGTAGATGATTATATCAATGATGTTAATGCTTGGCCAGATGTCGCCCAGTTCCGCACCGACAATGGTATTATAGGAGAACAATCTTAAGCTTAGTTTTATATAAATATTGACCTGTATCTAAATCCCATTATATTTAGACTTAGATAGGCGAATAACATTGTATTAAATTTTAAGCATTATACACTTACTAGTGGTTTATTTTTCGCTTCTTCCACTAGTGGACAAAAAATTGAAGCGAACGCCACACTAAAAGCATTTACCTAGTTGTTAGTACGAAGACAGAAACATTTAGTAGCTAGATTGCATATAATAATAACACATTGACTTGTAACTCGATCTGCTTGCTCTCAATAGGTCATGATGGCTACTAATCGTAAGACTGAGGTAGGAAACGCCACACTAAAAGCATTTACCTAGTTGTTAGTACGAAGACAGAAACATTTAGTAGCTAGATTGCATATAATAATAACACATTGACTTGTAACTCGATCTGCTTGCTCTCAATAGGTCATGATGGCTACTAATCGTAAGACTGAGGTAGGAAACGCCACACTAAAAGCATTTACCTAGTTGTTAGTACGAAGACAGAAACATTTAGTAGCTAGATTGCTTATAATAATAACACATTGACTTGTAACTCGATCTGCTTGCTCTCAATAGGTCATGATGGCTACTAATCGTAAGACTGAGGTAGGAAACGCCACACTAAAAGCATTTACCTAGTTGTTAGTACGAAGACAGAAACATTTAGTAGCTAGATTGCATATAATAATAACACATTGACTTGTAACTCGATCTGCTTGCTCTCAATAGGTCATGATGGCTACTAATCGTAAGACTGAGGTAGGAAACGCCACACTAAAAGCATTTACCTAGTTGTTAGTACGAAGACAGAAACATTTAGTAGCTAGATTGCATATAATAATAACACATTGACTTGTAACTCGATCTGCTTGCTCTCAATAGGTCATGATGGCTACTAATCGTAAGACTGAGGTAGGAAACGCCACACTAAAAGCATTTACCTAGTTGTTAGTACGAAGACAGAAACATTTAGTAGCTAGATTGCATATAATAATAACACATTGACTTGTAACTCGATCTGCTTGCTCTCAATAGGTCATGGCTGAAAATCAGTGCTTTTGCTTCTTTAGCAAAATATAACACTGAGCCAAGGCCTTTTTGACATACTGCAGCACACATAGACACCATACCTAGATTTAATTATTATTGTTTGTTTTTACTAGTGTACTGTATAATTGTTGTATTTTGTATGTGTGTGTCCGAAGTTGCAAATAAAGTCTTTATCTATCTATCTATCTAAATGTGTTCTTGAGTGGAGACCACGGCTCGGTAAAAGTAGTGTAGGACGCCCTCCGACCAGGTGGGATAACGACCCATGTAAGATTGCAGGCAGATGCTGGATGCATCATGCTGTACACAGGGCACTATGGCGCTCATTACAGGCCCTATGTCCAGTAGAAGACTAACATAGACTGATGATGATGCATGAGGAACTCAGTTATATCGTAGGTATCCATAACACAAGCTCGGGTTTAGTGATGCGGTGGGGACAGTGATGCATCATAAGTTCTAATAATACTACTCCACATCTGGACCCGGTTTAATTGTTCAGCAATATTTATTTTTTTATGTATATAATTAAATTACAGTCATCTCATTACTACAAATCTATTCTTCTCAGTTGATAGTCCCAGGGAATAAAAATCCTACAAATTCCGTTTGACGTAGCTGCAATCCAACATAGACTCTATTACGTTGACAATTGAAACTTAACCCGCAAAACAAATTGTTGAAAATCGTAATTAGCGGACCAGCAGCTGTCATCGGAAACAAAAGTAACATGACCCCACGTCCAACCGAGGAGGCGTCTAGCCCATTTATTAGTATTCAATTCATCTATGGTCTAGCCTCCGTCTGCTGTTAGTGGAAACGTTTTTCAGTTATATACAAAGGGATATACTATCAATAAGGTTGAATTTAGTGTGGCAAAAATTAACTAGGTTCCAATTTTTCGCGAAACGCCTTACAAAAATGTGTTTTTTGGTGTTTTTTTTATTGTAATGAATGAATTCTATAAAAATTATGATTGATATGATGAAAAATTATGGGTTCTAGTATTTAAACAACAAACAAACAAACTATTAACAATAATTATTATTATTATTAATTTGTTTTCAAACTATTAGACATATCTACTACCTATTATATTTAGCTCCTAAGTACTTTTTCTGATTTAATGTATGTATATGTAAATTTTGTTGGTAATAAATAATTTGTATTTTGTATTTGTATTTCAAATTCAACTGGAGTTATTATATTTTCTGTTAAGTCTAAAACGCCGTGTTTCTGTTTGCTTTTTGTTGTGTTTCGGCATAGATACGCTCAACTAACCTCGAAAATAATGCTGAGGTAAAAATGCTACAACTCCCGAATTTACTGACAGCAATTAATTGTATTGACCTTTTGAATATTTATAGCGAACACGAGTAGTTCTAGTAATTTTATGGATTTATACAGGGTGGCCCATAATAAATGGATAACCTTGAAGGTGCTTGTGCGGGGGAAAGGCAATTCAAAACTAAAACATAAAAATGTGATTGAGACTTTTTCAATACCTACTAGCTATTACCCGCAACTTTGTTCGCGTGTGGTTTCTACTCTTGTCATCATCATCATCAGCCTATGTTAGTCCAATATTGGACATAGGCCTCCCCTCATGAGCGCCATAGCTCCCTGTCTTCAGCTTGACGCATCCAGCATCAATACCTGCTAGCTATTACCCGCAACTTTGTTCGCGTGTGGTTTCTACTCTTGTCATCATCATCATCAGCCTATGTTAGTCCAATATTGGACATAGGCCTCCCCTCATGAGCGCCATAGCTCCCTGTCTTCAGCTTGACGCATCCAGCATCAATACCTGCTAGCTATTACCCGCAACTTTGTTCGCGTGTGGTTTCTACTCTTGTCATCATCATCATCAGCCTATGTTAGTCCAATATTGGACATAGGCCTCCCCTCATGAGCGCCATAGCTCCCTGTCTTCAGCTTGACGCATCCAGCATCAATACCTGCTAGCTATTACCCGCAACTTTGTTCGCGTGTGGTTTCTACTCTTGTCATCATCAGCCTATGTTAGTCCAATATTGGACATAGGCCTCCCCTCATGAGCGCCATAGCTCCCTGTCTTCAGCTTGACGCATCCAGCATCAATACCTACTAGCTATTACCCGCAACTTTGTTAGCGTGTAGTTTCTACTCTTGTCATCATCAGCCTATGTTAGTCCAATATTGGACATAGGCCTCCCCTCATGAGCGCCATAGCTCCCTGTCTTCAGCTTGACGCATCCAGCATCAATACCTACTAGCTATTGCCCGCCACTTTGTTAGCGTGTGGTTTCTACTCTTGTCATACTCTGTTTGGTACCTCAGTGGCGCAGAACATAGATATAAGTAAAAAAGGGAGATGAGGCGTCACTATCTCAAAAGTTTATGGCTCAAGTCAGGTCCGACAATGTTCCCTCAAAAGTCAAAAGTCAACCACTTTATTTCTTTAGGCTTACAAAACAGCACATATGCAAGTCAAATTTTATACATGATAGTACTACTACTAGTTTTATTAACAGTTTTATCTAGCTATCAATTAGGTAATCAATCAAATTGTTTATTTATTAGCTTTATCGAAAAGTTTTTATTCAAATATCACTTACAAATTACCATACAATACTTTGTTTTTATTGGGGTTTCGAAGGGTTTTTATTCAAATATCACTTACAAATTACCATTCAATACTGTGTTTCTACTCTTTAATTACTACAATATTTTTTGTAAATAAAAATTTGATGCAAAATTACTTATTTAGAATGATAAAATCTAAGCCATAGAGAACTCTTAAAAATAACAGTAAACTAAAACATATTACAAGCACAGCCAAGCAATTCATAAAATAATAAATCTTCTGTTGTTTTACAGCATATTTAGTGCCTTTCAAACCGTCTTTCACCACATATTTTCTTAACCCTAAAACCCACAGTAGTATCCACTCTGACACATTAATGTCAGTTATATCAAAGTTAAAAATAACCCTGTCAGTTTCTGACATATTTTTTCTCAATTCAACTGTGTTGTCATCTTTGAATTTCCAGTCATTGTTTGTGAAATACCGTAGCACAATTGACATTTTATAGATTTTCTTGTATAAATTCACTAATCTGAAACAAAAAATACAATTACCTACATAAATGATAAAATAACGCTCGGTATGTTAGTAACGTCTGTTGCGCAGATTAAAACAATCATAATTTTAACGATATTAATGTCGTATCAAATTATAAATGCGAAGTTCTAATGATGTAGCATTACATGTCATCGAAACTGATAGGTCCTACTTCTTTGCGCCAAACTACTCAATGACATTTGCATGTAGTCACATTCAATGATAAAGTGAATCCTAAAAAGAACACTTGTAGCACAATATCAAAACGGAAAAGGTTTCATTAACTACCGCTCACGGTTCGAATACATCAAAATTGTACTGCTTAACTTAAATACTACAAACCATTCGAAAACTATAATCGAGTGATCATGCTTATAGTATTTCCTTGCTGTTCGTTAGAGGAGCCGCAATCATAGCTTTCCCGTCTAACTCTATGTTTCCCGTACTAAGGACTTTTTATAGATGGTTAAAGTGAATACATACCCAGACTTTTTTCCAAAAACAGAAGTTACTCCGTCAATCACGTAAGCTGGTATAAAATGCAGGATTATTGTGTAAAACAGGTGTAAGTAATAGTTGTTGGTTTCCCAGACAAAACCGTACCATGACGCTTTGGGTGATATGTAATCTCTGGCTCTTTTGTTGAGGCAGGTCGATACGTCCCCTGAAATAAAGAAAGCAGTCAGTTAGTATTTAAAAAAAAGTGTTTAAAGCACCAAAAAGAATTGCCAAACTGCAAAAATTGTAGGTTACATCTCCGATTGACAGGCTGGTCTTGCGAGGCGACCAAGGTGTGTGAGGATAAACTTACTCCATTGTATTCCTTTCCTGGCACTAGTAACAGCATACACCGTCGTCGTCTGCGATCCTCCCCCCTTCCCTGTTTCCCACCCGGCCGCTATGATCACGTTATTCACGTAATCTACGGGAACGAAGTCAACGTAAATGTCCTGGTTGGCGCGGATCGTGTGTATGACGCCAAGTGTACTGCCTAGCGTCAGCTGAAAAGGTTTTAAAAGGTACGTTCAGAAACATGTTCTATAATTAATGAGAGGTTTTCGTTTTGCATTTTTAAAAAGAAAAAAATTAGTTCCATGTATCTCGATACATGGCAGGGCTTCAACTGGTTCCTACTTAGAGGAACCAGGCACTATGTTATGTTACTGTCACATGAAAGAAAACGTCAAAATGATAATCGGTCGATCGCTTAAAGGAACAAGGCACTAGAGGTAGTGCATATACCCATCTCATTCACACCAGAGAGAGATAAAAATATGCTTGTAGCCTGAGAAGAAATCAGATAGAATGAATGTTTCTCTGTCCCAACTATCGTGCCAGTTTTTTCATTGTTTATGTCTAAACAATGAAAAAACTGGCAAACAAACTTGATTTTTCAAATGTTTGTTTGTTTTCCCTTCGTTTGACATAGACATACCCTAATCACCAGTTGACACACTGCCATCTATCGAGATATTTAGAACTAGCTTTTTTTTAATGCGAAACGAAAACCCCTCATTAATAATGATTAAACGAACTAACCTGTACGTGAAGTTCTATCATAATTATATGAAGCGCGTCTACATTACTTCATGTTTTAAATTGTTACCTACAATAACAACAGACAGGACTGTACACATTATTAATACAGTACGATATAACAAATGTTAAATGACAAATCATCCATAATGATTTTCTTACATTACAATGTTATATCTTAGCTTGGGGCTAGATAATGCTGCGTGAATTGTCCAAGTATTCATTAGTATATAAAAAATCGTCCCGATAAAACATGATTTGTTAGTTAACATGTTTTGTTAGTTAATCTAGAAGCACTAGGCGCGTTCAAGGGTTAAAACAAAGTCAGAACATTTAAAACAAAAGTGAGCCGAAAATGTTGAAGTAAGAGATTTATTTATTAATTCAGGTGATTAGGTTTCGGACCAAAATTAAACTATTTTCTTACAATAATAGATGATTCATTTAAATTCATGAATTGTAATTAATATAAGCACAAACGTGACTACCCATGGTTTCATACCTGCGAGTAGTACCTACGATTAGTCTTACGCCGTTTTGATGTATTATTTCATATTTAATTTATACTAGCAGCGCCTCGCGGTTTCACCCGCGTAGTTCCCGTTCCCGTAGGAATTTCGGGATAAAAAGTAGCCTATGTCCTATTCCAGACTATACTCTATCTCTGTGCCAAAAATTTCATCCAGATCCGTTCTGGCGTGATAAAGGAACAAACATCCATCCATCCAACTAAACTTTCACGTTTATAATATTAGTGAGATTGTTGCAATGGCTAACAATAGTTAGGTACAAATAACCAAGAGGCGAACCTAGCGTGTTTGCTTGTCAAACTAGGACTAGATCTCAGTACTCACGGGATTCCCGTGGTTAAAAATTCAAATTACATAAAATTCCTATACATTTTTTCTTTGGTTCCTTCATAGTGAACACACGAATAAAAAAAAATACTACGTTAGTAAAAAAACATGAAATTGCACTGTTCTACAGGCGTTATTTGTTGTCGTGTTTATTCTATTTATGTTAAACTCTGTATATTCTCTGACCTCTGTTCCTTTCCTACAGAGCAGAGCTTGTATTATGACTACCTAGACAACTTAAACACATTACATTAAAGAAAACCAGAACACCCGGAATAAAATCTGTAAATTTTACAAACTCTTATCCCGAGGCGGGAATAGAACCTACTGCACCGAAGACGAACCTTCGCACTATGCGCCACAGAGGTCGTAAAATAATATATTAAATTACTTACCCCACTAGCTCCAAAAACACAACTTTCTTCTAGCCAGCCTGGTAGTGGCTCGGTGTACGCTTCGATAACTGAAATATGAACAAAAACATATTACCAAGGTTGTCTGGGAGAGATCGCCCTTGTGCGATAAGACCGTCAACTGTCACTTATTCTATGGTAACCTAAGTATTCCTTCGTATATTATTTCAAAGTTTAACTTAGAAATCTCTCTCTAATTTAAATCTTTTAAGAAGATCGACATTAAATAAATAATGCTGGACAATTTACACAGCATTATCTACCCCAAGCTAAGCAGAACTTGTGTTATAGGTACTAGATAACTGATATACATAATACAATACAATACATAGATAGATATTTTTAATATATATAGAGTACGACCAGAACTCCCGGAACAAATATCTGCAGATCGTATAAACATTTGCCCCGAGGCAGGAATCGAACCCGCTACCTCGTGCGTACCAGGCGGACTTTCGCCCACGGCACCACAGAGAGCTCTTCTATTTTTATTCCAGACCTAAAACTACCTGAAACTACCTGAATGCAAATCAGTAATTATCAAACAAGAAACAAAATGTTATTGATTTTGTTCGCTTCAATTTTTTGTCCACTAGTGGAAGAAGCGAAAAATAAACTACTAGTAAGTTTGTATAGTTACTGTCTCAAAGGAGACTAACCAGAGTTGCGCAGAACATAATTATAGTGCTCAAGTGTGTATGTTACTTCTATCGTTACCGATAATGCACGTACCGATAGAAGGTCTGACGATGCAGACTGGTAGATCCTCTCCAAAAGACCTCACCAAGTCTTCTGCAGCGGCCTTCGTGAAACAATAGGTATTAGGCCATCCCGATATCAATCTGAAACAGGAAAACTTCAGCTATAGGCAAGAAAGACCACTGTCGTGGTCACGGGCTGACTCGACTTTGTTATCCCGTGACCACGACAGTGTGTAAACCGGTCGAAACGTCGGGAAATAAGGTAAATAAACGCGATAAATACCCGTTATATAGTATTTATACTTATGTGTTCAGATCGCGTAAGCTTAAAAATATTTAGGTAGGTACTAGATCACAAAAACAGACAAAATTTACTCACAGACTACAAATTTTATCAATTTTCTCCTTATCCATGTTTTCTACCATCTGTATCAACATCTCTGGTGGTACGGGAGGCGTATAGAGATGGTCTCCCACTTCATCGCCGATCCGGTCCGCAGTGGCGAAGGCGTAAGCTGTTGATACGTGGACCAGGGATCTGAGAAATTAAATTAAATTCATTTATTAATTCAGATAACACGGATCCATAGAATTTGACAAAAACATACACAGAATTAATTTAACAATAAGGGTACATACACACACAGAAAAATAAAACCTAGTATAACACAATATAACACTTGTATTATTACCTATAACTCAAGCTATGCTCAGCTTGGGGCTAGATAATGCTGTGTGAATTGTCCAGCATTATTTATTTATTTTATTATTTATTTATTTAATCTTTTGGGTTGGTCCACCAGTTGAGAGCCCTCTCACATTACCGCGCAGTACCGTAGGTGCGGTGCCGCAAGATTTTCTCAATAACGTTGTCTGTTGTACGAGATGCGGACGGATACGAAACTGTTGCGGACGCGCTGCGGACCTCGAGTTGCGGCTCCGTAAATTCGATTCCGCGGTCGCTCAGCGAGCTAAATAAATATTATGGAAAGAGCTATGCTCGGATTTTCTCTGGATAAGAATAGGATTCGTAACGAATAGGTACGGTTTATACTTACATATGCCTGTTGTAAATATAAGTGAACGGCCGCCTAAGTACTAAAGAAAAACATTTACTTAGGCCACGTTCACCTACATTTACAACAGGCAGTATGTTATCATAAAAGTATTCGTTATCGACATAGCTCTTAAGAGATTTTTTCTCACGAACCCCTCTGGTCGAAGGTGAAGGCCTCCTCAAGAGATTTGCAGGTGTCTGTTTTAAGCTGTGTTCATAACAATTACTACCTACCTCAATCAAAACAGTCGTGTAAAATTTTATAATTGGCGCGTGTTTCCGCACCCACTCCTACGAAAACTAAAGAGCAATCATTAGTAGTTTGATGGTGTATATTCTTAGGGCGATTCTTATAAAAAAAATATCTACATAGCTTTCCTCTGTAGCTTAGACAATGATGATATCTTACTTACCTTGCTCCTAGGGTAGGCGCGAGCCGCAAGCCAAACAAACTAACGATGCGTTTCGTTTCGCTCGGACTTCGCAGAGATTACACCATACAAACACCAAAAATATCCACCTAAAAATGCCTCTCCCAGGTCTCCCTGGCTAAGCTAGTACCTACCTCAGTTTACTACAAGCTCTGGCCAGCCGAAGCACCTCTCTCGTCCCTCGGACGTTGAGTAACACAGCGCTTTGTAGCGGCTCGTCGAAACGTACGGTCGCTGCCACGTGGAAGATGATGCTGACCTGCGGATAGAACTTTATTAGGTCAAATATCCTCACAAATATAATGCTGGACAATTCACACAGCATTATCTAGTCCCAAGTATATGCACAAGGTATGCCGTCTGTCCGTCCGTCTGTCACCAGGCTGTATCTCATGAACCGTGATAGTTAGACAGTTGAAATTTTCACAGATGATGTATTTCTGTGAAAATGTGGGTGTTCTGGTCGTTTTCTATGTTTAATAAAATAATATCTATCTATGTAATGTATTGTATTGTGTATATCAGTTATCTAGTACCCATAACACAAGCTCTGCTTAGCTTGGGGCTAGATAATGCTGTGTGAATTGTCCAGCATTATTTATTTATTATTTATTATTATTTATTTCTGTTGCCGCTATAACAACAACAGAACTAAAAAACAGAATAAAATAAATATTTAAGGGGGCTCCCACACAGCAAACGTGAAGTTTTTGCTCGATATTGATAACGGCAACCGGTAGACGCTTGAATATTCGCAACCTTAGAGTAATGCCTAATTATTCTAAGATTCGCTACCTCCAGCGTCACAGGCGGACCTTCACCCACCGCGCCACAGAGGCCGTCAAAGTATGTCCACAAGGTATGCCGTCTGTCTGTCTGTCCGTCTGTCTCCAGGCTGTATCTCATGACCCGTGATACACCTTTTTTAGTGAGAAAGGTCAAAATTAGTTGATTGTCTTGTCAAACCTCTTCGGTGATAGTCTTCCAATCATCAGCGCCCAGCCCAAGCTTCAGCTGGGCTATGTCGCCCGCCACCGGCGTGATCCGGTCTGCGAACCCTGGCTGTGACTCTCGCAGTGGACCGAAGACCTGGACACCAGTCACTTTTAAACACACTTATGTTACAAATGCGAGAGTTTTGATGTTTGTTACTTCTTCACGTCGATACTCTGAACGCATCGGGCTAAAATTTTGTTTAATAATAATGAAAAACGTTTATTACCTGAATAATTCAATAGCTTTATTCGTTCTGTGAGGTAATACTTTTTTTTTGCAGCTAGCGTCTTGGGCACGCTTCCGACTGGTTATATTATATTACAATACAATACAATACAAAATTCTTTATTGTACACCACAAAATAAAACTAAAAGAAACAGATATAAACATTAAATATAATAGTACAATGGGCGGCCTTATCGCTTAGCAGCGATTTCTGCCAGGCAACCTTTGGATGGAAAGAAATTAGAAAATTTAAGAAAGGCAGTATACAACATAATACATAATAATAATTATTAAATATTCATAAGCAAGTAGAAACATACATAAACATAAAAATACTTTATAAAATAGATAATGTACACGGAATAAATAAATACCAAAAGAAAAAACATAATTTAGTACCAATATTCACTTATACTATAACTTATACTTATATTATTATTATGGTTATATTATTAATCTACAAGTAGCTCAACTGATCCATATCAATGGATCAGTTGAGCTACTTGTAGATTGTTTGCAACAGTCTGCAGTTAGCTCAATTGTTTCAATTGTAAATACTAGTTTTAATTTAATTCTATTATTTGATTGTACTTTTCTTTGTTAATAAATTGTACGTTATTGTAACCTACATGTTTATTTATTTGGAAGACAGACAGTACATAGATAGATATTTAAAGAGAGACAATAATATTTTTCTTGTACAGAAAAGTCTCCACTATAAATAATATGTTTATTCTATAAATTAGTCTCTATTAATAAACAAAATTACAATAAACTAATATAATTAGATTAAAAGTAGTAATTACAATTGAAGCAATTGAGCTTACTGCAGACTGTTGCGAGCAATCTACAGGTAGCTCAACTGATCCATATCAATACCAGTCGCGCGCGTCTCCAAGACGCGGCTGCATTGCCCCGCTGTATGGCAATGCTGATGCGCTGCGCCAGATACTCACCAGCTCTCGGGTCACGCGTCGCTTCGACCAGGACCAGACGCTCAATAAAAATAAATTGTATGGTGATAATAATACACTTACAGGATCTTGTAGCATAGACACCAATCTCTGTCGAATGTCTTTATCTTTTCTAGACCGCATGAGCAAATAAATTCTCTTGATTTGGCAAGATCTGGAAAAAAAAGAGATCAGTGAAAAGACAAAATCAAAAAATTATTGATATTACGGCCTATGTGGTGCGGCGGTCGAAGGTCCGCCTGCGACGCAGGAGGTTGCGGGTTCGATTCTTGCTTCGGGAAATGTTTGTGCGATCTGCAAATATGTGTTCCGTGTTCTGGGTGTTTTCTATGTATAATAAAAAAATCTATCTATGTATGTATTGGACTATGTACCTACCTACATATATCAGTATGTGAGATCTGAACGAAATCCGCTGATGTTGCTGATGACAGTTGATACTTTTAGTTTGCCTACACAACCGTATGAAATAACAACAATGCGCCAGCTATTTCATGATGTTTAATTGTATTGTATTGTATTCATTTATTTCAGACAATTAATATATCCATATAACACATTTAAAAAATAACATTCATAATTACATTCAAAATTAAATAACATTCTTAATTACAAATTAAAAACAGATTAAAAAACTGAAAACTTTGAAATGAATTGTAAAATTAATTTTGTTATTTTAAGAACTAAAACGAACATTTTCTGTCTGTTATTTGCCTGAGCTGATCTTAATAATATATTTTTAGTTTTTTTTTGTATAGAGTAGAATACCCCATTACCATGCTTGTCAGACAGATTTGTTTATTATTATTATTAATCGCTAAAAATCTACATTTTCCCAAATGTTTCCAAAATACAAATGGATCAATGTTGATTTTCATAGAAAATGGTTTACTTTTTCGCCACTTTAATTGCTTATGGAACACAGAAAAAATTAAAACCCACAACAAATTAACCTCGCGCCAACCAACCCCCTGAAGGGTGGATTCTCACGCCTACGCGGACCGACACGGCTCCGCGACCGCCATACGTACCTATGTGGGAAATACGGTAATTCTTTGTTTCAAAATTACAAAAACAATAATAATTTTAATTAGTTGTTACTACCTAAAACTGGTTGGTAGGTACTAAGTTATGTTACCTTGGAGCTCATTCACAAGTCGCGCGTCGGATCCGTTTTTACAGGATCGAATTTTACGGAACCATCGCTACTACACTGGCTTCCAAAAATAAGTATTATAAAATTTCATTTTTTTTTTCTAAATATTGGAAGTTTGAATCTAATCCTATCCTGTCAAGATCCACCTAATCTCACGTGGGGGAGAGTGGGAGCCCTCGTGAGATTAGGTGAGATTCGGCTCGACCCTACCCCCTCCTCCCCTAGACGCCGCACGTAAATGGACGCCTCCTTACTGTTTATTTGTGCAAAACAATTTAGGTAGGTACTTAAGGAATGTTGCAATTTGTACCTACATACAATAGTGATTCAAATGCACTGTAATATGCAAAATAATAACAATATAGATCAAATGATTCCAATGTGCTATTTCTGACTTAACCACATACCTACTAATACTAAATACATACACAAGAAATAACAGGAAAAATAAATGATGTCCAATTTCACCGTTGCAATACTTGCAATCCATACTTCCATAAATAATTCCACTAATATTAAAAATATGAAAGTTTGGATGGATGTTTGTTACTCAATCACGCCAGAACGGCTGAACGAATATGGATAAAATTTGGCACATAGATAGATTATAGTCTGGAATAGCACATAGGCTATACTTTATCCGGAATTCCCGAGATACAATGATGATGATCATCATCACTATCAGCCTATGTTAGTCCACTGCTGGACATAGGCCTCCTCTAATGAGCGCCAAAGCGCCCTGTCTTCAGCTTGACGCATTCAGCATCTACCTGCAGTCGTTCGCAGGTCGTCATTTCACCTGGCCGGAGGGCGTCCTACACTACGTTAACCGAGTCGTGGTCTCCACTCAAGAATAGCTTTACCCCAACGATTGTCAGTTCTTCGCGAGATATGGCCGGCCCACTGCCACTTCAGCTTGCTAATTCTTAGACCTATGTCGATAACTTCGGTTCTCTGTCGGATGTATTCGTTGCGAATCCTGTCCTCCAGAGAAATTCCGAGCATAGCTCTCTCCATAGCTCGCTGGGCGACTTTAAACTGGTGGACAAGCCCTACCGTGAGTGTCCACGTCTCAGCTCCGTAAGTCATGACGGGTAGGACGCACTGATTGAAAACTTTCGTTTTCAAGCATTGCGGTATGGATGATGACCATAAAAGTAAGAGTGCCTACCTGAAGAGCTTCTCCACCAGCTGCTTGCCAATAAACCCGGATCCACCCGTGATGAAGATGACAGCATTCCGGTAGAAGTCCTGGATCCCGGAGTCACCGGCCATTGTGGCCTTGGTGATGGCATGCTGGCGAGAAGAGGCTGCGTCCAGGATAGCTGATGGATCCATTTGTATCCCTGGAAATCATTAAAAAATAAAGATTAACCAGAATATTTTATGTATTTGTTGTTATAATCTCACTAATATTATAAACGTGAAAGTTTAGATGGATGGATAGATGGATGGATGTTTGTTCCTTTATCACGCCAGAACGGCTGAACGGATCTGGATGAAATTTGGCACAGAGATAGATTATAGTCTGGAATAGAACATAGGCATAATTTTTATCCCGGAATCCCCACGGGAACGGGAACTACGCGGGTGAAACCGCAAGGCACTGCTAGTAATTAATAATAAAGATTAGCCAGAATATTTTATGTAGGTATTTGTTGCGTTTAGACGCAAATTTACTAATACGCATAATGACGAATGAAAAAAGCATCATGAATACGCAAAATTACCAATCGCAAAATGACCAATACGTGAAATGACCAATGGAAAGAACATCATGAATACGCAAAATGACCAATACGTGAAATGACCAATACTTGAAATGACCAATACGCCAAATGACCATTACGTCAATTGACCAATTTTTTGTTATAATATTCTACATAAAATAGGCATTCGTTAAATTTTCTTTGGCATAATATTAATTGTCTGACTAATTAAAATTATAATTAACTTTACACTTAAAAATTAAAAAAGTTCCCAAAAAATATCTATTGCACCCCACCCTTAGTACCGGTTTGCTATGATTTCGTGTCTTAGTTGGTTCGAGCACACCCATACCTACTGTGGCGCGGCGCGGGTTCGAGTCCCGCCGAAATTGAAAATTTTTAGGAACTTATTTCTTTTCTTAGAGATAGTGCGGGTAAGCACTTTAACATTAAAACTTTGTTTTACACTTGTTTTTATTTGAAATTTTAGATCTTTGTTTTTAATTTTATTTTTTTGCGATACTATCAATATTAAATTGTAAGATTTTTTTAAAGTCTGTCCCTTATCGTACGGCGTTTGCACCAAATACAAAAATAAATATTGTGTTCATTTAATTTATACACTATGATTTAAACACCAATTGATTAATTAAGGTTTAAATTTAGCAATGCACTTACATTGAGGAAATAAATAAAATTATGATCTACATTTAACGTTAAAGGTAATAACACCAGCTAAAACTGACTACTAACTATAGGTAGGTACTTTTAGCTTAGTTGCTATATTTTGAATCTAGGGCAAAGCAGTGCATTTTCAATATTAATGACTACCTACTTGAAATCTCATCGATAAGTAACTGTTATGGTAAAATTTGTATGTTTGCTATTAGGTATTCGCCAATACTGATGATTATTTAAATAAATAATGCTGGACAGAATTCGGTACATAATCTAGCCCCAAGCTAAGCAGAGCTTGTATTATGGGTACTAGATAACTGTTATAGACTTAATACAATACATTACATACATAGATATTTTTATTAGATAAAGAAAACAGCCAGAACATCTGGAAAAGTATCTACAGATCAAACATTTGTACGTCAAACAAAACGCTATGTGTTTGGTTGGATCGCAAGTGACGTTACACTTACAGATTAGTGTCAATGAGTTCTTATTGTTAGGTGTGGTGTGGCGGGGTGACGTCATAGCTTGGAAAACTGGAGCCATGACAGAGATTATCGTTTTGGCGCGGCATTATTTTATTCAAACTATAAATTAGTTTTTATAACTAATACGACTGGCTTTGAAGAAATATTAATTACATTTTGCATTATTTTTATCAGACAATACGTTAGAATTATTTTCCAGTAGTACCTAGTCAAGTAGCCTGTTATAAATTAAGCTGAAACGTGTACCTCACTCTTCTACCTTGTTAGCACCACTAAACTTAATTTCCATTAGACCATAATATTTAGTGGAATGCGTATAAATAGGCTTTTTTGTTGTGTCCATAATATTCTGCGTATGTCAATTTAAAAACATAAATTTTAAAGAACAATGTGTTTCCCGCAAAAGAAACATTGAAGGTCGAAGTTCTTTGAATTTGTTGATACAATGTTTACGTCAAAACAATGTTTATAAAAATGTGGTAAAAAACAATGGTGTATTTATTTATATCCATGTCCAAGCACTCAGTGGCGGCGTAGCGTGGGCTGGCACCCGGGGCGATGTACTACCAAGCACCCCCCCCCCTCCTCCCAAAACAACGGGAAACAAAAATACTAAACCACCTTGGGGATAGGTTGGCTCTCCGAATCGGGTCGAATATCCGAACCCTCAACTTCTAACAACAGGAATTATAAGTAACGGCGAGCCGCGATTTTTTTTAAAGTTATTTTCGGATGTTTGGTGAATAGTAACTAGTTTGTCATAGTCATAGGCCACCTATGAAAAATAAATAAACAGATATGAATATCAATATCGGCTAGTGGAGCGAACTGCAGTCTGTAATTTTGGAGTTCGGTGAGGTTAACAAAAACACAAGTATTCTAAGACCACGGCGAAACGAATTTTTTTGACAAGATGAAGATCGTACTTTAACTACCGGCGAGCGTAGCGAGCCGCCGAAATTGTTCCTTTTTCGGGTGGTCACAAACAAGTTAAGAAGAGTATGAAAACTAAAATGTGAATTCTGTAGACGATAGGAGTTTTGCATATAAATAACAATGAGCGGAGCGAGCCTCGCAATTTTGAAGTTTGGTAAGGTAGGCTTGACAGCAAAAACAAGAAAGCTAGGGTGACGCGACGGCCGTAACACAGTAAGCACGTGAGCGGACACAGCCGTTGTACTTTTTTGTTTTATTTGCGGCGAACAGCAAAAAGTTTGGAATAGAAAAAACGTAACGGCGAGCGGAGCGAGCCGCCGATTTTTTTTCCTTTTTTTCACTCCCCCGCGCCCCGAGGGGTGCCGAGATGGCACCCCTTGGAGCGCGGTACCCGGGGCGGACCGCCCCTCCGCCCCCCCCCTTACGCCGCTAGTGCAAGCACTGTTATGTCACGCATTGTTTCTAAGGATTCATGTGGTTCGTTGAATAAAAAAACATATACAGAATCTGTGCTTATTAGTGTACGCGAGTACGAGGCATTACCAATGCCGTACTCTCACAAAATAAATAAATAATGCTGGACAATTCACACAGCATTATCTAGCCCCAAGCTAAGCAGAGCTTGTGTTATGGGTACTAGATAACTGATATACATAATATAATACAATAGGTACATAGATATATATTTTTTATTATACATAGAAAACGACAAGAACACATGCCTGCAGATCGTACAAACATTAGTCCCGAGGCGGAAATTGAACCCACAACATCCTGCGACGCAGGCGGACCTTCGCCCACCGCGCCACAGAGGTCGTCAAAATATGCCGATAGGGTGCGGTGCGTCTACTGCTTTCGTATTTAGCATCGGCAACAAATAGTTGTTTTCAAAGCGCTCGGGTTTGCGGATGACGTCATCTGCAGCAACATCCTCGTAGTGACGACAATATTGCTGCGGTTATGGAGCGGTTGTTGAGAATATTGTTGCTAACACCATTGTTGTCATGACACCTGCTGAGACAGGGACCGTTTTGTGACTCTTACCGACAGTAGCTTTGTCTCTTATTTTTAAATAATGTGTTGATCATCATCATCAGCCTATATCAGTCCACTGCTGGACATAGGCCTCCCCTCGGAGGTCGAAGGGCGTCCTACACTACGTTTGCCGAGTCGCGGTCTCCACTCAAGAACACGTTTACCCCAGCGGTTGTCGGTTCTTCCCGCGATATGGCCAGCCCACTACCACTTCAACTTGCTAAAATCCTTTGAGCTATGTCGACAACCTTAGTTCTCTGTCCAATGTACTCGTTGCGAATCCTATCCTTCAGAGAAACTCCGAGCATAGCTCTTTCCATAGCTCGCTGGGCGACTTTAAACTGGTGGACAAGCCCTACCGTGAGTGTCCACGTCTCAGCTCCGTAAGTCATGACGGGTAGGACGCGCTGATTGAAAACTTTCGTTTTCAAGCATTGCGGTATGGATGACGAGAAGACTCGACGTAGTTTCCCAACTTTTTTTTCGACGTTGTATCTGTTGATGGAGTTACAAATAAATAATATTCTGTTCCTATTCTATTGGCAGAAATACTGGTCTCTGGGCATCGGTATTGGCAGATAAAGAACATAAACCTCCCCCAAACGACGCCACAGAGAGCGGTCCAGAGCCATCTCCATCCGTCGACGCCCTGCGACCACTACAATGTCGTCTTTTCTTCCCACACTCTGTTTGCATCGCGGTTGCAGAATTGCATACAACAAACAACGAATCCTTTCGCTCCGTACGCGCGCTCCGATACCGGTCCAGTGGACGCGTAACTTCGTGGCGGTTCGAGAGTAGCTGCCACTGGTCTGTGACGTTGTTGGTAAAATGATGTCATTGATTAAACTATTACCTACCTTACTATGACTAGTAACTATGACGGAGCTCATGCAGTTTGTTTTACTGAATAATTTATATTGTTTTCCTGCTTTGACATTAGTATAAATAAACCATTAAGCTGCTAGCCGACTGTGGCATACGACAAAGAACTTAAAATCAAACTTTGTCTATGTCTTTTTGTTTTTCTTTCGAACACAAAAAAACTTGTGAAGTGAAGAGAGATAATCAATCTTCAATTAGGTACCTACCTCTTTATTTTTCATTGTTATCTACATAATAAAATGTATACTTAGTTTAAAATTTAGCTTACCTAAAAGCTTATTTTGTTCCCGAAAGAAGTAGTACTTCAATGTTATTTATTTCCGATTTTTGTCTTGAAAATGTCATAATTTATTATGACTTTTCGATGGACATATAAATCACATAGGTAAACAATTTATTCAAAATGCATATGCACATGAAACTATTCATTTTCATTTCTTTCTTCTTCTCTTTCGCGACCAAATTAATACACAAAGTACCTACAATTCACAAAGTAGTTCGGAAGAAGTCCTCTTGCAAATAAAACAAAATAGCAAAAATAGATCAACTTACAACATCGCATGCGTTCTTTCAACGAAAGCCTTGGTAGATAGGTACCTAAGTATATTTCAATCATAGCCTCAAAAATACTACAAAAAAATCACCGGATTTGTTATGTATTTTCGGCCCAAAACTAGATAACGAATCTTTCGGCGAGAAGCAGTTACAAACATCCATCTATCCATCCGTTCATCAGTTAATCCAAACTTTCACATTTCTTAATTAGTGTGATGTCTGTGCTACTTATACTCACGGTACGAATATATATTTTATAACTTTGTCTCTCTCTCCCAGTAAGGTTTTCTGATAAACTTAGACGGTCACCAAATATCTTATTTGATTTTGTGCAGGTAACTCATCGATTAGGTACGGCGAAATAAGTTTGCAATATCGAGAAAAGGACGAGCGAACGCCGCGCAGTGAAGGCGAGAAAGAAAGGCAAGAGCCGGCCGGCGCGCAATTTCACTGGTTTTTATTTATCAATTTGATATTGCTCTAAAATAATACTCTGTCGCAAAAAATAAAACCATAATCGTCTAAAATATTTAGTTAAGTATTTTTTAGACGAAATTTCATTAAAATATGTTGAATAACTAGCAAATGAAACTGGTTTTCCGTAGTAAAAATGAAAATTTAGAGGAAACTTTGCAATTTTTTTGTATCGAGTCAAGTTGAGTCAATCGTGTTTCAAGTCCCATAACTTACTAACAAAAATCCTTAACTTGAAGCTCATCAAAAATATTTAAAAAATGCGTTTCATTGCCTTAAATTGATTTTACGTACAGTCGAAACGTGTTTTGGGACTCATTTCACCATATGAAACTAAAGTCTACAATATTCTACTCCGCAAAATGCAGGGTTAAGCTCGCCTATGACATAATTTTTCTAGTGAAATGTTTTATTATTGTATATCTTTATCGTGCAAGGGTGCGTTCACAACCTACACTCGAGCGCGCTCGGAGTGCACCTAGGTCGTTCATGACCTCAGGGTAAAACGCTCGGTTGCTGATAACTAATGCGTTCCCTACCTCCGACGGTTGCAACTTTTTACCGATGTAATTTGATCGACGAAAAACACTCTGACATTGACAGTTGTCTTATTTCCGGTATTTATTTTCACAAATGCGGTTTTTTTTTCAAATTTGATTGTTAGAAAAAGTAAAAGTTTTCTAGTAAAAGCTATTAAATAAGCTAGCTAGGTTAATTATGTAGTTTAATTCCTTGCAGAACGCAGAAAATATTAGAAACCGCTAAAATATTTGAATTTCGCGCGTATCTTTTTTAGATTCCGAGTCATGATTTCATTTCGATCAGCCCGACTCGTTCCGTACCTTTAGACAAGTTAAAATGTACACCAAATAACCGCACCCTGAGCCTCTGAACGATGCCCAACAAAGAATTAAAAAAATACACATCTGAAATGACCAGCTGATGTCAGTTAGAAAAGTACGTGTGCTTGTAGTTGATCTAAACCTTAACACTGTTGTTTAAATTTTAATGCAATTGTCCTTATTTTGAAATAAAATGGTTTAACTTAATTTAAGTCATAATATCTATGACTATAGTATTAGAATGTCGTGTTTAATAAAACATAGTGAATATTGAAAATAAACGGCAAAAAAAATGAAATACCAGTACCTAATGATGAATTGGTGTTTTTTTTTATATTTTCTGCCAACATGTGAATCTGGACATGATAGTAATAATGGATCTGAAAATAGTAAGTATCTACCTATTTGTATTTATTTATTTACCATTCCGTTACATAACATAACATAGGCAAGGCAAAATTACAATTTTTTGATAAAAAATAAACAATCCCACTAATATTATAAATGTCAAAGTTTGGATGGATGGATGGATAGATAGATGGATGTTTGTTACTCAATCACGCCAGAACGGCTGAACGGATCTGGATGAAATTTGACACAGAGATAGATTATAGTCTGGAATAGAACATAGGCTACTTTTATCCCGGAATTCCTACGGAAACGGGAACTGCACGGGTGAAACCGCGAGGCGCTGCTAGTAATATAAAAATCTCACACAATTTCCATAAGATCACATAACAACATATTATTCACTTATATTAAATTGTTAATTTTACTACTATAGGTGGGTATTTTAATTTCCTACAGATCAGAAAATGAACATGACATAAATTCATCGATGTGGTAGAAAGGGTTACGTTCAAAGAAAGTTTTAAGTTTTTGTATATCCTACTCTGATTCAAAAACTAGGATATTTTTTGTATATACCTAAAGGGGTTACAAAACCCAAGGAACTTGCAAGGTGTGTAGGTCTTGGTACGAAATAAACGTAAACTTGGTAAACTTAAACTGCAATGTTACAATTCAACTTCAACGACATTTCCCGCCCTGCCTTGCCAGGGCGGCGGAAGTGATGTCACGATGCACTTCCCACCGGAAGTGGCTAAAAGCCTCTGAGTGCATTTGTCTAACAGTTCCGTCGGAGGAAATCGATGGACGTGGAAGGAATTTTAAAAAGTAGTTAGGTGAGAGGCGTACCTAGCGTGTTTGCTTGTCAAAATAGGACTAGATCTCAGTACTCACGGGTATCCCGTGGTTAAAAACTGAAATTACATAAAATTCTACATTTTTTCTTTGGTTCCTTCAACGTGGAAATACGACTAAGAAAAAAAATACAATAGAAAAAAAAAACATGAAATTGCACTGTTTTGCAATCTATCAATAAATAAATTCAAACAAATTGTCCAAACCTTTCTGTGCAAAAAGGCTTACTACAAAATATCAGATTATTTAGAAGATATAAAAACGCTTGGGACGGGTTTTGCTTCAACTCGAAAAATAACAACTAACACGCTAAAGGCAGGAGGTTTCTTCGTCGCTTCTTTACTTTAATCTACATACCGAAGCGACAGAAATCAAAAACATCACTTTATTTCCGTGTCACTGTTTTATTCTAAGAATTTGACCTTTTCTAAGTACCTACTACATTTTTTTATTTATGGAAATAAAGAATTTTTGATTTGATTTATAGTAATATAGCAATTGTTTTCGTACTTTCAGATATAATTATTAGCGTCGAAGTTCGAAATATGCACAAGGCAACAAGTAAGTCTACTTCTACTCAATGCTTCTCATCAGAACGTCCACTGCTGACATTTCCACACCAAACGAGACGGCTTTGTCATAATCAACACGGTACGCTTGGCACCCCGATTGGTGATCGCTCTGATGGACACAATGAAGAAACACCTTGAAAGCCAACGAGTTACCTACTAAAGACCGATCTTCCACTCCTATACGCACTGTTAATTAGGGGCAGAGCTGTTTTTCAGTTGTGTTTCAAATAAAACCTCACTAACGAAAGATTTTTGAATCGAGGGGGGTACTTACTAATACCAAGTTTAAGAATTGAACCTGCCGCTGCCGGCGTCTTCTCAAACGTGTTCGTAATGATGGACAGAACCTGCAGTTCGGGTAGTGTTACTAATTTACTAATAAATAACCCTGTACATAGGGTTCTGTTGGCACCCTTTAGATACGAAATCCTTATGATAATATCAATAAATAAGAATGTTGTCGATGATATTTTACTCGTATGTTCCAGGTTTCACATATAACAAAACCAAATGTTATGACGAAGTTTGGTACCATGTAAACGACACATTTCTAATTTCATGCGAGCAGACATCAAAAAAATATACATTATCATGGACACAACAGGCAGGTTCGTAGCCTATTGATAACTTAAAAGAAAAATTAATATCTCAAAATCACGAAAGATATCGACGGAAATCGAACCTGCAACCTGCCACTCAGTACAGGAACGCACTACTTATTGCGCGACAAGATCAAGGTAACCGACTTTAATCGAAAATGTTTGTTATTTGATTTTTTTATTTTTTAGTAGGATACAATAACAACATATTTATATATTAATTTAAAGAAAATTATTTATAATTACAATATAAAAATTAAGAACATAATACAATAATTACAACTAATATTTACACTTAAATCTATTTTAATTAAGTAATATATTGTTAGTATTTTAATGCCGATTGACGGTCAAGCATGTTGATCCATAAAATGTATTTACCATTACCTTACATAGCACATGTTTTGGCAAATAAAAAATCTTTATCTTTTATCTTTATCTTTAATAAGTATCTAATTAAGTATCTCTACACAGAAGCTTACAGAGAAAAATTACAGACCCATCACACTCCTGCCTGAGCCACGTCTATAAGCTCTTCTCACGAGTGATCACGAACCGTCTCGCCAGGAGACTCGACGAATTCCAGCCACCGGAACAGGCCGGGTTTCGCGGAGTATACGGCACCATAGACCACATACACACAGTGAGGCAGATTATACAGAAGTCCGAAGAGTATAATCAGCCCTTGTGTCTGGCCTTTGTGGACTACGAAAAGGCCTTTGACTCTGTCGAAACCTGGTCTGTTCTGGAATCCTTACAGCGATGCCAAGTAGACTATCGTTATATCGAGGTGCTGAGATGTCTTTATGAGGCCGCCACCATGAGTGTCCAAGTACAGGGCCAGCAGTCTAAACCTATCCAACTGCGCAGAGGAGTGAGACAGGGGGATGTTATATCCCCGAAACTGTTCACAAGCGCGTTGGAAGATGTGTTTAAGACGCTGGACTGGAAAGGTATGGGCATCAACATAAATGGCGGTTACATCTCACACCTGCGATACGCTGATGACATAGTCTTAATGGCGGAGTCGCTGGAGGAGCTGAACCAGATGCTGGATGGCCTAGCTTCAGCCTCGCGACGCATCGGTCTTGGCATGAACTTGGATAAAACCAAGGTCATGATCAATGGCCACATTAATCCGGGACCGGTCGTCGTACATGGCCACCTTCTAGAAATTGTTTCAGAGTACATAGTCTTAATGGCGGAGTCGCTGGAGGAGCTGAACCAGATGCTGGATGGCCTAGCTTCAGCCTCGCGACGCATCGGTCTTGGCATGAACTTGGATAAAACCAAGGTCATGATCAATGGTGTCGTTTTCAGGAAGTTCATTGGACGCCTGTCAAACGACACCGCGCGTGCGTCATCGGAGCGTCGATGACTCGGTTAATTTTAAATGTTTTTATCTATGTAAGTCTATAAGGTATTTATTGTATGGGCCCTAATTAAGTTTCTTTCTTTGTGGTCTGAAATAAAAGTATTATTATTATTATTATTTACTATTATTTATTATTACACATTCATCCGGGACCGGTCGTCGTACATGGCCACCTTCTAGAAATTGTTTCAGAGTAGGTACACTTACCTAGGGCAGATTCTGCAGTGTGGTAAAAACAATTTCGAGAGCCAGTCCACTGGCCAGTCCACTGCCACTTCAGCTTGCTAATCCTTTGAGCTATGTCGACAACCTTGGTTCTCTGTCGGATGTATTCGTTGCGAATCCTATCCTTCAGAGAAACTCCGAGCATAGCTCTGTCCATAGCTCGCTGGGCGACTTTAAACTGGTGGACAAGCCCTACCGTGAGTGTCCACGTCTCAGCTCCGTAAGTCATGACGGGTAGGACGCACTGATTGAAAACTTTCGTTTTCAAGCATTGCGGTATGGATGACGAGAAGACTCGGCGTAGTTTTCCAAACGCTACCCAACCTAGCTGGATCCTCCTCTTGGCTTTCTTCTCTTTGTTTCTATTACTTAGTTGTAATTTTCTTTGTAAAGATGTTTTTTTTTTCAGACAACGTTTCGATTCCTTATCCACCAAATATGGCGAAAAAGATCACGGTCAATTTAACATTGTATGGATTTGACAACGGAACTATATTGAGGTGTGCAGCATTTGACAATGGAAGATTAGGTACACCAGTTTCCAACATTTCATTAAAATTTCTCAATTCTCAAATAGGTAAGTGTTTGTTTGTTTTTAAACGACCAATAAAACCGGCCAAGTACGAGTCGGACTCGCGCACGAAGGGTTCCGTATCATTATCTATAATATCACGTTTTTTGTATCGGAGCCCCCTTAAATATTTATTTTATTGTTTTTTTAGTATTTTTTGTTATAGCGCCAACAGAAATACATCATCTGTGAAAATTTCAACTGTCTAACTATCACGGTTCATGAGATACAGCCTGGTGGCAGACGGACAGACGAACAGCGAAGTCTTAGTAATAGGGTCCCGTTTTTACCCTTTGGGTACGGAACCCTAAAAAGGTTAATGTGTGTGATTTTATTGAATACTAGCGGCCCGTCCCGGCTTCTAACATAATAATTGTGGGTGGACATATATTTTATTAAACATTTTAGGATAAACGTACCTATTGTAAAGGAGTACGTATTCGAACACCTACAATTAAAACATCTACAGTTAAAATGCCGATGTTCAAATCCCATTAAATTGGACGATCTCTGTGGCGCAATGGGCGAAGATCTGCCTGCGACGCAGGAGGTTGCGGGTTCGATTCCCGCCTCAGGACAAATTAGTGTACGATCTGCAGACATTTGTTCAGGGTGTTCTGGTCGTTTTCTATGTATAACAAATAATATCTATCTACGTATTGTATTATATTATATATATCAGTTATCTAGTACCTATAATACAAGCTCTGCTTAGCTTGGGGCTAGATAATGCTGTGTGAATTGTCCAGCATTATTTATTATTATTACAATATCTAACGGTTGGTTTATATAAATTCAAAATAGTAAATGTCGAATGAGTATTTTATCGAAGTTCATATAACATAAATTTTACAATAGCAACATATTTTCCTATTAGTATTTTGTTTGACATTTTTGAATTCCTAATATCTTTTCTAATTTAAATAATTGAAAAAGTAATCTACAGGTATTAAAATAGACTTGAATAGTATGCAAGTCCGTGCCGTTATGAATGTCGAGCAAAAACAAGCACAAAAATCACGTTTGTTGTATGGGAGCCTCCTTAAATATTTATTACATTGTAGTTTTAGTATTTTTAGCGCCAACAGAAATACATCATCTGTGAAAATTTCAACTGTCCAACTATCACGGTTCATGAGATACAGCCTGGCGACAGACGGACAGACAGACAGACAGACGGACAGCGGAGTCACAGTAACAGGGTCCCGTTTTACCCTTTGGGCACGGAACCCTAAAAACATACCTCCCTACAAATTTTCGCCTTTATAAAACGGAAGAGCAGCCGCAGCTGGTTTGCCTGCGTCCCTTTAGTTTTATACAGCCATGTTTCAACGTGGGTTCTCGCGAGATTCATTTCTTTGTGGTTTTATATATATTCTGCGTTCCACAAGCATTAAAACTAGTGAAAAAGTAATTTGCCGCAAATCGTAAACCATTTTCTATGAACCCATGATAAGACCAAATTCGATTCACTGGAATTTTTGGAGTATTTTGGAAAATATGTACGAAATTTTGTGCTAAAAATCATCATTTTCCCAAATGCTCCCAAAATACAAATCAATCAAAGTTTATTATATCATGAGTTCATAGATAATGGTTAACGATTTGCGACAAATAACTTTACCGATAGTTTTATTTTTGTTTTTTCCTACTCTTCGGACTCTAATACATGCTTATTTTTTATTTTAACTTTAAAATTTATACCTATCTCAAAGACTATGTTTCTGTTTATCACGTAATATGTTTTTGTGTTTCCCTTTTTAGGGTTCCGTACCCAAAGGGTAAAACGGGACCCTATTACTAAGACTCCGCTGTCCGTTTGTCCGTCTGTCACCAGGCTGTATCTCATGAACCGTAATAGTTAGACAGTTGAAATTGTCACAGATGATGTATTTATGTTGCCGCTTTATCAACAAATACTAAAAAACAGAAAAAAATTAATATTTAAGGGGGCTCCCATACAACAAACGTGATTTTTTTGCCGTTTTCATAGATAATGGTACGGAACCTTTCGTGCGCGAGTCTGACTCGCACTTGGCCGGTTTTTTTTTGTAAAATATGTGTGTGGCTATGAATAAATTCTTTATTCTTTAGTGCTCGTTGAACGCAGAAAATTTTAATCAAAAAAAATATCTCGCGCCACCCCGCGTCGTACGTACCACACCACCTTATTAACGTTCAGAACGATTATTTTCTAGTGCTTCCCCATTATATACCTAATCAGTGCTTATACGAGTTTAAAGGTTAAAAACCATTTCAGAGAGCAGCATGACTTACCCTGAAAATTTGGAAATAAACGCTGAGTGCCCAAAGTTAAATCAAAGTAAGTACCTATACAACAACGAACCTATATTTTTTTCTATTTCATAATGTCTAAAGTAGTAATGGACGCACCTAGTTTAGAAAATTTTAAGAATATGTTAAAACGCTGGCTCGTAGAGAAGACATTCTACACCTACGACGAGTTTTTAAATAATGAATAATGTATATGAATTTTTAGTTATTTAAATTCAATTAATGTAATAATTCTAAGGTTTTTATTTATTATACTCTGGGTAATTTCTAAGAAATTAATAAATCCCAAAAATTTACGATCCCGACGGGATTCGAACCCGCACCTTCCCCTTCAGCGCAGGGGTGCTCTTTTTCCAACTAAGCTACGTGATCTTATCTAGTCGGCCCGAAAATCTTTGGGAGTTCTTTCGGCACTTACGCCGTCAGCGCCACCTACAGAGGAAACAATGAAGTTATCCAATTTTGCTCAAAGACCAAATTTACATTTAGTTCTTTGACGAGAGGTTTTGCCGTTGCTTGATTCTAAGGTTTTTAAATAAAAACAAACCTTAGAATCAAGCAACGGCAAAACCTCTCGTCAAAGAACTAAATGTAAATTTGGTCTTTGAGCAGAATTGGATAACTTCATTGTTTCCTCTGTAGGTGGCGCTGACGGCGTAAGTGCCGAAAGAACTCCCAAAGATTTTCGGGCCGACTAGATAAGATCACGTAGCTTAGTTGGAAAAAGAGCACCCCTGCGCTGAAGGGGAAGGTGCGGGTTCGAATCCCGTCGGGATCGTAAATTTTTGGGATTTATTAATGTAATAATTATTATATTTTTTATGTTAAAATAATAAGAATAACATTAGTTGTAATTATAATTGTATTGTTTAATGTAAGTTTCTGTAAACAAATAATATTACTGTTTGATAAGAAAACCAAGAAAAAAAAAAGAATAACTAAGATTTTTATCTATGATACTTAACTGTAAATTGTTGTGACGTATAATTAGACAAATTATTAATAAAATGTTTATATGTAGTATTAATGTTTAATAATATACATTTACTAGTTTCTGCGGAACTCAGTCACAGTACACACATGGATACTATGACTGAGTAATGGGATTTTAACACAAAGGGGACCTATTTGTAACTCTCTGTTTCATAACGTTTTTTTTTTGCTTTTTGCGTGCTAACCCACACTCTGGGTATCTCTAAGAAATGAAATAAGTTCCCAAAAATTATCGGTTTCGGCGAGATTCGAACCCGCGCCCCACCCTCAGTAATAATGTAATGTTACCCCCCCTGGGTTCGAATCCCGCCGAAACCGATAATTTTTGGGAACTTATTTCATTTCTCTGTTTTATAGTTTCACTTTTTAATACCTACCTTGAATGCCCATAACTGCTTTCATCATCATCATCCTATATCAGTCCACTGCTGGACATAGGCCTCCCCTAATGAGCGCCATAGCGCCCTGTCTTCAGCTCGCCGCATCCGCATCTGCCAGCAGTCTTTCACAAATCGTCATCCCACCTGGCCGGAGGGCGTCCTACACTACGTGTGCCGAGTCGCGGTCTCCACTCAAGAACACGTTTACCCCAGCTGTTGTCGGTTCTTCTCACGATATGGCCAGCCCACTTCACCACATCCTGCCACTTTTTTTTGCCACTGCTTGCTAATCCTTTGAGCTATGTCGACAACCTTGGTTCTCTGTAAGTACACATAACTGATTTATTTACCTAAATCTCACAAAAATATTTATTTAATAGGAAGATGTATGAAAAAAATGAAATTACAGCTCTAATAGTCCAAATTACAGAAAAAAACTAAAAATCTTAAAAATTGTCGAACGGCTACTCAGGGTTAAAAAGCCGCCATGCAAGCTTTGGCACTTGGTTTCGCCTACCCTCTGTTACCATATGGCACACGGGTGCCATATGGTAACAGATGCCATATGGTCTGCCGAAAACCATGTGTATCTGAAACTCTACACCAAGTTCGTGAAATTTATTTTTGTTTGTTTACAAACATTTTGCTGGAGTATAAATAAGCCATGAATGTTTTGATTAGTATTAAAACTAAACGGGTAGGTAATATAATAACATTTTATTAAAAATTAAAATTATACAATCAAATAATAAAAACAAATTAGAACTAGTATTTACAATTGAGCTAACTGCAGACTGTTGCAAACACTCTGCAGGTAGCTCAACTGATCCATATCAGTCTCGCGCGTGCCCAAGACGCTAGCTGCATTGCCCCGCTGGTATAGCAATGCTCATGCGCTGCGCCAGATACTCACCAGCTCTCGGGTCACGCGTAGCTTCGACCGAACGCTCAGATAGTTTAATAAATAAGATAAAATGTATGATAATCTGATTTCAGGTCAGCCGTATCTCATAATAGATGAAAAACTTTACGATTTCGATTTACGATCCACGTACCCAAATGATACTACAAAAGTGTGCATACACAAAGATGCTAATACAACAAATGGCGACGATATTTTCATCAAACGGCGTGTAACTTACATGAATACACCGAAACGAAAAATACAATTAGAGCAGACCACCACAGAAACTCCAATTACAAAACAACTAAAAAAAGAACAATTGTCGAACAAGTCACCCGAAAAAGGTTGGTTATATCAAATATCAAAGTGCTTTATTTCCTTTAGACCTTACAGGACTCTTGGACACGTCACAAAATACAAATTACATATGTAAAACTAGGAAATAAAGTGATCACTTTGATTTTTTGTTCACTTCAATCTCTTTATAAGGTAAAGTAAAGAAGCGAACAAGAAACCTTTACCTTGTTAGAATGTTAGTTTTTCGAGTTTCGCAATCTCTATTTCCTCTAATAATCCGATTGGCGACGACCGGGTATACCTACGTCAGGCGCAGGACAAACCACTTGAAGCACTTTATTAGGTACTACCTACTAGCCTTTTTTTAAAGGCGCTGCTAAACTACGCGGTCTCCCCGCATAGTTGGTTCCCGTTCCCGTGAGAATTCCGGGATAAAAAGCCTTTGTGCTATTCCAGACTATAATCAATCTCTCTGCGAAATTTCATTCAGATCCGTTCCGGCGTGATTAAGTAACAAACATCCATCCATCCGAACTTTCACGTTTATAATATTAGTGGGATTGCCTACCAACTTAAAGTAACCCTTAAAAATACCTTATAAATAATTATTTTCAGGAAGTCTTTGGATGCCTATTGGTGGCAGCGTCGCAGGATTAACAATATTTATAATAATAATAGTAATTTGGAAGAGAAAGAGAAAATCATCCCCTGACATCCCATCTGATCCTATCTATGTGAGTATGATAAAATATTATGTTAAAACTGTACACCTATGTAGGTATAAGACGTAGATGGAGAATTTACCTGTGGTACATACTCTAAGGTATAAGATCTTTATGTACTTCAACTTCTTTTATTTATGGCTTGCTGTGCTTGTAGTTAGCAACAATTCTGCCAGTGTCCATGTAACGAGTGTCATAATCAGGCGCGGATCCACCGTTATGGGCACGATGGGCATGCCCACAACCCTAATTGAAATCAAAGAACTATGTACGCCTTAAGAAAAATTAAAAAATAATGAATCATGAACCGTGCGTGGTTCGGAACGCAGCAAAGAGCCATCCATGATATTATGCTGACACGTTATGTCAATGTCACATTTATGACATTTGACAACTAAGTAGGTAACCCGGTTTTGGTTCCTGTGGCGGCGGCGGCGGCGGCGCGGCGGCGGCGCGGCGGTGGCGTGCGTGGCGCATCTGACGCTGTCGTTAGTGGTTTTCATAAAAAAAAGTTTTTGTAAGTGCCAGGGCGCGCGGCCTAGAAATCGCGCATAAAAATTAGCCGCTGTGTGTAAAGAATCGCGCTACAAAATCGCGAAAACGCGCTTCACAGGATGCGCTTAAAAATGGCGGCTGTGTGCGTAGGGCTTAAAACATTTATTGCATATATCTTTATCTGTATTAGTCTTTCCCTGCCCTGTGTAACTATTTTATTTGATGTGACGAGTAATTGCTTTATAATGTGCTTTATTTTGTTGTAAATCGTAAAAAAAATCCCGAAAAAGTAACAAAAATTTCGGCGGCTCGCTACGCTCGCCGGTTCGTTCTTAGATTTGATGTAGATCGCCAAAAAAAAATTTCGCCGTGGTCTTACAATACTTGTATTTTTGCTAACCTCACCGAACTCCGAAATTACCTATTGTGGCTCGCTCCGCTAGGCGTAGTTATTGATAAATTTATTTTTTAAATTATAGGTCACCTTTAAATTCATATATTTAATATTGATATGGTCACAATTAAGTCACCTATGAGGCTATGACAAACTTAGTTACTTTTCACCTAACATCCGAAAATCCAAAAAAATATCGCGGCTCACTTCGCTCGCCGTTACTTATAATTCCTGTTGTTAGAAATTGAGGGTGCGGATAGTCAACGGACCCCCAAGGGGGGGGGGGTGTAGAAAAACGCCCCGGGTGTCAGCCCACGCTACGCCGCCACTGATGAGCGAGTTCGTACTCTGACTCACACTTGGCCGATTTTCGGGTGGCTGTGACCACAACCTTTTTTGAAGGCTGGATCCGCCCTTGGTCATAATCATAAACTTTAGTAGAGATTAAAAAAAAAACTATTGGCCGGTAGAATGAGGGAGAGTACATAGTTATGTACAGTCAGCTGCGAAAATATGTATCAAAAGTAAAAAAAGTCAAGTCAATAACTTTATTTCTTTAGGCTTACAAAAAAGCACTTAGACAAGTCAAATTTTATACATAAACAGCTTTATGAATAGTAATTATCAAACAAGAAACAAAATGTTATTGATTTTGTTTTGTTTGTATACACTCCCATGTTTTGAAATTTGACTGAATAGTAGGTATGTGTAGGTAGGTATAGTCATTGAGAACGACGACTACTTAGTATGAAAAATGTGTGTGCGTAGAGTTTTATATGATAGGTTCCGAGTAAAATAAAAGCGAAAACAGAAGTTAGAAGTTTATATTGCGGCTCCAAGAGGTAAAGAGCCTGAGTACCTAGGTATAGGATGTGAATTTCAACTCGATACGATTCCTCCACACGTTTCTAAGGAAAGAGGGTTGACAGACGGACAGAAGGACAGACGGACAACAAAATCCTATACAAGGATTCCTTTTTTTCTTTTGAGGAACGGAACCCTAAATTTATTTGCTGACACGAGTAGGTATTTACCTATTTACTTTAATTCTAGCTAAGTGCTAAAAAGGTGGCAACACATGGCCCTAATTCCGCTAAATTAAACGCTTCACAATAACAATATAATATAGTCATACCGACACATAGCACCGCACGCGCTATCTAGACTTATAGAGTTTCTTTTTTACGGCTATATTACTATTCATTACGGATGTAAGCGGGTTAACTACGAACCTTATTTGTGTTGGAAGAACACCAACGTTTCATCCCTTAACGAGGGACTTCTTCAGGGTGAGTGCGGTTCGAGGCGCGCACGTTCCGCGTCCCTCCGAGCACTGCGCGCTATCGCTCACTGCGCACGAGCGGGAGCGCCGCGCCGGAGGCTATTACTATTGTCATAGTCAAGCAGAATTCGGGCCCACGTCGTTCACCATCTCCACGAAATCGCAAAATGCATCGAATTTTATACCTATTCTGTCGCTTTCATACAAACCTAAAATGATACCAGAGTCGCTAGAGTATTCCGGTACAAACGTATACAGAAAAGACATCGATACAACACATCGCAAAAAAATAATCGAAACCGGGAATAGCTACTGACTCTACGTTTTTTATTAATTCATCGTTATTACCTATAACGTATTTTAATGTTCTAGAATACCAGAATGATTTTAGGTCGGTGATATTTTCATTAATTAATGATTAATATTATGGTTAGAGTACCTATACGATATACATGCGTGGCGACGCAGGAGGTTGCGGGTTCGATTCCCGCCTTAGGACAAATATTTGTACGATCTACAGGTATTTGTTCCGGGTGTTCTGGTCGTTTTCTATGTATAATAAAAAATATCTATCTAGGTATAAAATGTATTGTATTATGTTTATCAGTTATCTAGTATCTACCCATAACACAAGCTCTGCTTTGCTTGGGGCTGGATAATGCTGTGTAAATTGTACAACATTATTTTTAAAAACATTACATTATTTGTGTGTAACATAACAATTTAAGTATCTAAAATAAAAACCTTAAATATTCTAAATAAGAAAAGAAATAAGTTCCCTAAAATTTCCGGTTTCGGTGGGACTCGAACCCGCGCCCCACCCTCAGTACGGGTGTGCTCTAAGCAACTAAGCCACGAAACCCTTAGTCGGTTCAACCGTTACGGACTATAGCGCCGGTGGCGCGGGTAAACACTATAACAAAAAAAAACTTAATTCTATATAACTTCTATAAATTTATGCGTAGGTACCTAGCAATAAAGTTTCCTACCTTAAAAAGGGCAAAATTTTAAGTTGTGCCCCATTTTATGAGAGAGTTATCGTGAAAGAGACGGGTCAACGAAGACTTATTGCTTCAACTGTACTAAATTTATTATAATTTGCCTATATAAAAACCGTGGGCCGAATGTGGAGCTGAAAAGTAGGACGAAATAAGATTTTTTGAAATAAAATTTATTGCGGGCCGAATATGGCATACAATGTGGGACGAAAGCAGATTTTGACATGTGGGCCGAACTTCTTAGGGAATATGGCATAAATCCCCATATTGGCAAGCTGTCTGACACCTAGATAAAGTGGTTTCCATATGATAAATTTTAATGATAAGAGAAGCAATAAACCGTTTCTTATTTGTAAAGTAATTTGTTTATACAGTTTATTTTAATTGAACATTTCATAATAATCGTTATAAATAAAGAAAATTACAGTGAAATATCTAATAGAAAGGAATTAGAACAAGTAGGTACTTACAAATGAGCTAACTGCAGACTCTTGCAAACAATCTACATGCAGCTCAAATAATAATTCTTTTTTGAGCTTATTTTGCAAAAGCTAAAGAAATTAAAGTAGATACTCATAGTTCTTTTAAAATCTTTCTTTCAGGACACAGCACAAGATATGAACAGAGTCGTGTACGCCGAGCTGGATATGGCTGAAGGATCGACATTTTCGCCAAATCGAGAGGAAGTAACCCCGTACGCTCAAGTTATTGGGATTATAAAGATGAAAAATCATCCAGGGGAATTCTAAACAAATTGCTTCGCTATGTAAGATTGACAGTGGTATCGGTCGTCACGGAAGCAGAAGGAACATTTTGGCATTCTAAGTAAAGTACGTGCCGCGACGATACCGTTGCAGGAAATTTATTTAAATAAAAATTATACTACTAATTCCTACTATTTCAGTTGACACAATTTTTATCCTGAACAATAATCCTACTGATTCGCATATAAAAATAGCAAGGGTTTATTTATTAAATTTTTAGTTGGTTCGATTCCCAGGTGAGACAAGGAATTTTTAGAAAATCTTTGAATGCAATTATGTTTTTTTTTTTAAAATAAAGGAATGTTTCCTTTCAGTTAAATGAGCTAGCTAAAGGATTTAAGATAGTTCCCCTCCAGGACCCAGGATAGATTCTTTCCACCCTGTAGGTATATTTTTGTGTTTTGATGTGTTTGTAGTGAAATATAATAATTGACAACTCGATGGGCACTTATTTTACGACTAAATCGCATAATTTCTAAACGTGACGTCACCGTTCACCGTATTGTCATAAATAAATAATGCTGTACAATTCACACAGCATTATCTAGCCCCAAGGTAATCAGAGCTTGTGTTATGGGTACTAGATGACTGATATACATACCTAATACAATACAATACATGGATAGATATTTTTTATTATACACAGAAAACGACCAGAACACCCTGAACAAATGTCTGCAGATCGTACAAACATTTGTCCTGAGGCGGGAATCGAACCCGCAACCTCCTGCGTTGCAGGCAGGCCTTCGCCCACCGCGCCACAGAGGTTGTCATTTCATTTCATGATATCTATTTGTAAGATACAAAGAAAGAAAATTATTTATTAGACACATCACACAAATATGACAGTTTCATATTTTTTTGTTTCTAATTTTATTTTCACTGAAGGAACAGAAGTACCGAGTTGACAAACTGAACGGTGACGTCACAGAAAATGGTAAGGTTTTTTTCACCCGAAACCGAGTGCAGTTTTATATTTTCTCAATAATTAACGAAATTCTGTGTTACCTATATTTTGTTTCAGTCATGAAATTACATAAATATTGGATAAAAGTTTAATAAAACTGGCCAAGTGCGAGTCAGACTCGCGCACGAAGGATTCCGTACCATTATCTATAAAAACGACAAAAAGATCATGTTTCTTGTATCCCATACAAGAAACAGGTATAAAAATTAACGATCAGAACCTAACATACCTAGCATTCGCAGACGACATCGTGCTTTTCGCAGAAGATGCACACAAACTCCAACACATGTTGAATACCCTACATAACGCCAGCAAAACAAGGGGACTGGAGATGAACCTACAAAAAACACAAGCTATGACAAACAACGAAAAGAAAGACTTAATGATTGAAGATACGACATTAGGGTACGTGGAGGAATATATTTACCTAGGGAAACAGGTTTCATTTAAGCCATCAAGCAACATCGACGAAATAGACAGAAGAATAACAAAAACCTGGAAAAAATTCTGGAGCATGAAGGAAATTTTAAAAGGTCCACTCCCTTTAAGGTTAAAGAAGCAAGTATTCGACTCTTGCCTACTGCCGACGCTTACCTACGGCAGCCAGACTTGGACCTATACGCGAGAGGTAAAGGATAAAATAGCAAAATGTCAAAGAGCAATAGAACGGAACATAATGAAGATAAGGTTGAAAGACAAATTGCGGCATACAGAAATCAGATCTAAAACTAAATTTATAGACGCTCTACAACACGCACTTAAAATGAAGTGGGGATGGGCTGGACACGTAGCCAGAATGCCAAAAGAAAGGTGGTCCACCTTAGTCACCTCATGGAAAGGCCCTAATGGCAAAAGGAGAATTGGTAGACCCCTAGCAAGATGGTCAGACGAAATCAGAAAATATCTGAAAACACAAAATTGGACAAGCGTTGCAGAAGACCGCAAATACTGGACAGAGCTGGAGGAGGCCTTTACCCGAGAGGGGTCCTAACTACTTATAAGATATTAATATTAAATTTAACTGACATGAATTTTCACTATATTTGACATAAAATTTAAATTATAACATTATTTTTTTAAAGAATTATTGATCAATGTTACTTAAGGTTATGGAATAAAAGGCTTTTTATTTATATTTATTTATTTATATACAAGAAACATGATTTTTTCCCCTCTTAAATATTTGTGTGATTTTAGTTTAATTATTTATTTCAAAGTAAATATTTATAACTAGGTAAATATTCTGTGAATATTTCAAGCGTCTACTTGTTGCCGTTATCAATATCGAGCAAAAACAAGCAAAAATATCACGTTTGTTGGATGGGAGCCCCCTTAAATATTTATTTTAGTCTTGTTTTTTAGTATTTGTTGTTATAGCGGCAACAAAAATACATCATCTATATAAATTTCATCTGTTTAACTATCACTGTTCATGAGATACAGATAATGCCTGGTGACTGACAGACAGACGGACAGCGGAGTCTTTGTAATAGGATCCCGTTTTACCCTTTGGGTACGGAACCCTAGAAAAAAAAAGAAAACCCTTATTAACGAAGAAACAGATGGCGGATCTATCTCGGAGAATGTCTCGGAAAATCACGGATGCAATGTCAAACTAATCAGGACAGGGTTGTGTAGGGTGTTAGCTTTGCATAAAGAAGCTGTGCCATTATATAGCTCTAAACACTTAAATATAGGTAATACATGTAGGTTAGTCCCTTTGTTCGGTGTAGGACAGATTCGTAATTCGGCAGTTTCGTTACTCGACAGATCGTGAATTGGGCAGATTTTTGGATTCGACAGATTAGCTACACGGCAGAAAATGAACACTTGTGCACAGAATACTGATCTGATACTGATCAATGCAAAAACTGAATTAATCGTGGACTAATCAAACTAAACTACCACACATTAGATTAAGTACTTACCTATTTATACCTTATGAAAACTCCTTGAATATTTAATCATCTAATAGGCCACTTATGACGTTGTCATTTAGCATTGACAAACGCTTCAAATATAAAGTTAAAAACTAAAACCCGACTACGTGACAGTTATAAAAGTTTGAAACATTTACATTGACAAAATAGAATGACGTATCGGTCATATTTGATAGGCATAGAGTTGAAAATTAAAATAGGTCGTATTGTAATTTTTCTCTATGGGGCCTGCAACCTGCGGCTACCTAAACTTTAATACGCGTTTTGAAGGCTTATTCGGGGTCGGAACCCTAAATCCTATAGCCTATAACCATCGGGGTATTGAGACGAATCAATCGATACATAATTTGTTGAAATCGAACCAGTAGTTTCAGCGCTACGTGGGAACAAAGAAATCGGCCACATACATACAAACATACAAACATAGGGTGCTAACCTCATAACCCTCCCCTGTTGGTAGTCGGGTAAAAATGCACTGTTCATGTCACTTATGTTCATAGTCTTAATTTTACTATTCTGATAATTACCCGTGAAAACCTTCGATAAGCTTACTGGTAATTATCAATTTGTTACTCTGTGTATAAAAGCTTTTGGTTTTCCATCAAATAAATAAATACCTAAATACATTTTATCTTGACTTCACCCCGCTCTTATCGGCCAGCCTACCCATCGGATTAGGTGTGAGTACACCTGTGTTTGCGCACACACTTGTGCACTCTTATGTGTTTCAGCTTCAGCGCTACGTGGGAACAAAGAAATCGGCCACATACATACAAACATACAAACATAGGGTGCTAACCTCATAACCCTCCCCTGTCGGTAGTCGGGTAAAAAAGGAAGATACGGTACGTTCTACCAGCGCTCACTCAAAAACCGTGTTACAGATGAAATAATGATAAGGTATCGGATTATCAGAAAATTTACAGTTTGGTGTACTTACTTACTTACTTTGTTGGTGTGCTTACGCGGGAAAATATGTGATGCCTTGGGCTTTGTTTTTTGTTTTGGAGCTATTCGTACACCTGGTGAACGAACACGAGGGCATTGTCGTGGTGTTTTAGTCGAAATCACACAAAATTATACGTCGTAGCAAGCACGCGCAACACAAACGCCACCGCCCGCGCCGCCGGTCCGACTATGACTGAGGTAAGGGAACATAGTTGAACCTAACTTGAGCCATACACTTTCGAGATGGTAATGCCTCATCTCCCTTTTTTACTTTAATCGAAGTGTCCTGCACAAGCACATTGCTAGACTCTATTGAAACCAATCCCAAAATACGAATCCCGCACCATTTTAGCGGGATCGGTAATACGGGATTAAGCAATGGAGGATTACTTGATCCTAAATAAACAACTACGTTATTTAAATTTTTATTTATTTGAATCACTAACAAATATATACTAAGAATACAGATATATTCTAAATATAGAGAGAGAGAGAGATAAGAATACAGATATATTTTTTCCCAACCACCCCATCGATGGGGTGGTTGGGAAAAAAATCCCATTACTCAAGTCAATGGGGTGGACGACATTTTTTGCCCCATTGACTTTTTAGATAGAATGAATAGAAATATTAAATCTCGCTATTCATATATTTATTTTGCTATTCACATAATTGAGTACGAGTGAGACAAAATGTGATGATTACACTGTGATATAAAAAGTATTTGAAAACGATACTACAATACTCAAGAGATTACTAGTTAGAAAACCAAAGCGTATGATGCTTTAATTACTCACTATTTTTCCTGAATATATCAGAATACACTAGTAGGTACAATAATAAAGAATCCTATGTACTTACATAATTTTTTTTTTTTTTTTTTATCTTTTAGGTATACAACTCATTTCGAGAATAAAACTTTTGAAACTATCATGGTTATTACTAGAGAAATCATTTAGAACGGGATATTTACCATGGTAATATTCGTAGCAAAAGACAAAGAATGAGGGTAGATCGGTATGTCTGCCAATAAAAACCAACTCGCAGTGACTTTAGTTCTTCCGTGATCATGGCGCATGAAACTGTGCCGAAATATTGGAAAACTCAAAAATTGAATCATGGTAAATATCCCGTTCTAAATGATTTCATTTCGAGAAGGTTAAATAGGTATTTTTACTCTAAGAGAGAAGATATTTAATAAAAATACAATTATGTAGAGTTACGTGTGAGTTCTAATATGCCTAACTAAATGACATTTTCGATTAGGTAAACTGTTTACTGCAGAAACTGCAAGCAAATGGCTTCTCACCATTTGAGTTCTCATATGCACAACTAATGAAGATTTTTCAGTAAATCGTTTACTACACACATTACATGTAAAGGGTTTCTCTTTTCTGTGAGCTCTTAGATGAATAACTAAACGTTCTTTTCGAAAAAATTGTTTACCGCATACATTGCAAGCAAATGGCTTCTCATCAGTGTGCTTTCTCATATTATGACAAGCTAAATTCCTTATAATATATTTATTTATTTAAAAAAGTTGCTACATATTAATGATTATAGTATCTTAAATCCTAATTTAGGTTTATGTAGACACTAGAGTTCTCATCAATACATACTTAAGGGGCCTGCGGATGATGATTTGCCCATACAAACGTACTACCGTCGTACCTTTTCTCAGTAAATTGTTTATTACATATACTGCAAGCAAATGACTTCTCATCAGTGTGAGTTCCCATATGCCTTACTAATTTACTTTTCTCTGTAAATTGTTTAACACATCACATGTAAATGGCTTCTCGCCAGAGTGAGTTCTCATTGACGAACAGAATAATTTTTGGAAGCAAATTGTTTATGACACACATTGCATGCAAATCGCTTCTCACCCGTGTGCATTCTTGTATGACTATCTAAGGTCCGTATTATGAAAGCTTACTCAGTTATCAACCGATGCTTGAGTAACGCTTTTGTATGGCATAAACGTCACTCAAGCATTATTTGATGACTGAGCATGCTTTCATAATACGGGCCTAAATGTCCTTTTTGTTTCAATTGCTTTACTACATAAATTGCAGGCTTCTCTCCAGTGTGAATTCTCACATGACAAAGTAGTTTACTTTTATCAATAAATTGTTTATTGCATACACTGCAAGCAAATGGCTTCTCGCCAGTGTGAGTTCTCATATGACGAACTAAACAACTTTTGACAGTAAACTGTTTATTACACACATGGCATACAAATGATTTCTCGACAGTGTGGGTTTTTAGATGTTTATTTGGTTACGTTGATCAGTCGTCACTTTCGCTAATTCGTCTCCCTCTCTATCACGTCACTATCTTATGACGTCACTTTCTGCATCTAGTCAGTCACCTTAACTGGTCTCATGCCTTATTTCGTCTCTTTCCCTACTCGTCCGACGAAAATGTATCATGTACAGTAAGTAAAGTACCTTTCATATAAAATTGTTTATTAAAGCAGTAGTTTTCTAGTCTAATATGTGGCCAAAAACTCGTTCGTTACCTAGAAGCTATTTTTCATGCTCGGGCTGTGGCAAATGCTATTCGAACTTCCGACCCTCCTCAAGCTCCTTCAGTAATAAGCTGGTTAAAACTGCTTCCATGTCCCTGCCACTACTGAGACGTGGTGCTTCCATGTCCTGCCTGCTGCCAGAAATCCCACTATTGTGACGTGTACTTAAGAATTTCAGAATAGTATTGAGATTTTGGTTCATTCTCTCGTCTCTAAGTTTTTGCTGGTGAAGGGCTTCCGCTATCTCCAGTTGTTCTTCATATAGTTTTTTTCCTAAAATCAATCTGCATGTGGTTATGTTGCAGTTTTTGCAACTTTTGGGTTTTACGCTGTATTCAAACTCGTGCCGAGTAGGTGTATCAAGAGGAAATGATCTGGGCGAAGGTTCGTGCATTTCTGGCCAAGGCAGGAAGTCGGGTGGAGAAGTCCCAATCATCGGCAGACCAGACACCCCTGGAAGCATATTTGGAGGTGGATTCATGAATTCGGTAGTTTCAGCAGACGGAGCTTCAGTTGGAGTAGAGAGAGGTGCCAAAGCGCTGTTAGATTCCTTTAGATGAGCCAGAGTTTGCGGGGGCAAGTACCCAGTTCTGTAGAAGTGTTCCTTCTGGAACACAGTAGCATGGACAAACTTGCACATTGGAAACCTGCATATCGTGTTCTGGAAGTTTTTACAGAAGGTGTAAACACCAGGCAACTGAGAGAGGATCAGCTCATGCACATAGATGCATGAAGAGCCTCGAGTGCATGTCCCTCGGGCAAACTGCCTGCACATTGTCTTCTCTGCTGGCTTCTCATTTTTCACCTCCCCCACTTTAGGTACAGCCGTATCATAATACTCTGCATCCTCCACTTCTTGCTTGGGGACAACCAGGTCCGGGGGAGGGGAGTTGGGTGGCAGGGGGGGCTGGCCCGACTGTGCCATGCTGCTGGTTGCAGCTTGAGGTGTCTCAATTTCTTTGTTTACTAGTTCTTGTTCCTCGTTAGGTGGCGAGCGATCTGAACTTTGATTTGGTGAAGAGTGCGCTTTCAAATACTTTCTCATATGCTTGAAATTAGGTGAAGGCCGAAAGTTGATACTTTCTACATCACCTGTATATGTATTATTCTTTTGGTCTAATTCCGAAGCCTGCATTGGTGTGGTTGGATCAGGTACTTCATTGGGAGGTTATTTTAATTGTCCCTCACGTTCACCTTGCTTATCCTGTGCTGACGTTGACGAAGCTGCCGCCCCTCGCGCTGGTAACGGAAGGAAAGAAGTGTTACAGAAGTGAAGTATTACACACAACACATGAAAATGGCTTCTCTCCTGTGTGATATCTTAGATACCAACCAACTAATTTATTTTTATCAGCAAATGGTTTAAAACATACATTGCAGGCATTTTTGTATTTTTGTACACTTTCTTTGTGGTCTGAAATAAAAGTATTATTATTGTAATTAAAGGGCTTCTCACCAGTGTGAATTTTTATAAGACGAGTTAAATTTGTTTTGAAAGTAATTGTTTATTTGCAGGCATAGATATGGTTGCAACCAAATGTCATTTATGTGTCATAAGGTTTGAATTGCTCCACCAATGGCTTTTCTTCTGTGGTCACTCCTTCCCTCAACGATTTTGTTTCATCTTGAGGTATCAACTCCATAGGGGTCACAGACAACTGTGCTTTCATTCCAAGGTGTGTTGAGTCATATTTTCGTGGGAAACCTGAAATGAACCAGTTTTTCACTTACTAAAATATAGCATGTTCTATGTTCGTTTGTATGAATATAGGCTGATGTCCTAATGATGTGGATTCTATGTCCACTGCTGGACATAGAATACCTATATCGTGCCCATATCCTTTGAATGTATCATCACTTCATGATCGAAAATGTCATGAAATGGTCGGGCATTTCATGACATTTCGATACCTATTATTATAATAATAATAATAAATAAAAATCATTTATTTCAGCACCATGGCACCACGGCGACAAACGGCAATTATTATGGTCAAACATACTTATGTTTGATCTTAACATTAAATAGTTATTATAAATATGTAAATATGCAGGTCTCGATAGAGCATACGCATTTGGGAGCAAATGCGTATGCTCTATCGAGACCTGCTTGGAGTCGAGACCCTAGGTCCGTGGGGTACCGAGGCACTCCGGGCTTTCAAAAAATTATCTGAGCGTCTGGTCAAAGCGACGCGTGACCCGAGAGCTGGTGAGTATCTGGCGCAGCGCATCAGCATTGCTATACAGCGGGGCAATGCAGCTAGCGTCTTGGGCACGCGCGCGACTGGTATTGATATGGATCAGTTGAGCTACTTGTAGATTGTTTGCAACAGTCTGCAGTTGGCTCAATTGTTTCAATGGTAAATACTAGTTTTAATTTAATTCTATTATTTGATTGTAATTTTCTTTGTTATTAAAGATTCGTTATTATATTATTACCTCCCTGTCAAATTTCTTTCAGATCAGTTCAGTCGTTTAGGCGTGAAAAGGAAACAGACAGACAGTCAGAGTTATTTTCGAATTTATAAGTATATATCAGTCATTTCGATACACCTCTACCATTGATCTAAAGTCTATGGATGGGCCCTACCCAAGCAGCATCACAAGCTGTATAACAGCTGTATTAAAGTTCGTTTATACTCTTTATGCTGTATAACTTGCTGTATAAGCGCTTATACAGCTCTTATACAGCTGAAATGGGCACAAATTATACAGCGTTTTGTGTTATATTAGCTGTACAGTAGTGCATAATAGCTGTTTTGCAGCTGTACTATGGTGTAAGAGGAAACCAATACACTCCAATTACTAAATTGTAACACACTTGTTCAGCTTTACGCTGTAAAAAGTCTGTTGAACAGAGTTACAAAAGAATTAAAACGAAACAGAAGATATATTTTAATGATGGCGTTCAATTATAACAGTATTGATCAAAGTGACATTTTATTATAAACGCTTTGTGTTTAAAGATTTGGAGATTCGATAGGCGCAGGATACAGTGCATTATCGTGCAAAAATAAATTTATTGTGGACATATATATGTTTTGTGATAAAAAATAAAGGCGCCCGCAAAATAACCAGGGAAGAGATATTAAATAAGGTAAGTAAATATGGTTTTTATAGGTTAGAATTTAAAAATGTTCGAATTAATGGACGTAGAGCCTCATTGGTGCATAGTAGGTTATTGGACAAACTGAAAATATTGATAAACATAAAAACATTAGTCTAATTCTTATGTAATCATGTTCGTAATCTTCGATTTGTAATTGATAAAATGGCGACAATTTGCTAAGCAGCTTAGATTCTATTTTGATGGTCTTATAGCATTAATAGCTGTACTATGTAGGTAATGGATACTAGTATTCAGCTTTAAGCTGTTGAAGGGCTGTATAAACGAATAAATTTACTATTAATGCTGCATAGCAGTGTTTAGAACATAACCTGTAACTCTTTTTAGGGATACGTAATATAAAGTGAAAAACCAAAATGCACTGCGAGATCACATCACGTTTTCGAAAATAAAGAAAGTAATAAAGTTATTTTCTAGAAATTTCAAAGCAATTATTGTAGATTTGCGTCCTAGAATTTGTAAAGAAATAAATAAAGTAAATATTTGTACTAAATTATGTTTTTTCTTCGTTCTTGGTATTTATTTATTCCGTGTATATTATCTATTTTATGAAGTATTTTTATATTAATTTATGTTTCTACTTGCTTATGAATATTTAATAATTATTATTACCTATGTATTATGTTGTATACACCCCTGCCTTTCTTAAATTTTCAAATTTCTTTCCATCCAAAGGTTGCCTGGAAGAAATCGCTGCTAAGCGATAAGGCCGCCCATTGTACTATTATGTTTAATGTTTATATCTGTTTTGTTTTAGCTTTATATTATTATATTAACTCATTTATTTCAGATTACAAATCGAATCCATAAAAAAATACAAATTTATAAAATGTCACTTAAAATTATTACACAATAAAACCAAACAAAATAGAATTAAATATAACTAGAAATAAGATTAAATAATAAAAAAATATATAAAACAAATATAAAAATATAAAAAAAAACTTATAAATAAAAAGCTTTACTTTGTGGTGTACAATAAAGAATTTTGTATTGTATTGTGTTGTAAAGTGATGCAGTCCAAAACAGCATACAAATGCACAATAATTCAAAATGGCGACTCTGTCACTTATACAGATTAAGGCTGTACTATAGGCGTCATTTACTTTTATTGCTGTATAATACTCTCAAAGACAGAAATTAGACAGCTATAGTCTGTAAAACGGTGTACAATTACACCATAAAAAGAAGCTGTAGAAGAGAGTTTGCCTACTTCGTAATACAGCATTAAGATTTGAGGACCACCATAATACAGCTCTAAGCTGTATTAAGTAAGTGACGATATGCAAAATGCAGCTATTGTACAGTTTTAATACTAAAATGAGATTAAAGCGTTACAGGAAACTTAAAGCTGTACAAGACAGTTATCATACACTGATTTAGAACTTTAAGCGTACTTTGACTCCTTAATACAGTTAGAGCTGAATACTTACTCCTAAACCGACATTATAACACTACAATATCTTTTCAACGTTCTTATACAGCTGTAAAACAGCGTTAAGTGCTATATTGGCTGCTTTTTAGGTGTTAATTACGCTTGGTTGCTGCTTGGGATATCTATGGAATTTTCCTGTATAACCTCAAACAATTTGGTAGCCTAATATGGCGGCTCAGAAATCTTTAGATTTCTGAGCCTTTAGATCTTTAGACTTTAGATCAAATGTGGCGACTTTACTGTCGAGGGCATGATTTTGGCTCTAAGCGAAGCTAATTACATTAAAGATCCACTCGCGCTGAGCGGAACTGCACTACAACGGAACTGCGCGACACGGACCAGTTATTCTTTGTATGAAATCCTATGAGACAGATGCGTAGCGCGCTTCCTCCACCTTAAGGACCTGGTGATAGCTGCTCGCAACTTCCTTTTTAGAATTTAAATTTTCAAATGACTATATAAAAAAAAACGTCAAGTGCGAGTCGAAGTCGCACGAGGCCGAGGGTTCCGTAAGTAAACATTATGTTAATTCTATAATTAAAACCTTGTTTCTAGCCAAATATCGTTTTCAGATTTTTTCCTATACTTGTTTGTGCTACAAAACCTTACTACTTGCCAATTTTCATGATTATGGGTCAACGGGAAGTACCCTACAGGTTTTGTGTGCATGTGATTCCCTTGAAAAATTCATAAAACATGGCATAAATGGCTGTAACTTTTGATTGCATTGATTTAACAGTTTGATTTATATTGCGGCTCCAAGAGGTTACGAACCTGAGTATTTATGATGTGAATTTCAACTAGATAACTCCACGCGTTTCTCAGAAAAGAGGCTTGACAGACGGACAACAAAGTGATCCTATAAGGGTTCCTTTTTTCCTAACCTAACCCTAAAAAAAGGACTATTTTTGTTATTATATTTGCCACGTGCTTCTGCGCTAAGTCGTAATATAAAGTTGAACTACTTAATTTTATTTTTCCAATTGATTCTACTTAATCATCATTCTATACTAAGAAAAGGCCTTATAACACACGAGGTAGGCATCGCACTTTCTCCCGAATGATACATAGTTCTTAAACTACACCTACAAGGAAAAATCTTCAAAATCACTCATGTAAATTTCAAATGTAATCTCGAATTATGTGACAATCGTACGCAATAAATACGCGCGTACGATTTTCACATGGTTCATTTTAGGGTTCCGTACCCGAAGGGTAAAGCGGGACCCTATAACTAAGACTCCGCTATCCGTCTGTCACCAGGCTGTATCTCATAAACCGTAATAGTTAGACAGTTGAAATTTTCACAGATGATGTATTTCAGTTGCCGCTATGACAACAAATACTAGAAAACAGAATAAAATAAATATTTAAGGGGGCTCCTATAAAACAAACGTGATTTTTTTGCCGTTTTGATAGATAATGGTATGGAACCCTTCGTGCGCGAGTCCGACTCGCACTTGGCCGGTTTTATTTAATTATTGTTCGAAATAAAATTCGAATTTGGCCTCTTCCGTAAAAGGCCAAATCATACGGCGGATTCGGAGTAAAAACTTTTTGTTGTTTGACCTATTATTATGAGAATAACCATAGCTACCTACCGAAGGGGATAGATTTCCAATGGAAATCTATTTCTAACGTGTTCTGAAATAGCAGTAGGTAGCAATGAAAAAAGAGATCCCCTTCGGTAGGTAGCTATGGTTATTCTCATAATAATAGGTCAAACAACAAAAAGTTTTTACTCGTGGTTTAGCGGGACAGAAAAGTGTATGGAAATTTTCCATACACTTTTCTGTCCCGCTAAACGCGTGAGAAATTAAATTCCACAGTTTTCCGTCCCGTTTATTGGTAAGCTTGCAACTACGAGGGATAAGTGCTCGTAGGCTTGCAATGACGAACTTTCTAAGTTATGTTTGTAACAGGATGTAGGTAATTTATACTTAGTTGCCCTAATACAACTTTATGGACCTGCCTATATTGAGGTCTAAGTGTGAGCGAGGTAAATGAAGAAACGTATTTTGACTTTTAGATTTTATTAAACACTAGTGATTACAATGATGGTTTGCGAGTTTTTTGTGAGTGAGATTTGAGCGAGTTCATATATCAAAATATAGTCTACTAGCAGCGCCTTGCGGTTTCACCCGCGTAGTTCCCGTTCCCGTAGGAATTCCGGGTTAAAAAGTAGCCTATGTTCTATTCCAGACTATAATCTATCTCTGTGCCAAATTTCATCCAGATCCGTTCAGCCGTTCTGGCGTGATAAAGGAACAAACATCCATCTATCTATCCATCCATCTAAACTTTCACGTTTATAATATTAGTGAGATATATGCTAGAAAATATTGGAGATAGATAGATAATTGTTTATTGTACCACACAAACACAGAAAACAGTACAGAAATAAAAGTTACAAGATGAAGTACAAAGGCGGCCTTATCGCTATGAGCGATCTCTTCCAGGCAACCTTGGGATGGACTGGACATGTTAGAACAAAAAAAGACGGTGGCACTTGAAAAAAGAAATTATGAAATAATTATATAATACTTAACTAGATATCAACATAACATACAAAATAACAATAAACTAATACGAACATAAACGTGCTCTTTAGATCTTTCTGTCAGTCCTTTTACACTTGCCAACTTTGGACACAATACACCAAAAAAGCGCTTGGAGGCATCAGGGTTGCTTACAACAACATCTTTCGGCAGTTCTTTGGTCTAGCATGGTGCTGCAGCGCCTCCGGAATGTTCCTAGAGGCAAGAGTAAGCTCCTTTGAAGCCATCCAAAGAACTCGCATCGCTAAATTCTTGTCCAGGGTTGGCAAGTGTAAGAATAGTATAATTACTAGTATGTCTGATCGTCTGATTCAAACAGACACATATAAACGCTGGATGCAAATAGCATCCTAAGCATAGGTGTACATTTTGTAATGTTGTGTTCTTGGCTGACTTATTTATAAATTTAATTTAAGTAATAGCTCATATGGATCATGTGTCTGAAATAAAAATATATTATTATTATTATTATTATAAAAATAATTTGCTTAATTTTCTAACGATAGGTAATGCTGATGAAGCAGCAGGAGATGTGGTGACAAACGCAGAGGTTAATTATCATAACACTAGGAATAATGCAAATGTAGTGGTTCCTAGAACCAGACTTAGTAAAATTTTGAATTTTGATGAAAAAAGGTTACTATACAATTGACGAAGCTATGGCGGATACATCCTTATTTTGTGAAAATAATTCTGATAATTCTGATTTTTTGGGATTTATTAATTTCTTAGAAATTACCCAGAGTACTATAATAAATAAAAACCTTAGAATAATTCTGATGTTGAATAAGTGTGATCTTAGTACATAGTACACATTTTATGTAAACTTTGGCATGTCTAAGTGCAGTGCGCGCAACCAAAGATGAGACCTGACGGGTCACGTGGTTATACCTGCGCAGTAGATAGTTTGCAGGCCATTTTGGCGGTATGCAAGGCAAGCGGGGAGGGACGGGACCGTTGCGCGGTGAGACAGGAGCGTGCGGGGCGAGGATGGCGTCCGCGCATGCGTAGTCGGTCGTGTGTCGTTCCCCGCAGTCCGCGCACACGCGCCGCTGTGGTCCGAAGTACTGACGATTGCAAAAGTTGATTGTTGTGTTCGTAATTTTTTTTGTTACCTAGTTTTTTTTAATTTGTTTTGTGTTAAGTTTTCGTTATCGACTACTATGCCTCGAGGCAAAACTTTAAAAAGACAAAGTAGTAAGATGTTGTTTGACGTGTACAAGTTTATGGCGAAGGAAGCGGAGGAAGGCGTCCAGGAATAATAATAATAATAATCAGGAATTCATAATATCAGTAGGGAATTCCTCCGACGATAGTGGCAGTGATACGGAGGACAGCGAAAATAGCTCCGACGAAGGTGGACCAGTCGCACCACAGCCTAGCACAAGTGGGACAGCTCATTGCCATCGCACCCACGAATATATAAGTGGTGTTCGTTTTATACACGATGACCACAGCGATAGCGATTTCGAGATTCAATAAATATGTACATTATTAATCCGAACTCATTATTTTATTTAACTACTTTGAGCGCGACTGTACCTGCGCAATATCCCCTCTACTAGTAACTGACAGGTCTCATCTTTGGTTGCGCGCATTGTACTATAAGTTTAAGGATGAAATAAATGACTTTAAAGACTTTGCAGCGGACTGGCTCTAGTACATCGCCGCGCCGTGCGCGTGTGACCTACTTACAGGTATTAACTTGGTCATCGAAATGTTGTCCCCTACACAGGAATTATCAACTTTCTGATTAGGTGCAGTATAAATAATCCACCACTTTTATCCCAGAATATACCAAAAGACATTGTATCAGCCACATCAAAAACGCCTTCAAGAATAAACTCGACATCTGGTTACGAGACAAAAATAACAAACAAAAAAATATACGCAATAACTAAATTCGACACTGTCTGATATAGACACATCAGCCACTGGCTGCTCGTCTATTAATAAATAAATAAATATACTACTATATACTTCATACATTAATAACTCACAGAACAGGAAAATTACTTGCTTATTGACACAGTGGATTGTTAAGGAAAATTGTATCTTGAAATATCAGAGATACAAAGTTGCCCTTGGTGGCCACAAATGTCTATTTTCACATCTCTGCATAAACTTTGCAACATAAAACTATTACTGAGGCATTAAAAAAAGGTTATAATAGGTATCACAAACGAATTTTTTTAAATTTCCTCTGTTCAATGTGAACAAAAGACTTAACTTGACTGACAACCTCTGTGGCAAGGTGGGCGAAGGTCCGCCTGCGACGCAAGAGGTTGCAGGTTCAATTCCCACCTTGGGACAAATATTTGTACTATCTGCAGGTATTTGTTCCGGGTGTTCTGGTCGTTTTATATGTACAGTGAAAAATATTTATCTGTTATGTAATGTGTATTATGTATATCAGGTATCTAGTACCCATAACACAAGCTCTGCTAAGCTTGGGGCTAGATAATGCTGTGTGTTTGTTCAGCATTATTTATTTATTTATTTATAATGTAATAATAAGATAAAATGGGTGTTGGTGCTAGTTTGGGTCGGGATAGGGCCTCAAAGACTGCAATACTGCACTTTATGAGCCATGGATAACACAGCAGCGTGGGCAGAGTTATTGCTCAACTTATCTGTTGATATTAATTCATTTATTTATAACATGAGAGACTGATAATAAACCCTAGTAAACCACAGAGGTTTGTATTAAGTAGGTAGTGAGTTAACAACATTGTAGGTTGGATATTTTAAAATGGTCTTTAGCATCATACATAACCTACTTACCAAAGTTACTTTATGATCAGTACCTAATTTCACATAAAAAAATTACATAAACGGAACACAAAACAAAGGCCAGTCCAATCTAAACACAAAGCATAAACCATAGCATGCATACAACCAACGAAACAAGCTTACAATCGATCAATTTGTAGCGGCCCAACGGGGTACATGTTTGATACTCGAAATTGTCATAAGATCCTTGTCTTGTCACACAACATGTAACTAATGACTAAATGATTCTGAATTTCTAAATCTAAGGAAACAAGCGTCTATTTTATTTACTGCCTAGCACGGGGATTGTTGTCTAGGGTAGAATATAGAAAAATTACGTCACTTCGACTTCAACAATCCCCGTGCTAAGGGGGCTGATATCTAGTTACATAAGAAGTTACTATAAGCTATTTACCCGCTTAATGCACAATCTCATACATATGAAGACTAACACCATCAGCGAAGGCCTACAGCACTGAAAACTCCATCTAACAACTGCTAAAATCGTGAATTCTTTTCATGGGCTGGCTAAGCTTCTGATCCGACCCCCGCCATTTTAAGTCTGACCAGTATCGTAGGGTGCATTCCGAGTTACGATGAAATCGATATTATCGCGCTAACAAGCGTTCCGTTTTACTGTGAGCGCGACAACGATATCCTGTGCAGTCCTGTGTGACGTCATTACATGTGCAGCAGCCTTAGCACGTAAGGCTAATCGCAACTAAGCAGTGCTTAATTACCACGTTACGCTAATTATTAGCACGTTTACGTTGTTATTTCGGTTCGATATCAACATCAACTTCTTTTTTTGGCGTTTATTTCATTGGAAATGCAGCGAATTATCTGAATGAACCCCCAATATAACACTGTTTATGTTAGATTACTGTCAAAAAGGTGCTAATATGCAGATAATGTGCTTAGTTAGCGCTGTACCGCGTGTAGTTACCGTGAAACGCGTTAGGGCGCTTAAATTCTTGGAAAATATACTCCGGCAGTGGAAATTGGTACAAAAATTTATCCGGGTCGACGTGGAGGCAGATAAAATTAACGCACATACAAATATGGCCGCATGTAGATAAACACGTGATTACTTGTGTTTCAAAATTATCATTTTGCTTTTGCATAGAATTGCATGCACAGTGCGTTAGTACCTAAACCTATTTCATTTGTTTGTTGCACTTTTCTAGTTTGTGTAACAAATTATTTTAATTTGTACTGAGATTTCTCTCTCTCGTCTTGCATTCTTGAGGTAAGATATTTCACGAACCAATTACCTTATTTGTGAAATCAACAATAGGGAACAAGTTAGGTACGGTACCTTCTTATTCATCGCCAGTTACTTTTGTGACTCGCACAGTTCCGCTCACGCGTAGTGCGATCAGTCTCAAAGGATTTCATGCAAAGATTATCTGGCCGCGTCATGTCGCGCAGTTCCGTTGCAGTGCGAGGGCACCTCAAGGCTTATTTTACCCACATACATCCATGGGTAGCTAGGTAGGTACTAAATCCTTCAAGATTACCAATTGTTATTGTTCGTTTTACAGTAGAAATGGATTACGTCCTCATTGAAATGTGGCGACGCGGACGGCGGCGTGGGGCCAGAAGCAATCGAAGGCGGTTGGAGCGTAGAGCTCTGCGAGACGCTAGCAACCCTTTTGAGCTCCCAGAGGCTGAATTTGTTTCTCTCTTTAGAGCCAACAAAGCAATGGCAATGTTCTCCATCTACGAATACCATATTCCTCTAAGAAACTACCTATTTAATTGAAGTTGACAATTCATGCTACTTTTACTTTGACAGTATAGTAATTTGGCAATTGACACTTTGATCGTTCATTCATTCATGCATGACACCGAAAGTATGAGTGAAATGGATATTCTAAAGAAAAAAGTTGAATTAGAAAAAATAACGCGTTAAGGCTAATAACAACGTACTAAGGCTAATATTAACCTTAGCGTGGTAATTAACGACTGCTTAGTTGCGATTAGCCTTACGTGCTAAGGCTGCAGTTTTGCGATAACACCGACCATGCTACAAACCGTAATCACTGTGAGCGCCTCTGTCAAAAGTAACATTTGGCTTTATTGATGACTGATAGACGTCAAACAGGACGTTCGTTGTCGCGCTCACGGTAATTCGGAACACTTAAGAATATCATCCATCACTAAGGATTATCCTTCACTACGGAAGAATTCTGGCCGAAGAATGTGCTGTTCCGGCGTTTTCGCGGACGATTACCGGTCGCAGCACATATCGCGTGTCACACGTCGCCGATTTTACGTGGTAATAAATAGGTATATTTTATGTATGTTAGAATAAGGTATATATTTTACATGGGCCGTAGTTTTTAAGTATTTTACATCCTGTACTAGACTAACGTTGCCTGAAATAAATGTTTTATTATTATTATTATTAAGAGCACGATAATATCGATTTATCGTACCTAATGACACATATGAGCGCGCTCATATGTGTTCCGAATTAATGATAGCACTCAACTGTCATTATTGTGATATCTAATTTGGAACGCAAAATATCGTTGTGATCGCTTTCAGCGTTGTAATCGTAATTCGGAATGCACCGTTAGTTTTATATCCAAACCACAGATCACTATATATGTACCAGGTACAGATAGGACAGTGAAATTTTTCAACAGTTCTCAACTTAGAGTATATACCACTAGAGGTGTTGCATATACCCATTTCATTCACACAAGAGAGAGATAAAAATATGCTTGTAGCCTGAGAAGAAATGAGATAGAATGAAAGTTTCTCTGTCTCTACCAGTGTGCCAGTTTTTTCATTGTTTAGCTCTTATAAGAGCTAAACAAACATGCCGGGCACATCACATAGTATTTGTTTTTTTCGACCTAATGATACTTTCTGCTAATTAAATGTGTGAAAGTGACTCTGCGGGCATTCCTGCGTCTCTCAACGATATAAATCTGAAGCAACGATGGTGCGGTGCAGTGTTTTTGGATGTAAAAGTGACGGTGAACGAAAAGTGCCGAGTTTGTCATTTCAATCGTAAGTACAAGCTCGTTTGACTTCAAAAAAGGTTCAAAATTTATAGTTTCATAGATTTCCGTACAGACAAGACTCAAAAACTATGTTTTAAAATAATTCTAATAAATATAACCTAAAATTACGAAAATTTAGGGTTGCCTGCACTCGAAAATAAAATTCCCCAAATGTCGTGGCGCATTGAGACATGAATACCTACATCTACATACATTCTTAAAATATGTTTTTGTTTGTTACAGATTTCCCGAAAACAATGATTTACGTTTGCTTTGGATAGAAGCCACGGGTCGCAAAAACTGGGAACCCAAAAATATTTAGTAATTTGTTCAAACATTTTCATGAAAATCGTTAACAAAAAAGAAACGTGAACGTATCTGTTCTCTTATGCTGTTCCAAGACTGGTAAGTAAAATAAATAAATACATAAAAAGAATCAGTGCTACGATGATGGGTGAAGGACTGTTTGAGATTTGGATAGAAAAATTATACCTACTTTGTGTTTTACTTTTAGTCTACCTACTAATCAAAATACTAAATCGAAAATATTTAAATGGTATTGGGATTTGGTGTTACTAATATAACTTACTATTACTATAGTACTATTTATAATTTTCATATTAATGCTTCAATATTTTATTTCAGGCATGTAAGATATATACCTACTACGGAAAAGGTACGTGAGGAAAATCATGAAAACTTTGAGTTTGTAAGAGAAATACAACGCAGTATAAATAAAACCACCAGTGTAAATTAGTAAGTAGGTATGTACCGTTTAATTAGTGTATGTACAATTTTATTTCTCAAGTGTATGGGTATTGAATAAGGCTCTTTGATAGAAATAAAGACTGATTGATTTGTGATCCTATGATTTGTGGAGAGTAATCATAATCATCACACACAATGGTCATTATTACATACCTAATAAATAAAACAGAATATAAAATATTTGGATACATAGGCTAGGACGTAGGTAATATTGTGTTTAAGGTGTAAAAAATTTAATTTGGTTTTCTCTGCACATTTTACCTGAAGTATAATTTAAAAGTGCTTTTGAATTTCGTATAATGGTTGTCTTATCTTAGCAATACCCTATGTGTAAGATTTAATTACCTAAAAGAAATGTGATTTCCAAAGTGCAATTTTTATTGTAAGTTCTTGCTTGGTAAGTGTTTGAATTGATTATCTAGCAATAATATTATTTTCAAAATTACATTATTTTAGTATGTGAAATGATGTCTACCTACACGTTAGCTCGTATTATGTGGCGGTGGTAATAAATTTAAACGAAACCTAACATTGATACCTGAACGTTGTTTTATTTCTATGCTCATTAAATTAAAAGTTTACCTACTCCCGCATACGTAGGTACCTAATGTAATGAATGATGTATGATACTAAAATACCACCTACCAGACATGAAATTACGAACCTAAAGTCAGGGTAACAAAATTGTATGGCAACACCACTTCGTATTACTCTGTCCCTTTTTGCGGCCACGCATGCCACTGATCTAGTTAAATTCTCAATCTACGGTTCTCAATGTTCCGTTTTGGCGCTGGTGTCGCATATTTTATTGTTTTACTCTGTGGCTCATCTGTAGACAACTAGTGATAGATAACGTCTCGATTACGATCATCACACATCGATTAAATCAATCGATTTTCTAGTGATGTGCCTCTCTATTCGTATATTCGATTAGGGTTCTTTCATTCAATTATTTTCTAAACTACAGTAGGTTCTGGAGTAAATAAAACATGAACATTTAGTTATTTAAATTCTTTATTTTTTCTATACGTTTTCTCTTGACTCTAATTTTCTAATATTTTGATTAGATTATAAGGCATATAATCATAATTATGCAAGGTATACACTCTAATTTGTGTGAAATTTTCTCTTTTACACTATGTGATATCATATGATTTATTATTACAAACTTTAGTTATGAGGGTTCCGTACCCAAAGGGTAAAAAAGGAACCCTATCACTAAAACACTGCTGTTCGTCTGTCTGTCCCTCTCTCACTGTATCTCATGAACCGTGGTAGTTAGATAGTTGAAATTTTCACAGATGATGTATTTCTATAGTATTGTTATATAGTGGTATGGAACCCTCCGTGCGCGAGTCCGACTTGCACTTGGCCGGTTTTATGTTTGAGGTACTCGTGCACTATATGTATATAGTTACCTGCTTTTTGAATTAATATCAATGTTTCAGCTTCAGCCACATCATCAACATCATTATCTTTTTGGTGATAATAATGTTCATCCAGAACATGATATTCTGAAAGAACACATTTTAATTAGTTTAGTCCACAGAAGCTACGGAAGAGTATGGGTAATTGGATGTACCTACATACCTTCTGAACTTAGAGGTAATCCATGGGCTATTTCTTTCGAAGAAAACAGGCAGGGATACGAGAAGCGGATCCTTCGACCTTCTTCATCGAATTGTTCCTTGTCGAAGTGTTTTTGACAAACTCGTTTTCTCAACAACTGCTCTGTCGTAAGTCCAATGAGGAAAGGATTAGTCGGAACAAGGAAAGACATCCACAAATTTCTTAAATTATCGTCCTTTGGCACACTAAATAGGCGGTGAGATTCACTTGCATTGCAACCCCCTACACAGCACTTTAGCGGCGGCATGGCGAAATAAATGTACATACATTCGTAGGCACTATCATCTCAACTAAATGAGGCGAGAGAGGACAAATTGGCGTATCAATCGGGTAGGTATCTCAACTCAAGCAAACAAAACTAACCGACCGCGGTAAGTTTTGAAATCAAAACTAACCGACCGCGGTTAGTTTTGTTTTCTCCTCGCATATTTTTTTTTCGTTACCAAAGAGTATACAATCGACCCAAAGACTATATAATAACTACGTAAGAAATCGACCGACAATCGAATTCGACCACAACTCGACTTGCGCGATTTGACAGCTGAAGGAAAAAATGGCGCCACCCGGGACGTGCTGTTTTTTTTTTGTTGACGACTGCAGCGCCATAACGGAATGATTGGAACTAAGGCTGTCACAGGCGTGATCCAAACCACAGATCACTATATATGTACCAGGTACAGATAGGACAGTGAAATTTTTCAACAGTTCTCAATGTTCCGTTTTGGCGCTGCTGGTGTCGCATATTTTATTGTTTTACTCTGTGGCTCATCTGTAGACAACTAGTGATAGATAACGTCTCGATTACGATCATCACACATCGATTAAATCAATCGATTTTCTAGTGATGTGCCTCTCTATTCGTATATTCGATTAGGGTTCTTTCATTCAATTATTTTCTAAACTACAGTAGGTTCTGGAGTAAAATAAAACAGGAACATTTAGTTATTTAAATTCTTTATTTTTTCTATACGTTTTCTCTTGACTCTAATTTTCTAATATTTTGATTAGATTATAAGGCATATAATCATAATTATGCAAGGTATACACTCTAATTTGTGTGAAATTTTCTCTTTTACACTATGTGATATCATATGATTTATTATTACAAACTTTAGTTATGAGGGTTCCGTACCCAAAGGGTAAAAAAGGAACCCTATCACTAAAACACTGCTGTCCGTCTGTCTGTCCCTCTCTCACTGTATCTCATGAACCGTGGTAGTTAGATAGTTGAAATTTTCACAGATGATGTATTTCTATAGTATTGTTATATAGTGGTATGGAACCTTTCGTGCGCGAGTTCGACTTGCACTTGGCCGGTTTTATGTTTGAGGTACTTGTGCACTATATGTATATAGTTACCTGCTTTTTGAATTAATATCAATGTTTCAGCTTCAGCCACATCATCAATATCATTATCTTTTTGGTGATAATAATGTTCATCCAGAACATGATATTCTGAAAGAACACATTTTAATTAGTTTAGTCCACAGAAGCTACGGAAGAGTATGGGTAATTGGATGTACCTACATACCTTCTGAACTTAGAGGTAATCCATGGGCTATTTCTTTCGAAGAAAACAGGCAGGGATACGAGAAGCGGATCCTTCGACCTTCTTCATCGAATTGTTCCTTGTCGAAGTGTTTTTGACAAACTCGTTTTCTCAACAACTGCTCTGTCGTAAGTCCAATGAGGAAAGGATTAGTCGGAACAAGGAAAGACATCCACAAATTTCTTAAATTATCGTCCTTTGGCACACTAAATAGGCGGTGAGATTCACTAGTTGCATTGCAACCCCCTACACAGCACTTTAGCGGCGGCATGGCGAAATAAATGTACATACATTCGTAGGCTACTATCATCTCAACTAAATGAAGCGAGGGAGGACAAATTGGCGTATCAATCGGGTAGGTATCTCAACTCAAGCAAACAAAACTAACCGACCGCGGTAAGTTTTGAAATCAAAACTAACCGACCGCGGTTAGTTTTTTTTTCTCCTCGCATATTTTTTTTTCGGTACCAAAGAGTATACAATCGACCCAAAGACTATATAATAACTACGTAAGAAATCGACCGACAATCGAATTCGACCACAACTCGACTTGCGCGATTTGACAGCTGAAGGAAAAAATGGCGCCACCCGGGACGTGCTGTTTTTTTTTTGTTGACGACTGCAGCGCCATAACGGAATGATTGGAACTAAGGCTGTCACAGGCGTGCATATATCCAGCGTTGACTTGACTGACAGATAGCTCAGTGATTTGACCGAAGCGAAGGGGATCTTTTTTTTCGTTGCATTCAATCCTGCTGCCTGACGCACGCAAGCAAACTAACTATGTAGAAGAAGTTGAAATTGTTTTGCTTTGTCCTGTATTTTATCTCTTTTTTGATTGAGTTAGCAAGAATACATTGTATTGTAACAAAACAAAGACGAAAATCCGTGCATATATATAAACACATAAAAAACTTATTAATCACTCGTAAATAACTTATCAATGGAAGCGCTACCAACTGAAACAAAAAGTGAGCCTGCATCTTCTCCAGAACCATTCAAAAAACCTGTACTTATCGGGCGAATTGGGAAATTGCCTAAGAGAGCCAGTAAAGAGCCAGAAAATGCGCAGGAAAAGCCTAAAGAGGAGGACCCGGAGGTAGAAGTAAATTCTAAACCTTCTCCCGAAGTTGCAAAGAAAGAAGTTCCTAGTGCGCCAGTGGCCTATAAGGAACCTAAGTGGTCTGGGCTTTGCCCTGATGGTAAGCTATATACAGTCTAGACTAAACTGAAATAGTTATTTTAATTTGTAATACAAAAATACAATCGCAAAATATTGACATGATCTGTATTAACAGCATAGAAAAGTTTGGCACCGGACAAAAGGTACACTTTATATACCCGTTATATAATCTTTAATATGAAAACCTATAACTCGGAAACCATTGACATGAGATAGACCCATGATTGTATAGTTTTTCTGGGCCATGAACCCACCTGTCCTCCGCTTTCGGCTTAGGCTTACAGTTAGAGCTATCTTATCTTATGATCAGATGCGGGGGAAGACAGTATGACACGAATTGTAGCCGAATTAAGCCATTATTTTCTAATGCTGCCACCATTTTCTACGACACAATATAATGGCGTCAGCATAAAATGATAAGAAAATATGGCTTAATTTGCTAAAGTTTGTGACGCAATTGTGCTCCTACAAAACTTATGTTCCTCTTTCTGTAGTTGATTCTTGTTTGCTGCATAGAAAAATGATGAGACCTTCTAAGGGGGTACCATATGACGCCATTTACGAAAAGGATTGGCAAATGATTTCATGTTCATAGGAGTAGGACAAAGCAGAGTGGTGTGTGCAAAAATCAAGTTTTTGCTTATTCTCTAAAAAATAATAGTAATATTGAAAACGTATAACACACACCTTCTGCTTTCTATTTGTTTACCGTACAAAGTATCTTCTTACTGGCTTATTTTAAAGTAGGTATTTATGAAATAGCAACGATATATTGTACAGTTTAGAGCAAACTTTGAATTTTTTTAGGGTTCCATACCCAAGGGGTAAAACGGGTTCTGTCACCAGGCTATATCTCATAAACCGTGATAGTTAGACAGTTAAAATTTTCACAGATGGTGTATTTCTGTTGCCGCTTTAACAACAAATACTAAAAAACAGAATAAAACGGATTACCGTGGTCAAAAACTCGAATTACGTAAATTTCAAATTTTTTTCTTTGGTTCTTTCAACGTGAAAACATGATTAAGAAAAAACATTACGATAGAAAAAAAAACATTGCACTGTTTTGCACATAATTTGGTCGGGATCTTAGGAACCCTGCGGTATATTGAAATGACTTATGTTTTGATTTGTAAGTTATTTATTACTCATTACTTGGTTCCTTCATTTTTTCATAAGTTTTGTAGTTTTCTTGTAATCAAGCAAACACAATTTTTGCACTTGCGCCGCTCCAAAATCGCATCCTCTGTCCCATTCCTATGAACGCGAAATCCTATATCTATCCTTTTCACAAAATGGCGCGCATTGTGCCCTCTTAACGCAATTGGCTTCTGGCTTCTTTTCACCCTGAAATTCGTCTAAGTAACAAATGATAATAATAATAATAAAAACATTTATTTCAGGCAACGTTAGTCTAGTACAGGATGTAAAATACTTAAAAACTACGGCCCATGTAAAATATATACCTTATTCTAACATACATAAAATATACCTATTTATTACCACGTAAAATCGGCGACGTGTGACACGCGATATGTGCTGCGACCGGTAATCGTCCGCGAAAACGCCGGAACAGAACATTCTTCATAATGATTATGTGATTTCCTTGCAGGATCAGACTACGGCCTTGAAGTTCTGAAGTCAGGAATGATAGTAGAAAACGTAAATCTGACGCAGCAACCCTACTTTGTGTTCGGGAGGCTACCTGATTGTGATGTTGTGATGGCACATCCTACTATATCCAGGTATGGGCTCGTTTTTGATGACGACCTCCGTGGCGCGGTGGGCGAAGGTCCACCTGCGACGCAGGAGGTTGCGGGTTCGATTCCCGCTTTGGGACAAATATTTGTACGATCTGCAGGTATTAATTCCGGCTGTTCTGGTCGTTTTCTATGTATAATAAAAAAATATCTATGTAATGTATTGTATTATGTATCAGTTATCTAGTATCCATAACACAAGCTCTGCTTAGCTTGGGTCTAGATAATGCTGTGTGAATTGTCCAGCATTATTTATTTATTTATTTTATTTATTATTATTATAGGGATCAGGAGGTCGTCTGTGATCGTTAATTAAACCTTCATCATCATCATCACCCTATATCAGTCCACTGCTGGACATAGGCCTCCCCTAATGAGCGCTAATTAAACCGTAAACTAAGTCAAAGACTAACTTAAGGTTATCATTTCAGACACCATTGCATCCTCCAATACAAAGCCTTCGCTGAACCCGACGAGCCGGCCTCCGGGTGGTATCTCCATGACCTCGGGAGCACCCACGGCACGTTCTTGAACAAGGACAGAATCAAGCCAGCGCACTACACGCGCGTGAGGGTCGGACATCAGATCAAGTTTGGAAACAGCACGCGGACTTACATACTTACTGTGAGCAGCTTAGCTTATAAAGCCCAGAGTACCGAAGCGGAGATGTTCGGAGATGGTTGCGGAGACGAGACGAGAAGAGAAGTTCTCCAGCTAGGGTGTCTCCACCGAAGCTGCTCAGAGACGTGAACTGGCTTGACTGGAGCGGAGATGTGCCGGTTGGAGCGGCCAGAATGCTGGTAGCAGTGCCAAATTGAACGGCTATGCTTAAATAATTAATTCGTAATTAATTATTCGTTTAATAAATAATAAATAATGCTGGACAATTCACACAGCATTATCTAGCCCAAAGCTAAGCAGAGCTTGTGTTATGGGTACTAGATAACTGATATACATAATATAATACAATACATAGATAGATATTTTTTATCATACATAGAAAACAACCAGAACACCCTGAACAAATGTCTGTAGATCGTACACACATTTGTCCCGAGGCGGTAATCGAACCCGCAACCTCCTGCGTGGCAGGCAGGCCTTCGCCCACCGCGCCACAGAGGTCGACAAAATTTTAATAATTCGTTCATCGGAATAGAAGCAGAAATTATACGAATCAAATTTACAATGACAGCTGTCAAAATGACTGATCTCAAATAAATAATAAAATATGGTTCTAAAATTTATAATTTTGTTCCCAGGGCCCAGATTTTGACTGCGAAGGCGAATCGGAACTATCAGTGACAGAGATAAAACAGAAAGCGCAGGAGATGAAGGTAGAGCGAGACAGAATGATACGCGAGGCTATAGAACAGAGGGAGAGGGAGAAGTTAGAAGCGGAAAAGAAGAGAGAGGAGCAGGGTATTGATTGGGGGATGGGTGAGTTTTATTTTATTGAAAAAAGGTTAGTTAATAAATTCGCGTGTTTGTTAAAAACTATAAACCAACTTCAAATACCTGAATACTGTTTTTTTTTTAAGATTCGTTGATTTATTTCCGAAATTTGAAATAATAAATGCTGTAATAATAGTCATAATAGTCATTTATTCATAATAATTATTACAAGTCAATATTTGTGTGATTTGAACACAGAATACATTTTATTAAATACAATCGATTAAAAATGTAACTTTCTTGTAAGAAATATCTTGGCTTAGTGTATTTTTTCATCTACATCTAGCATGTTAGCCCTTTCTATTCGCATGCGAATATACCTCTAAGGCGTGGTGGGCGAAGGTCCGCCTGCGACGCAGGAGTTTGCGGGTTCGATTCCCGCCTTGGGACAAATATTTGTACGATCTCCAGGTATTTGTTCCGGGTGTTCTGGTCGTTTTCTATGTACAATAAAAAATATCTATCTGTGTAATGTTTTGTATTATGTATATCAGTTATCTAGTACCCATAACACAAGCTCTGCTTAGCTTGGGGCTAGATAATGCTGTGTGAATTGTCCAGCAATATTTATTAATTATGCCTCCCAAAAGAACGGGTCACTACATGACCCAAGGTCATGCCCGAGGTCCTGATCAGCAGCACCTAGCCCCAAGAGCTTGTGTCATAGGTAACAGATAACTAAACTTTCTCACTCTTTCTCTTCAGGCGAAGACGCTGAAGATGAGACAGATCTATCTGAGAACCCATTCGCTGTGACAACAAACGAAGAGTTATATCTAACGGACCCGAAGAAAACTCTAAGAGGGTACTTTGAACGGGAGGGTTACGAGTTAACGTACGATTGTGAAGAGAGAGGACAAGGACAGTATCTTTGCAAGTAAGTGTACTTGATATGGATCAGTTGAGCTACCTATAGACTGTTTGCAACAGTCTGCAGTTAGCTTAATTGTTTCTATTGGAAATACTAGTTTTAATTTAATTCTTTTATTTGATTGTAACTTTCATTGCAAGTAAGTGTACTATCTACTCGTCTGGTAGAAATCCCTGTAAGGGATAAGACCGCCAATTGCAGGACAGGATACTACTTAGTTTTTTTTAAGAACCAAAACTTTTATTTATCCATCTATTGTACATAATGTATATCCATCTTTCCTGCAATAAAGCTTATTATTATTATTACTATTGAGTCTTATAAACTCAAAGGCGGCAATCTTTAGGAAATCTTCATCAGACCACGTGACCTGTGATTGGTTGACGGACGCCTGTGATTGGTTGACGGTGCCAGAAGGCTGGGGTAGATTTTAAACTACCAAAGTTTGTAGTTGGCGTCGTTTTTCTTCTACAACGCGGACTACATTTTGTTAGATTTTACCTTTTATTAAATAAACTATAGATGGAGGGACGCGTGTCAAAAGTGTCAAGGTTGAAACGATCTATCAATCTCTTCGTGCAAATAGCATCGCTAGCACTACCTAGACTTTCTTTCATATATAAACGATTCTGCGAAGACGCTATCGTCATAGTAACGCGATTGGTTACCAGAATTTGGCACCTAGATCGGGCCGCGGGCGATAGGCGATTTTAAATCTTAATTCTTTTGTTTTAGACTAACTTTCCAATGAAATCGGTAGTGTACCTGAGTCTGAGTGAACCGAAACGTAATATAAATAGCTTGTCTATGATCTAGACAAAAAAAAGGCTTGAAGTGTCCTTGAGGGTTGGTTTTATATACTTAAAAAAGTACTTGTTATCATCATCAGCATAGGCTGATGATGATGATGAGGCCTATGTCCAGCAGTGGACTGATATTTATTTATTTATTGTTTATTAAATATAGTAACTAACACGATTTATAAAACCAATTACATTAGTTACTTAAAATTAAAACACATTATTTATAATTATCTAACAAGTTAAAATTTTACAAAATAAATATAGATGATATAGATCAGTCCACTGCTGGACATAGGCCTCCCCTAATGAGCGCCATAGCGCCCTGTCCTCAGTACTTGTTATATTGATTCTTAATTATTTCCAGGGTAGAACTTCCGATAGACGACGCGAGAGGGCGCCCAGTGATCGCGGAGGCAATACACACGGGAAAGAAAAAGGAAGCGGTGGTCGCCTGCGCTTTAGAAGCGTGCAGGATCCTGGACAGAGCTGGACTATTAAGGCAGGCGAAGCATGGTGAGAACGCTAGTCAAAAATTCAAAATTCAATAACTTTATTTCTTTCGGCTTACAAAATAAGCACTTAGACAAGTCAAATTTTTACATAAACAGTTTTATAAATAGTAATTATTATCAAATAAGAAACAAAATGTCATTGATTTTGTTCGCTTCAATTTTTTGTCCACTAGTGGAAGAAGCGAATAATAAACCACTAGTAAGTGTATAACGCTTAAAATGTAATACAATGTTATTCGCCTATCTAAGTCTAAATATAATGTGATTTAGATACAGGTCAATTTTTATATAAAACTAAGCTTAAGATTGTTCTCCCATAATACTATTGTCGGTGCGGAACTGGGCGACATCTGGCCAAGCATTAACATCATTAATATAATCATCTATGGAGTAAAAGGCTTTCTTAGCTAGTTTTTATATCATCAAGCAATGCTGGTCGTGGCGTAAGAATCGAACCCTCCAACTCAGTCCGTGGAAAAAGTAAATGATTTTTCAAATACTAAATCCTTTTTCGCAGAATCCCGTCGTCGGAAAGGACGCGACTGGAGCGCCGACGACTACTACGATAGCGACGACGACAACTACTTGGACAGAACGGGTCAGGTCGAGCGGAAACGGAAAGTCAGGATGCAGCGGAGCGGGGTGTTACCCGAGCAGAGTGGAGTGTTGACTTATGACGACTTGGTGAGTGCTGTGACGGTCGCGACGTAAGAATCGACCTCTCCGACCCTGTCCGTGGATGTCGTAAGTGTCGTCTTAGAGAACCTACCAGAGGAAGGGCGTCGGTTTCCTTCTTTTTATTTATTAAAAAACATCTTAATAGTGTAATTTAATGGTTTCACTAATTAATCAACACAATTTTGTTAAATAAGTAATCAAAATACTCTGGTTTTGCTTAAGTTAAATAAATGTTAACAGGTTTTTTGCTTAAAATAAAAAAAATCTGTCTACGTTCAGATGGCAAAATTTTGATGCACGTTTTTAAAAGCGCGCTTTTAGACATCCTGGTGTTAACTTAACAACCGTTCTTAGGCGCGCGCTCAGAAAAAGTCTAGACAAGACGGAGGCGATTGCGCGTTGACGCGCGCTTTCACGTACTTTTTTTACGAGACTGACGTGTAGTGCTCGCACTTCGTGTTAAGGCTGTGGTATGCGTCAAACTAGCGCCGCTACCTATTTATTCTTATTATTACCTTGAACAAAGAAAATTACAAAAATCCATCGCACAGTTTGTGATACCTGTTATAAGCTTTTTTTTACTGCCTCTGTAATAGTTTTATTCTATTTAGGTTTAGGCAGAATATCGTAGTTGCCCTTGGTGGCCACCAATATCTATTTTCGATTTTCTGGCTAAACTAAATAGAGTAAAACTATTACAGAGGCATTAAAAAAAAGCTTATAACAGGTATCACAAACTGTGCGATGGATTTTTGTAATTTTCTTTGTTGCGTGCGTGGAACACCACAGCGATATCTATAAAAAACTCGTTATATTGCAATATTTGCTTGTCTGTGGTGCAATTTTATTTTATTTTATTTTTATTTTATTTTATAATTTTAGGAAAACTTACAGCTAAACACAACAAAAAAAAATTAAGTGTAAATATATGGAAGGCCAATTAAAAGTTTTCACAGACAGTTTGAAAGAACAAATAAAAGAGAACAAGTGGTGGACAAACAAACAAAATACATAGATTACTTGTGAAGTTAAGAAACAAAGAAATGATTATTACAGATACGCTTAAGATTACTGGGAGAAGTGTTAAACAAGTCAATTTCGGTTGCCATTGCATTGAAAAATCTGCCCGAACGCAGAATATATGAGTTCTGTCTGTAACGAGATTTAAATGATGGGATATATAGAAGATTATGGTTTCTGAGAGATGCTGGTGTTGTTCTGAGTCCTATGCGACCAAGTAGTTCCCGACAGTCCACCCTGCCACTCGCAATGTTAAGTAGATACAAAATGTCAGCTACGCGCCTTCTCTCTGCTAGTGGAAGAATGTGGAACTTCCTACAACGTGATACATAGTTGGGTATATAAGTCCTAGCTCGATATTGCAAGTATCTAAGGAAACGTTTTTGGATGCCTTCGATCCGCTTTATATAAATATTATAACTAGGGTTCCAAACTTGAGAAACGTACTCAAGATGGCTCCTGACATACGCACAGTAGAGGATCTTAAACGTCTTTATTTGCTCAAACTTCGCTGACATTCTAATTACAAAGCCTAGAGCTTTGGATGCCTTTTTGACAATGTTATCCACGTGCTTGTCAAAGAGCAGTTTAGAATCAAAGGTTACTCCTAAGTCACGGATAGCATCCACTCTCGCAACAGATGTCTCCTTTAATTTGTAGGCAAAAACTATGGATTTAGGCTTACGAGTGAAAGAGCATACGCAACATTTAAGAACGTTAAGATCCAATTTATTGATACGGCAGTAATTTTCGAATCTAGTCAAATCTTCCTGTAGTTTAAGACAATCTTCGCTCTTTCCGATTGGATATAAAACTTTCATGTCGTCAGCATAGAGCAGAATATGAGAATGTTTGAAATTAATAGAAATATCATTAATAAATATTGTAAATAGAAGAGGCCCAAGCAAGGAGCCCTGTGGGACTCCAGATGGGATCCGTAATGATGAGGATGTGTACCCATTCAAGACCACAGTCTGAGAGCGATTTTGAACATAGGAGGAGAACCATCGAAACAAGTCTCCTCTTATTCCAGCTGACTGCAATTTGTTTAAAAGTATGATGTGGTCTATCCTGTCAAACGCCTTGCTGTAGTCGGTGTAGATAACATCTACCTGAGCAGGCTCTGACATGTTGTGTGACAAATACTCAGCACACAGTAGCAAATTAGATGTTGTGGATCTGCCCCTCAGAAAACCATGTTGGTTGTCAGAAAAGGTATGCTTAAGAGCTGAATAAAGTTGGTTGTATACCAATCGCTCGAGAACTTTAGCAAAAATACACAGCTTGGAAATTGGGCGATAGTTTTCGACGTTACATTTAGGGCCTTTTTTATGTATAGGAGTTATGAATGCAGATTTCCAGATATCCGGTACAGCACCCTCCTTAATAGATCTTTCGTATAATATAGTAAGTGGAGATGCTAGGGCACCTGCACACCTAATGATGAATGTAGGAGGAACATTGTCCGGTCCGGCTGATTTTTTTGGGTCAAGGGTCAAGAAAAACTTAAGAACATCAGCTTCAGCAATATTAACTGATGAGATATCGGATGAAGATAAGGTTGGGCAAGAATCATTACCAACTTGTGACGAATGGCCAGTTGAAGAAAGGAATGTGGAATGAAAATATTCGCCGAACATTTCACAGATTTCGTCACCTTTATCTGAAGTACGCTGACGGAAATTAAAGACAGAGGGGTAAGAATTAGATTGATTTTTACTTTTTACATAGGTCCAGAACGCCTTAGGATTTTCTTTGATTCGAGCTTCGATGGAGGCAATATATTCTCTAAATAATTCAGATTCCATCTTTTTAGCACGCTCTCGTAGGATAATGAATGATTCGTAGTCGGAAATGTTGCCGTACCTTTTAAATTTAGAGTGAAATTTAGATTTCTCTTTGAGCATTTTTATAAGAGGCGACTTAAACCATAGGGGATATTTATTTGTTGGATTCACTAGTTTTGAGGGGACATATTTATTTCGTAGCTCAGTAAGTTTATCGTAAAGAAAAGATACAGCGTCTTTAAGAGATCTACTGTTGAATTCATTAATCCAGTTAACTAAGTTTAAATTGTGGAAAATACTTTCGTAGTCGCCACAGTCGAAGAGATACTTGGTGTGTGGCCGCGGCCTAAGTTGGTGCAGTTCAACAAAATCCGCTGATATTTTTAAAGCCTTATGATGTGGGTCCTCTGGTACTAGCGGGCTGCCACAATGAGCCACCATTACCTCGCTATTGGAAAAAACAAGATCTAACAACCTATTATTTACGTTAAATTGCGAGCTAAACTGAATCAGGTGACAAACATTTAGGTTATCAAAAAATTCAGACTGATAAGAACCCTGTAAGTCTGCAGGTTGATATGAGAGTCCATCGCCTGACAAAGACCATTTAATGTTAGGAAAATTAAAATCTCCTACTAATATAAATTTATCACTGGCGTTTTCCATAAACCTGTTTGTTAAATTTTGTGAAAAATTGTTTACTTGGTCAATAAAAGAATTTCCCATGTTTTGATTACACATGTAAACTACACAAAAGTGCAGTTTGTATACAATTTTAGGTTTTTTATTGTGTAGTGATAATGTTACCCATAAGTCCTCGGCAGACGAGCACCAGTCCGTGCGACCTTCTGCTACAAGGTGGCGACGTACCGCAATAAGTACACCGCCTCCTAGAGATTGATTCGTTTGGTCATAATTCCTATCTCTTCTCCATACAATGTAACGGTCATCAAAAAGCTCACTATTATTTACCCCGTCAATTAGCCAAGTTTCAGTCAGACAGACCACATCATACTCAGACAAGCAAATGTTCCTGTAAAATTGAGTCGTTTTAGTGCGCAAACCTCGCACATTTTGGTAATATATACTAAATGGAATCATTGTTAACCGGTAAAATATTAGGCATAGAATAAATATTACAAACTGTAGGATTTCTTACCCGACAACGATAAAAATAACACATCACTATTTCCTGGGCATTACTTAACAGCATCTTCTGTAAATAATAGTTAAGGCATCCATTCGTTATCATACTCAGAGTGAATAAAGTACGTATTAAACATCTTGAAATAAAAAAGTTAATGATTAAGTGTGGCAGCGAGCGGGCGGTTGCAACTCCGTATCGCCGTCGCTCGGGACATCCATTACGAACGGCGAGCCGGGTTGCAATGAAGAGCGAGTGCAGTGCGAGGCGAGGACGGACAGCGTAAGCGCATACCGATGCGCAAGTGGATCTCAAACTTTGCGAGCAGATATTACAAGCATTACAATTAGCATTCGAATAGTTACGTAATATAAAAAGGTTAGTTAAGATTAGTTTTAAATTAGTTGAGTTACATAATATTAAGAATTTAGTTCGATAAGTTACAAAATTAACTTTTTTAGATCGGTGTCCGATCTTATAACCGTAGCGGGCGATGTTAGGGTCTTCCGCACAAAAATTTTGCACCCTTTTACCCAGGTAAAGGCGAAACCACGCTCCTTGGCAAGTGCTTTGGTCTTATTCAAAAGCATTTTATTTTCAAGCGTCAGATGATCGTTAATGAAGACTTTGCTGTTACCTTGCAGGCCGAGGTCTTCGGGGACGATGGTGCACTTTCTAGCTGCTGCTACAAAGTCATCTTTCAGGTACCTACTATGTACCGAGACGATTATGGTTTTCAGCGATTTCTCGTTGCGCATTGGGATCCTTGCCACATAGTTAATCTGCTGTTTAGAGATCGGGATCTTAATTTTTTCTCCAATATTAGAGACAATTGCAAATAGGTCCTCAGCTGAAGTCATTGGTACTCCCTTAATCTCAATGTTATTAAGGCGAGATCGCTGTTCATGGTCTAATGCAGATCTTTCCAGCTTGTCAATTCTCTGCTGCAAGAATTTCACCTCTTCTTTGGTTTTAAGGAGTTCTTGCACCTCCTGATCAACCTGCGATACCTTGGACGTAAGGGCATCGACTGATTGGTGTACGAAGTCTACAGAGCTCTTGACGTCAGCCAACTCTGTTTTAATAGTTTTGAGTTCCTCCATATTTGCTTTGATAGACTTCAGGTCCGCGACTATCCCCGGCAGCTGGGCTAATTGAGACGTAGCCAACTTGAGCTCCTGGTATATGGCGTCGATGTCTTTAGGTGTTGGAGAAGCCAGAGAAGTCATGCTTGCTGGAGCTGGGCTCAATGGTACGCAAGGGCTGGCAGTGTTAGACGAAGAAGAAGACGTCATCTTGCAGGAGGGACATCTCCATTTCTTCTGTCGTTCACCTAGTCTGCGATAGCCGTGTTCGGTTATTCCCGCGCAAGGGTAGTCAAGTTGGTCTTGACAGGATGAACATTGAGCTCCGTCCATGAATGTCCCATCGCACTGCTTGCATTTGAACATCTCGAGTTAAACCGCAAGAAAAAGTTTGAGTAACACTGGGGAATGGTCAGAGCGGCAAAAAATATCGGGTATGCGTATGTATTGTCCGCTGTCCACGAACTGACTGAGTGTGAGTGAGAGTGAGTGTGTGTGAGTGAGTGACTGATTTATTTATTTAATAACAACTACCCTCGTTTTAATTCCAGCAAAAACAAATATCCTCGCTGGAATCCCAGATAACCGTAGAAGAGCGTCAACTAGCGCGCTTACGCACTCAAGTGCGGAATGCGCGCGCTGAATCTGACGTGGACGACTTGGACCAGTTCATGGCAACACTGGCCGCGCCCACCATGAGCGTTAAAGCAGAGATTTCTACTAGCAAGGTGAGTTGAGTTGACTTGATGATGTCTTTCTAACCGAAATGAAAGAAATTCGGTTACATTTGGGAGAATCCTCTCAGGAACTACATTTATTTATTTATTCATAAAAAGTACTATTTGACAACTAAAAAAAAACTTGTAAAATAGTACTAACGTGTTGTTGCAAACTTTATAATCTATTTTGTATACTAACTATCACGGTTCATGAGATACATACAGCCTGGTGACAGACGGACAGCGAAGTAATAGGGTCCCGTTTTTACCCTTTGGGTACGGAACCCTAAAAATGATGACTGAAAACTTTTAGTATTTTCTTAACTAAATAGGACGAAAACAGGTCATTTTCGACGTAAAAATATTCAAAATTCGATTTTGAATATTTTTGCTTACATTACATTATAGGTGTGTATTATTAAGAAAAAAACAACCAGGGACCTAGATATACACTATTCGAAGAAAAAAATCAACATATTATGTTGGAAATATGCTCGAATTACAAATAATTTTGGTAGTACGTTTGTATGGGCAAATCATCATCCGCAGACCTCTTAATTCCTAGGTTTGAAAAGTATTTAGATAATGTTTTTATTTATATGTATATTTTCAATTTATGTCTTATTGTGTATTAAAACATTATAAATGACTAGCAGCGCCTCGCGGTTTCACCCGCGTAGTTCCCGTTCCCGTGGAATTCCGGGATAAAAAGTAGCCTATGTTCTATTCCAGACTATAATCTATCTCTGTGCCAAATTTCATTCAGATCCGTTCAGCCGTTCTGGCGTGATAAAGGAACAAACATCCATCCATCTATCTATCCATCCATCCATCTAAACTTTCACGTTTATAATATTAGTGAGATAGTGAGATGAGATGAGATTTATTTTAATAATTTATTGACATGTTTAATAAATAAGTTAGTAAGCGTAGCAGAATTTAATGTATGTTTTGTGAATTTAAAATGTTAATACTAATTAAGTATTAACATTTACACTATGTACACTATTGAATGGGGTGTCCCTGTAATAATAGTTAGATAGATAGATGATTCTTTAATCACCTTAAATTAAAAAGAAAAACATATTGTATAAAATTAAAGATAGCAAAGGATTTGGCGGCATTATCGCTTAAAGCGATTTCTTCCAGGCAACCAGAACTATTGAGAGAAAAGGAAGGGATGGCGGTGCTTAACATTTAAAACATAAATAAAAAAAATTAAAAATAGTTGTACTTTTTATGAATAAATACAATATATTACAATAGATATCTGATAACGTCCAGCATTGGTGCTGCTAATCTGGCCATATAAATGATTATATCAATGATGTTAATGCTTGGCCAGATGTCGCCCAGTTCCGCACCGACAATAGTATTATGGGAGAACAATGTTAAGCTTAGTTTTATATAAATATTGACCTGTATCTAAATCACATTATATTTAGACTTAGATAGGCGAATAACATTGTATTAAATTTTAAGCGTTACAAACTTACTAGTGGTTTATTTTTAGCTTCTTCCACTAGTGGACAAAAAATTTAAGCGAACAAAATCAATAACATTTTGTTTCTTATTTGATAATAATTACTAATATTAAGCTGTTTATCTATAAAATTTGACTTGTCTAAGTGCTTATTTTGTAAGCCTAAAGAAATAAAGTTATTGAATTTTGAATAGATTCGAAGTCTGGTTTTAGTGTTTACAAACCAATGTTATTTTCTTTTCCCCAGATGACACTACAAAAGCTTAAAAGCGAGTTATCGAAAACGCAGCGACTGGCCGACCTAGCTAGACCGGCGCACATGCTTCCACTCGTCAAGAAAGAAGACGGCAAGCTTGTGAAAGTCAACTCTGTTGTCTATGGGAAGAGGTGAGAAAAAAAAGGAAATAAATAAGGTCGTGATCCATAGAGTTATTATAGTACTAGCCATAACTCTATGCCGAGATCACTTTGGATACGATTTCATCCGAATTTGATTCGCACGTAAACGTACGACTACGCACGAATGATTCCGACCTTCCAAGGACTATGGGAGCGCTCACACTGCATGCGATCAGTCGTAGGTATACGTACGTTTACTTACGACGTCCGAATGCAATCCGAACTTGTCCATCCCAAGATCGCGTGGAAGAGATAGCGATAAGGCCGCCTTTGTACTTCTTCTCGTAGCTTTTATTTCTGTACTGTTTTCTGTGTTTGTGTGGTACAATAAAGAATTATCTATCTATCTATCTTGTTGGGATTTATCAGGCAGTCGTACGTTCAGTTTTACATAAATTTTTTGTTTGTTTTACATTTTTTGAGAAATTTTACTCTAATCTGCAAAATATTGTTCATAATACTTCTCCTGATGGCGAATTCTTGTGCTTGGGTGACTTCAACACACCGGATATACATTGGTCGCTCTCGCCTGATTCCACTATGATTGCTAATAACTTCCACGGTCAAAAAGCCAATTTACTCATAGATACTACTTTGTCATGTAATTTTTTTCAATTTAATAACATACCTAACAGCAACGGCCGGTACCTGGACCTCATTTTTTCAACACTACACGCTATTCGGTTATGCCATGTCGATCCTTTGAGTCGTGTGGATAATCATCATCCCCCTTTGTGTGTTGACATACTTTCTGTAGAAAACGCTTATAGCAGTTCTTTTAAAAGTAAGAAACAAACTCGTCTTAACTATCGTAGATGCAATTTTCCTGACCTGTGTAGAGATTTGGGAGCTATTGACTGGGAGGATATTTTGACGTCAATGCATCATGGAGCCCCTTCTGTCGACAAAATGGTATCAGTCTTCTACGACAAGATAATGAGTATAATTAAGCAATATACCCCACTCACTAGAGACGATACTCACATGTATCCGCAATGGTTCTCGCCTGCTCTCAAACGCAGTCTTCAGGAGAAAGCTAAATTTCACCTTCGTTTTAACACTTTTAAAAACCCTCGAGACTACGATACATTTTCCCTGCTGCGCCGTAGATGTAAAAAACTAATTACTAACGATTATAATAATTTTGTATCATCGGTAGAGTCATCGTTAGATGGTAATATCAAAAGCTTTTGGCGTTTTATTAATGGAAAGAAATGCTCGAACAGTATTCCGCAAACAATTAAATATGGTACTTTAATATCATCTGATCGACAGGAAGTGTGCGAGCTTTTCTCAAACTATTTCAGCTCGGTTTATGAAAAACCTGAAATACTGTTGAGTTTAAACTTAGGTTCAAATTGCGGTAACACGGTTCTGAGCAACGTTGTCATCACTAAACAGGAGATATTGCTTAAGATAGCTCGTCTAGATCCCAATAAAGGTGCTGGCCCGGATGGAATCCCCCCCCACTTCATCAAAAGATGTGCCAAACAACTGTGCACTCCTCTATATTACATTTTTAATAAATCCCTCCAAGCAGGGGTTTTCCCCAGTTTATGGAAGACTGCTCATATCACTCCTGTATTCAAGTCGGGTGATAAATCATCATGTGAAAACTATCGGCCTATTAGCATACTCTCATGCCTCGGCAAGCTCTTCGAGTCACTGGTGTACGACTCTCTTTATCACCACTTGGAGCCACTTTTATCGCCGCGCCAGCACGGTTTCATTAGGAAGAGATCTACGACCACAAACCTCCTGGAATACAAGCACTACCTGTGCAGTGCTTTTGCCAAGACTGGTCAGGTGGATGCTGTCTACAACGATTTTTCCAAGGCTTTTGATAAAGTTAATCATTCGGTGTTGCTTATTAAGCTAGCCTCTTACGGTATCCACGGTAACTTGTTGCGTTGGGTAGAGTCTTATCTCTATCGTAGAAATCAACTTGTGGCCATTAAGGGGTTCACTTCATCACCTATTGAGGTAACATCTGGGGTTCCACAAGGTTCCCACCTTGGTCCATTGTTTTTTATTGCGTTTGTAAATGATCTCGTTGACAGAATTAGGAATCCCTGTTTGCTATACGCCGATGACTTAAAGATTTACTCAACTATCTCTCACGCTGGTGACTCGATAGCACTCCAAGCAGACTTAAACGCCGTGGATGAATGGTGTGCTGAAAACCGTATGTTTCTCAATGCTAAAAAATGCTTTGTTGTATCATTTACAAATAAGAAACATAAAATTCTAGCTGATTACAAACTTAATAATCACGTCCTGGAGAGGAAATCACAGGTTAAAGATCTTGGGGTTATCTTTGACGAAAAGCTTAATTTTCATGCCCACTATGACTACATCACGACCAGGTGCTCTAAGCTGATCGGTTTTATATCGAGAGCCACAAGAGACTTCAAAAACCCTCAAAGCCTCATCTGCCTCTACCGGTCACTTATTCGCAGTGTTATGGAGTACAATGCAGTAGCTTGGTCTCCTTTCTACAAAGTGCATACTGAGCGCCTTGAAAGAATCCAGAGAAGGTTTATCAGGGTATTGGGATACAGGTGTGGCATACATCGAACTCTACCATCATATGAGGAGAAACTTAGACGATTCAATTTCATGTCTTTAGAAGCCCGTCGCCAATACCTGGATATGGTCACTCTTTTCAAAATCATACACTCTGAGATCGATTCTTCAAACTTACTCTCTACCATTAGTTTTAATACCAGAACGAGCTCTCGCTATCCCTTTCAGAAAACTTTCGCCCTACAGGTCCATACCAATAATACTTCCTATTACAACCCTGTGGTCAGAATGTGTCGCCAGTACAATGATATTTTAGTTAAAAATAGTGACAATATTGATATTTTTAACAAAAGCCTATATAAATTTAAAAAAGACGTTGCAACCATTCTCATTAAGGAGAGTGGTTATAATTTTCTGTAATTTTATTTTTATTTTTAATTTGCCAAATTCATTTTTAAATTTGTAATTTTTAGATAATAATGCATGCTTTCTTATTTTATAATTAACTATTCTTTAACTTTCATTTTCCAATAGATATTTGCTTACCTACATATGTATAACTGCTCTTTGAACATGCTGTGTACACATATTTAGGGATACAGTCTAGTTTTTATTATTGTGTCCTCCTATTTGTATAATATTTGATTGTATTCTGTTTTGTGTGCCAAATAAATAAATAAATAAATAAATAAACCGTTGCACTGCCTATTTGACGGAGAAAAACGTATTCAGTGTGCGCACTCAATTCGTGCGAATAGTACTCGTACGGTTACGTACGAACAAATTCGTGTCCAAAGTGAGCACGACCTAATGTTGGACAATAAGGCATGTGCATGCGACTTCAAAAAAGCTGGTTATTTTACATAATTATTTTATATCCGAAGGATTAGTATTGGCCACCAAAAATTTAAATTTAAATATAGTGTAATAAAGAACTTGAAGTTGGCTTAGACTATTTTCAAAACAATAAAATTGTTATTACTGACAACCTATGTGGCGCGGCGGGTGAAGGTCCGCCTGCGACGCAGGAGGTTGCGGGTTCGATTCCCGCCTTGGGACAAATGTTTGTAGGATCCACAAATATTTGTTCCGAGTGTTCTGGGCATAGTAAAAAATATCTACCTATGCATTTTAAAGTATAAAAGTCATCAAGTACACATAACACAGGCCCTGCTTAGCTTGGGGCTAGATGATGCTGTGTGAATTGTCCAGCATTATTTATTTTATGCCATACCAATTTATTTTAATTGTTTTCTGTTACTTTCAGAATGAAGCTAAAATCTGACGTTGAAAGGAAACCTACACCGAGGAAAGTGTTAAATAAAGAAGATGCAGAATTCGTCGAAGAGGTCGACTCAGACGAAGAAGATTCTAGAGGGACCCAGAAGGACACAGAAGAAAATTCCAGCCAAGAAGAAAAATACTCTAAAAGCAACGAACACAAACGTACAGAGGGTCAAGATAGAAGGAAAAAGAACAACCTAAATGAAATATGTGTGAATACTCAGACAGATAGCGAAAAAAGAGATAATGAGTCACAAATTCTAGATAATGATAATAAGCTTACTGAAACTGAGAGGAAAAAAGAAAATAAAAGTGAGAAAAGTGACAGTAAAAGCGGTGAAAGTGAAAATGAAAGCGAGAAAAGTGAAAATGAAAGCGCGAAAAGTGAAAGTAAAAAAGTGTACGGGCCTATGCGTCCACCGGATAATTATGTTATACCTGAAAGCTATTTCGATCAGGAAAGTACTAGAGATCTCCCGGAAATACTGGAAGGCGAATAAATGCATTATTTAGTATCTGGTCTTTTATTATAAATACGTAGAATAATGAAGCTAAAATGGTCGGTGGTCCGTATTTCACGAAGAACCGACTACCGCTGGAATTGAGTTCTTGAGAGGAGACCACGTCTCGGCAAATGTAGTGTAGGAGAACCTCCGGCCAGGTGGGATGACGACCTGCGAAAGACTGCTGGCAGATGCTGGATGCGGTAAGCTGAAGACAGGGCGCTATGGCGCTCAGTAGGGGAGGCCTATCTCCAGCAGTGGACGAACAGAGGCTTAATGTTGATATTTTGAACTACAAAATACCTACAGCTATCCACCATGACACATTGAACACCAATCAGAGCATTAGGTAGGTTAATTGTGACGTCATGCTGTCGCAACAGAATAACTGGTAACGAAGTAACATTACCTAATCTGTGGTAAAAGTCTAAAAAAATAGTAGATTATACACTAAGGGGATAAAGCACTGTTTTATGTCACGGGAGCGAATTGAATCCCGAACGTAACGAAGGACTCATAATTTAACTCCTGAGCGTAGCGAGGGAGTTATAAGTTAATTCCTGAGCGAAGCGAGGGAATTAAGACTGAGTCCTGAGTGCAGTGAGGGGTTCAACCGCCCAAGACTAAAACAGTCTTATCCCCGAGGTGTATACTCTACTTTTCACACCTTATGCGAGACAAAAAACAGGCTCAGTAGATAAATAATGTTTTCCTTTGACTTCTCTGGCAGCAGATTGTTGACAATGCCTATGGCATCTAATTTGATAAACTCAGGAGTCAAAACACTTTCATCACTCGACATTTTCAATATTATTTTTGAAATTAAATCTTCTATAGGCACCTACAAGAACTCGATTTGTTCGTCACGCGTGAACAAATGAAGGCGCGCGACGTTCCAAATTCGAAAGCACAAGCCGTGGTCCTAGATTCGAAATTCGAATTTCGAACACCGCGCTCCTCCGGACCGGGGTTCACACGGAGGCAAACTTCATTTATTTTGTCAAATCAAGTAGGCCATGGCCTAGGACAAATTGTGTTTAGCAAAATTAAACTTTATGCATATAGTAATAAGAATTATGAAAAGTGAAATCATATTATTAACCAGCGGGTTATAATGAAATTCAGTACAACATTATAACCCGGCTAATACCAAGGGATTTAATGTCTTGCTTTCGGTAGGGTTTACATGACCTATAATTCGGCATTGTCGAGCATGTGGTTTGAAAAAAATTTTATTTATTTATTTATTCATAAAAAGTACAACTATTACTACAGGGGCACCCAATTCAATAGTGTACATACTTAATTAGACTTAACATTTTAAATTCACAAAACATAAAATTTTACCACGCCCATTAACTTATTTATTACATGTCAATTCATTATTAAAATAAATTATTCATAATATTATAATACACCATAACACATAAATTGACAATTTACATAACAATACAAAAAAAAAACCTTACATAAATACTTTACGACCCTAGAAATTAAGATTACATTAAAATTAAAAAATACAATAATTGAAAAATAGTAATAGTTATAAAATTCGTCCGACGTTACAAGATACTTACACCATATCATAATAGCATAAAATATGCAACAGAGTTCTTTGGAATTCGCTCAGGGAGCAATTAAAGCTTATATATATAGTAGCGTTTTTACCCCGTCGGGTTAGAATATCACTGAATGAATTCCCATCCCGATAATTATTGCATCAGCCTTTAGGGGGGGTCAGTGGTCCCCCCCCCCGTCTTTTCCCGTTTAGTAACGAAAAAACGTTCACTCCCTTAGAACCAAGATCGCGGAATGGGAATAGGCTTTTTGACAACATTGAAAATAGACTACAAATCGTGGTTAGCCTATCAGATTAAAGCGTAAAAAAACATATTTCACTTGATTATGTAGTACCTACGTATATTTTTTGCAGATTTCCCCATTTTTTGTCAAATTGTCAAATTTGATAGCAAATTTAATCAGCTTTCATTCTGTAAAGTTGTCATGTCGTTAAAACGTATAGTCTCCGAGATATAAGTGAAAAACCGAAAAATAGGACCTTCAAACCTCCCCCCTCCCCCCGGCTCGAGGGTCGCTTGATCCCAGTAGTTCTGTGCACCAAAAATCTCACTAATATTATAAACGTGAAAGTTTAGATGGATGGATAGATGTTTGTTCCTTTATCACGCCAGAACGGCTGAACGGATCTGGATGAAATTTGGCACAGAGATAGATTATAGTCTGGAATAGAACATAGGCTACTTTTTATCCCGGAATTCCCACGGGAACGGGAACTACGCGGGTGAAACCGCAAGGCGCTGCTAGTATATTATAATTGCAAAGCTTTTGACTTGTATATATCTACCTATCTAGTCCAAACAAAGTTACGTAGTCAAAAATTGTGTTCCAAGCATTTCTCTCTATACCTTTTTTTGAGCATTTATTGCCTGGCCTTTATGTGAATACTTATTCACAGGTATGTATTCGTTTTTTTATGAGAGCACTCCCAATATACCTATTACAATTTATACGAACTACTAAGTAAAACAATTCAATTTTAGATTGTAAAGTTATTCATTTTATTAGGCACTTAAATCTATTCGATATATTTCTTTATGTGATAACGTTCGCAAACCTTACATAAGATGACTATAACTTAATCCAACGGTAAGTAAACTTATTTGTCTGTGTTGAAAATATTAACTGTACCTACCGCACAGGAAATAATCATTAAATACAGATAGATTGTTTGCAACAGTCTACAGTTAGTTAAATACTAGTTGAATTGTTAGATATTTTTGCATGCCGATTGACGGTCAAGCATGTTGATCCATAAAATGTATTTACCTATTACCTTACATAGCACATGTTTTGGCAAATAAAAAATCTTTATCTTTATTGTATTATTTGATTGTAATTTTCTTTGTTAATAACTGTGAATATTGAATTATTGATTGTGAATATTCTGTATCCATATCTCGAGAAGAACCGACAACCGCTGGGGTAAACGTGTTCTTGAGTGGAGACCGCGATTCGGCAAACGTAGTGTAGGACGCCCTCCGACCAGGTGGGATGATGATTTGCGAAAGACTGCTGGCAGATGCTGGATGCGTCAAGCTGAAGACAGGGCGCTATGGCGCTCATTAGGGGAGGCCTATGTCCAGCAGTGGACTATATAGGCTGATGATGATGATGACGATGATGAATTTTCTTTTTTAATAAAAATTTAATACTCACAGTATTTAACAATTTTTTCCTTACTAACTGTCATTTAAATAACTGCGTATAAATAAATATATAATGCTGGATATTCCACAACATCAGCATAACACAAATCTCTACTTAGTTTGGCTAGATAGATTGAGACGAGTAGGTTTTTTGAGGAAAACAAAAGGCTATTTGACTACATTAAAAACAAGTTCCAAATTGTTTTCATCCTAGTCAGAGGCGGATTAATGGTCGACAGCGCCCTAGGCAAGCACCTCATTGGCGCCCCTCTGTGAACGAGCCGCGTCAAAGCTCAGTATTGGGGGTGGTGTTAGTAACATAACAACGATAAAGTTCCTCAGTGGTTGACAAAAAAGTATATAAAGCACCTGTTTTCACACACACATCACATGGTTTTGATTAGCATGATTGAGGAGGTTGTCAATTGTCAAAGTTAAGCCAAGATCATATGGGTTTGGCGGGGTCAGCTAGAAAAAAAGGGATAAGAGATAGCGGCGAGCGGAGCGAGCCGCGAATTTTTTGTGATTTTCCAAGATTTAATAAGATAATAGGTATGCAAACGGTGAAACGCAAATCTTTTGTGGCTATCGGTAATAAATCTTTACAAATTATGGAAGCAAAAAAAATAGAAATTGCGGCAACAACGGAGCGAACTAGCAAAAAGGTTCGAGACAATCCAATGGTTTTACAAAAAAAATTACGAAGTCACAAACATCCACACTACAACAGATAAAAAAAAATGATTGTAGCGATCGGTGTTGTACGCACGCACGCACGTCCACGTCCAGCTGCGCAGTTTGCTCTTCTCTCAGAAGTCACCATATGGCCGCATCAAACTATTACTTTTAGCTCTGAATAAATTGTTTGAATAAGGAATTCGCGTTGGAATTGGATACTTGGGCACCGCTCGCTTTACCCTAGGATCGGCGCAGATAAACAGTAAATAAGATGCAACATTAAAACACGTGCCTTTCAAAATCTCGCGAATCTGTGGCAATGTTATTTCAAAACTTAAAGCCAGCCTAATGCATAATGGTTAAAGCGTCATTTCAAACCATTTTTTTTAACGAAAATCGAGCGCTGGATCCTCATAACGGATGTGCGCTGAGCACCCGCAAAAGCCGTCCTTGATGCTAATACAGCCTCATGCCCATGATTGTTGGTGTCTTTTAAAACATATTAAGAGGCCAACCGAAATTAAAAGTCAAACTAGGACTAGATCTCAGTACTCACGGAATTCCCGTAGTTAAAGACTCGAATTACATAAATTTCTAAATTTTTTCTTTGGTTCTTTCACCGTGATAACACGATTAAGAAAAAAAATACGATAGAAAAAAATCATGAAATTGTACTGTTCTGCACATAATTTGGTCGAGATCTTGAGAACCCTGCGCCTGTCGAAATGACTTATGTTTTGATTCGTAGGTAACATTTACTAATTCTTTGGTTCCTTCAGACAGTTTTTCATAAGTAATGTAGTTTTCTTGTAAATAAGCAAAAACTTCATTTTTGCACCTGCGCCGTTCCAAAATCGCATGCTCGGTCCAGCTCCTATGAACGCGAAATCCTATGCTTATCCTTTTCACAAAATGGCGCGCAATGCGGCCCTCTTAACAGATACCTCACTATCGCCGTGCTGGCGGTGGTGGCGTCGCGCCGGGCATAACAAGGGCGCATGGTGTGGGTTTGGGTTAGGAGGCCTGCGGGTGCCACCGGCGTGCATTACATGGCGCCCCCTATGGTCCTGCGCCCGTGTGCGCCGCTAAAGCCGCCTCTGGCGCTCATCAACCAATATCATCATACTAATTATCTGATTTTTGCAAAGTCCCTTTTTTTTTACTTTTTGTTCTACACATAGAAAAAAATAAAAAGTTTCGGCAGAATTAAATAATCATTTATGTTTTGTAAGTAGGCGGCGGATACCCGCTTACTCATATAGTATAATTAATTTTATTCTTCGGTATTACCTTACATAGTTAATTATTTACTAGTGTAAAATTTTCCGCGCGCGCGCCCCTTGTAACCTCGCGCCCCTAGGCACATGCCTACTTTGCCTTGGGGATGATCCGCCACTGATCCTAGTCAGTGACAACGTAACAAAGCGTAATCAGGTGATTAGTACTAAAAATATGCCTTTTTCAGGTAAAAAACGGGATTAAAATTACACATTTTTTGATACATGATCACGTGACCGAAAACGCTGTGTTTGGTTGAATCGCAAGTGACGTCACACATCCTCAGATTACAGTGTCAATGAGTTGTTCTTGTCAGGTGTGGTGTGGCGGGGTGACGTCATAGCTTGGAAAACGGGAGCCATGACAGAGATTATCGTTTTGGCGCGGCATTATTTATTCAAACTTTAAAATTAGTTTTCATAACTAATACGACTGGCCTGGAAGAAATATTAATTACATTTTGCATTATTTTTAACAGACAATACGTTAGAATTATTTCCCAGTAGTAGTCAAGTAGCCATTTCGTATACAAAGTTGTAATTGATGTTGGAGATGATAAATGTACTGACAAATTATTAATTATTATAATTCTCAAATCGGTCAAGAATGTCGGGAAATCCCAGTCCTTGGAATTTTCCGGGATTAAACCCTACTGCGACATTTGTGTACGATGATACCGATGCTGATGCGGAAACACAGCCTTAATCTATAAATAGGTACTGTCTTATCTTTTCAGAAATGACTTCCGATTCAAATTCAAATATCGAAGAAAGTTATATGGTCACAGATGAAAATACAGAACTACCTCCAAGAAAGTACGAGATAGTGTGGAGCGCAATACCTTACCATATTTATCTACATTTGGCTGGCTTGTATGGTCTGTACCTTGGCGCGACGCGCGCTTTGTGGCCGACGATTTTGTTTAGTAAGTTTTTACCGTAATTTTATAGCTCACCGTTCACCGCATCGGAATAGGAGCGTACGCGGTAGGGTTTGGTCGCGAGAATTCCCTGTTCCGAATTTCCCGGGAATTCCCGAAATTTTTGACCGATTTGTGAACCGGGAAATCGTTATGTGTAGGCACATGTAAAGTTATAAGTTCATGTATACATTATTCAGTCTTGGTCGTGTATACATATTTATGACTCTCAGTATCAGGTCGTAATTAGTCTGCGCGATTCCAGAGAACAGGCTACTTGACTACTACTGGGAAATAATTCTAACGTATTGTCTGATAAAAATAATATAAAATATAATTCATATTTCTTCAAGGCCAGTCGTATTAATTATAAAAACTAATTTTAAAGTTTGAATAAAATAATGCCGCGCCAAAACGATTTTCTCTGTTATGGCTCCCGTTTTCCAAGCTATGACGTCACCCCGCCATACCACACCTAACAAGAAGAACTCATTGACACTGCAATCTGTAAAAGTGTGACGTCATTTGCGATCCAACCAAATACATAGCGTTTTCGGTCACGTGATATATCAAAGAATGTGTAATTTTAATCCCGTTTTTTTACCTAAAAAAGGTAGGTATATTTTTAATAAAAACCACCTGATTACGCTTTGTTACGTGTTGTCACTGACCAGGATGAAAACAATTTGTAACTTATTTTTAATGTAGTCAAATAGCCTATTGGACCCGCGGTCTCCTTGCAAGTATTTTGTTGGGTACATGTAGGTACCAACCTATGGGTAGCATCCTCTACTTTTCGCGTTTAGTGTTTTACTGGAAATAAATGTATCGAATTGACTGTGTGGCTTTTGCCTAGCATGTGCAGCAGTGAGACGAAATAGGATGACAAGAAAATCCTTTCAGCACTCCTCGTGCATATTACCACCGGGATCGGTCTCACAGCCGGCGTGCATCGTCTCTGGGCCCACAAGTCTTACAAGGCGAAGCTTCCGCTGCAGATTCTACTGATGCTTCTACACTCTGCCACCAACACGCATACGCTGATCACTTGGTGCAGGGACCATTGGTTACATCATAAGGTTTATTTTTTTGTTTTATACGCTTATTTTTTATTTCCTGGTTTTGTTTCTTTTACTTTTCTATTTCAATTTATGTGTCATGTTAAAAATCTCTTTAAAATCATCACCTGTGTCATTGACTTGCACATGTGTTGTTATCATTTTAACAAATATATTTAAGTACGTAATTTATTATTACTTGCGTACCAACCTACAATTATTGTGAAGAGCGAGTCCATAGCCAGTGATGCGCAAGGTGCCACGGAAGACCAGTGACCCTGCAGCGCTGCAGTTCCTCTCCGAGCTCCTGCCGCACACTGATTTGCAGCCTTTTTGTCTTACGTTGTTTTTTTCTGCTTAATTCTCTTTTATCGTTGTATTTCTTTGTTACTGGTGAACCAATAAAAATATTTATACTTAAAATTTATGATTATCGCTGAATATCGAACACAGCGACCAATATCAACGAAGGCTGGCAATGATCGAAAACTTAAAGCAAAGCAAGAATCGAAAACTTAAAAGAAAGATACCTAGATAGATGGTTTATTCATGCATGAACGATGTTTACAATTGTATTTGAATATTTAGAGTTAGGTATCATAAAATAGACTTACGACTATAACATTAATGTGAATATAAAGAAAATTAAATACATTCCCTCATAAAATCTAAAGAATACCTACTATCAAAATTAGAGGTTGCTTAAATAGTCAAAATTTAATTATAATTGTCTACATAGTCAAAATTTAAAGTCATCTTATGAGTACAAGCAGTTTTCCAACAAAAGCTTTTTCAATTTGGATTTAAAAATTTCAGGACTGTCAATGCTTTTTAAGTCAATAGGCAGGGAATTAAATAATTTAACAGCTTGGTATCTAGAGCCATGCTTCACAACGTTTAACCTAGGCTGAAAAGAAGTGTCGAGATCGTCTTAAAAAAAAAAAAACAAAGTTGTAGGGTGCGTAGTGTGCACCCCACTATCCTATAAGTTGTTGGTGTTAGGAAGTTGAAAGAGTTTGTAAGTTTCACGGTTTAATCGTATAAAAGTAATGTTGTGGTCGCGAGTGTACACCGTGACGTGTTGCCCTAGGACAGTTGTTTGCGACTGAATGTAATTAGCCTGAGAAACACGTCATAGAGTAAACTGCTGACCCGCGGGAACATGTGACACTGTATGGTATGCAAACCGTACCTACATCTTCCTTCTTGTACTTATCCGTATTGTTTTTTGTTCAATCGATTCTTGACTCAGAGGTTCGCACAGGACCTTGGTTATTCTATAATTTCTGCGGAAATTCATGTTTTCTCTTAGTATTCAGACACGGACGCAGACCCCCACAACTCTCGTCGAGGGTTCTTCTTCTGCCACATCGGCTGGCTGATGGTTAGGAAGCACCCTGACGCAGTCGCCAAGGGGAAGGCCTTTGACCTGACTGAGCTGTACGCTAACCCTGTGCTGAGCTTCCAGCAAAAGTGAGTTGCTATATATCTCTTGTTATCTTTAATACAGGTGGGCTAACAACGAACCTTATTTGTGCATAAGTATAGGAACACCAATATTTCATTTCTCTACGAGGGACTTCCTATCTTACTTACTTTTTTTTCTTTATTAAGGCCTTTGTTGCACATGACGCATGTGATTATGACGCCCTGGTGAGTTTAACAGAAGAAAATCAAGTCTTAGAAACTAAAACAAAATAACCTAATTATCTAACAGTAGCAGTTCATACAGCTATTTAACTGCGTCCGAAACAGACTCGGCTAGAACGCTGTTGCCGTGATCTATATCCCTATAGCTATAGATATATATGTTGTATGTACTACGATTTGATATTGTAATTGTATTAGAATTTTATAATTATATTAGCTACATACTAATGCACACAGATCCCCGTTCAATCCAACAATCCTATCCATCCACGGTTGTCTGGTAGAGATCGCTCCTGAGCGATAAGACCGCCAATTGTCACTGTACTATACCAGGTAATGGTTTGGGTAAAGGTAATTACTTTATGCCAATAAAACACAGATTTGTTCGGTGACACACGTCCACTCGATATGCCGCACCTTGTGCGAGTGCATCCCCCGCGTGCCCCGCATGCCCCGCGGGATATACAGCCTTGTTAGACGAGCACATCAGATGGCCATGCACATTTAATATAAGTCAGAATGCTACATCTACCTTTTACAAAACAAAACAAAATATTGTTTGTGACCTTTCTATAAACATTATTCTTACAACTAAGATTATAAATAACTATCTGGAAGGTGTTAAACCAACATTGTTATTTACGTAACAAAAGTAATCGTTTGGTAATTCTTTACAATGGCAAGTACCACACGGTACAATATCAGCTAGCCGGGGTACACCTTCAGCTGTTAATAAATTGTTAGTTGCTTAATAAATCTACATGACATTATGGTACATTGTTTACTATGGTAGTGATTGATAACATCAAAATCTAATCTCAACAAAATAAACTACTTATTATTTGTTAAGGAATATTAAAGGTACCTTCCTAGCCACAGCCTTATAATTATGATTTATTTTTTAATATCTTTTTATGTAGGTACCTAAATCACAACCGAAATTGATTTCAAATAAGGTAGATCTGTTGTTAACTATTTCTTTGACATCGCACTGCACAACCTTCTCATTGGCCAGTGGCCACCCACGCGATTCAGATAAACTAATTGTTTGCTGTAGTCGTTGTCTTTGCTCTGCAGGTAATTGGATCATTTTCAACATCTATTCTATCTTTATCCTTTCCAATCTTGTAGACTGTGTGTAGTACATTATTGAATGAAGTACGCAGTTTTATTTCTCTGGCAACCTTCTTGAAGTAGACTTCTCTCCAACAACATTGTTTGAATCTGTTTTTTTTTATCTCTTTCTATCTGCTCATTTCTTCTCCTTCGTTTTCATTTCAGTTTTCAAGTAAGATTTATCGGATTGGCATAAACATAGTCTTTACAAATGTCATACTCGTAGTACTCAATATTAAAAGTTCTTACAGTCAATTCGCAGTGTTAATAACAAGTCCTGTGTATTTGACTTGTGGCAAGATGATGCTGTGCGGATTGTCCAACATTCTTATGATATTAACTGTTGACCATGGTCAGCTGTTAGGCCAACTGGTGTGCCTAACGAGAGATCATTTGTAAGTAAGTGCAAGCAAATTGCAAGCTTCATTTAATTTAGTATTTTTAATATCCTTTGTCAACTCAGATGATGTAGTGGACTGCGAAAGTCAATGTCTATATCAGTCCAAGGTTGAACTGGGAGAGTTCGCCTACTCATTGGATTAGAAGTGTTTGGTGTGAAGTACAACCATCGCTTTCGATTTTCGGCCATCTGGCGGTCGAGGTAGGACTTTTATTTCTTTAACACTTTCCTTGCCTAGCCTCTGCAGTGCGCCCCGAAGGGACGCGGCAGTGAAAGTGATATGTTTTAATTTATTTATTTAATCGATTGCATAATTACTTAAATTAAATTGAAATTATTTCTTAACTTGTCACATAAAAACTGTTCGCATTAAAATAGCATTAGCTTTAGCATACAAAGTTCTTTTGAGATTATGTACTCTATAATTGAAAATGTTGCTCATTTAGCATTCTAAGTAGGTAACACGTTAAATAAATGTTAGTCTTTATTTTTATATGCCCGTGATGCTCATTACAAATGAATTATGGACAGTACTGCTCAAAAATGTATACTATTTTCTTATCAATTCTCGGCCCTTCGCGACGACGACGCGCGACGCGACGGACCGAACACAACCGAAATATTGATTCACAAATATTTTAATTATTTATTTCGGCAGTACCTACATAATTTTGAGTTTGTGGTCTATTATGATCAGATCACTTACAAAGCAATCACAAATAGGTATATTCGCAAAAATTTATTGTTAGAAATGTGACAAGTAAATCGGCTCTGGACAAATTTGTTATTCTGCATTTCAATCTTTTTGACATACTTGTTTGTCCATTCGTATCTGTTATTTACTTTCATTGAAATTCACTTACGTAGGTATCTTAACCCTGTAAGCGTATCTCCTAGTAAGTAGGTGGATTAATTTTTTCGTCTTCGTGAGAAATATCTAGCGATGCATACCTGCATCTAATTTCAAACCTCCCTCAACAGATCAGATGATTCCTCTACGCGCCAACCTGGCTCTAGGGCTCGTTTCCATTTTTGTAGCGTAGGTATGTCCAATGCCCATTGACACTGGATCGCCATGCAATCCAAATTCATTTAGTCATCCAGAAGTTATTTGTAGGTACTTTTTTGAGTTTTTTGACTAACCGTTTAAATAACAGCTCTTTTTGGTAGGTACCGTTCCGATTTTCACCGAAACTACCTCTTGATGTATTTTTGTATATCCAAGGATATTTAAGCGTGAACCGAGAGCATGTATCTGGCGCAGCGTGGGTAGGTACTTATTAGCCTTGTCATACAGCGTCTGGTATTATTGTGAATCATTTGAGCCGCCCCTAGATTGCTTACAACAATCTGCAGTCAGCTCAACTGTCCAAATTGTAAATATTTGTTTGTTGGCTGTTTCTATTCTTCAATTGTATTACTTTGTAAATCAGAACTCAACTCGGTATTTTATTTTCTTTAGACTTCAGGACAAAATCCAAGTCTCTCTCTCAGATTATATTAATAATGGGTTAGGTACATTTAGTTACCTTTTTTTTTTACTACAAATTACATTCTATCAATATCTTCTAATCTCTTCTACCAATCCGCATGACTTGGTACTGAGATAAGGTAAACCAGACTAAACTGTTTTTTTTTTCTTTGTTGTAATTTAAATTCGAGATTTTAAGAACATGTAAGTACTAATTTTTCTAAAAGCACGTTGTATTTATTAAATTGTATCAAGTAAAGATACAACGGTTTTTTTTACAAACTACCAAATAGGTAAATAATATTCAAATTAATATGATAATAATAATTAGAAGAATGAGATCAAACTTTGTTCTACGTAGGTACTACTTGTGGTTAAAGACATTTTGTTTCTCAAAGAATATAACAATAATTATTCGCTTACTGAGAAATGTTTATGACTTATTACTACCTCATGTAGTTTCAATTTATTGTCAGTATTATTTTATTTTTTAATTCTTTCCATCCAAAGGTTGCCTGGAAGAGATCGCTTCTAAGCGATAAAGCCGCCCATTGTAACTGTTTCATATAATGTCTTTTTGTAATGTTCTCTTTCTTGTGTACAATTAAGTATTTTTGTATTGTTTTGTACTTTACAAACGAATTCGCATGTAAATTTTTATTAGAATGGTAAATTTTAGGTAGGTATTGTATTTTTTGTTGAATTTTATCGAACTACATAGGTACCTAGATGGTTTTACTTAGATGAAAAACCTATAGGTACTTATACACACACACACATTGGCACATTGTGCTATTGTGGTTTTTATTGGTTGGTATGGATCATTTGAACTACCTATATATGTATTTATCATGGTGGATTTTGAAAGTACCGTTTAAACTTCCTCTCGTTAAATCTTACCACAGATGGCTTTTGTAGGTACCGTTCGTTTGAACTACCTCTTTTTTTATTTTTATTTTATTTGCTTTTGGTGGCTTTCCTATCACTACGGCCATGATAGGCCTATTGTGATAGCCATTTTAATGTGTTCACCCCTAGGACAGAACTACCTCTTACTAGATTTTATCATGATGTTTTTCTAGGTACCGTTCGTTTGAACTACCTTTCATCTGATCTTATCAGAAGGGTTTTTTAGGTATCTACCGTTCGTTTGAACTACCTTTTATCTGATCTTATCAGATGGGTTTTGTAGGTACCGTTCGTTTGAACTACCTTTTATCTGATCTTATCAGATGGATTTTGTAGGTACCGTTCGTTTGAACTACCTCTTATTAGGGACCAACCAACTTCCGGCACCCAACTGTGTCGCAAACAGATTCGCATTACCTAATACCTACTTCTGCCAATATCTAAGTAGGAAAACTTGGTAACCTAGTTCAGCAATTGACTGAACCCAAATTAGTTTTTTGTAGGTTTTCACAGTAACATTTCTAAATTTTTAAGTAGGTACTCATAGATTTTCCAAAAGATTGATTTCATCTTTTCCTTAAACGTAGGTACATACTTACTTGAAACTATTGTTTACATCTCGAGCCCTTTTGAGGGTAGGCAAAACTTTTTACGAAAATTGTACAAGAAATAATTTATTTGTTGCGATGCGTATTTATTACTTTACACAATAACCATACGATTACCCATTGTATTTAATGTTCGAAGGGTATTTAAGTCTATAAAATTTTTAAAGAAAATAATTCTGCTTACTAGCGGAACACAGTTTCTTTATCACTGGGTAATTAGAGAATAAAATTAGCCGAGTGTCTAGTGAGCAAGTTACTCACGAGTTTCATACGCACTTTTTCAACTCAGTTGCGAGGAAAAACAAGTACCTATTGCATAAACCGCAACGCAAATTTACTATTCACTCCATTCAGCCTTGTTAGACGAGCACATCAGATGGCCATGCACATTTAATATAAGTCAGAATGCTACAGTCACATTTTTCTTATTTACTCCATTTTATCTTTGTCTGCTATTTTTAAGTTATGTGTGCAATAAAGCATTTTCTATCTATCTATCTAAATGACTAGCTTTATTCCCACGAGACGAGAGACAGGGCGGTGGCGATGTCATTTTATAAGTGACCTGTGTGTATCCACTGGTCTGTGGTGTATCCCAAAACTTTTTAATAGTGTCCATTTGGTAGTTCTATAAGGAAAGTAAATCCATACGGAAATTAAATAAATAAAAATACCCTGAGTCCGAGGGCTTATGTACTACAGGTTGTAACAGAAATGAAGGACCAAACTATCAGAGGGGGTTCAGCTTCGATCACAGAACACGAGAAAAATATTTATAAAAATTCCCGATTTTAAGTCTTCGAAAAAATTAATAAAAAGACTAAGCAATAATTGATGCATGTGATTATTGTCATAGAACCGAGGAAACATGTTTTAACAAAAACTTTACACCATAAGGGTTCCGTACCCAAACCCATTTTCAAAACTTCCGCAAAACTTATCAGGTACCTAACCTCCTATTTTTGAATCAAATGACTGAACCCTTGTACTGTTGTATATGATTTTTTTGTTATATGTATTCTTACAGCTTATGCTTCTTAGCTATAAAGATAGGTCAACGTCCTGTATTGCCATGCTATCTGGCACCTAGTATATTGCAGGTGTGATGGTTCGACGACACTATAGACCATCCGATCCGACAGACTTTTTGTTCGATACATCGATCACGTAGGTATTTTAGCATCATCAGCAGTTTGACCTAAGAGGTTACTCGTGCCGCGAGCGCGGACCGAGCGCCTACGGAGGTCAGTGCATCAGCAGCAACCATACCAACCGCACTCATTAACATCATTATTAGTCGTAGTTTTATACAATATAGCTATTGTTTCCATACTCGACTTTTATATAAGCATCCCGGGAAGAGCTAGCTGCGATTCCTTCACACCTGGCCCAGACAAGCGCAGGACCGAGGCGAATGGCTTCAACATAGAGGCCATGCCCAGCAGTGGGTCAACAAGGAATGATGATGATATTCATACCTATCTTTCGTAGCTTTAATAAAGTGTCATTCATTCAATTTTTGTGTTTTTGCTTATTGCTTTGTTTTCTTTATATACTACTAGTTAGTAAGTTTATTTCAACGTATGATATGTACGGTTACTCTACTATTTCCCTTTCTCTGTATTAGAGAGCTTATAGTTTAAGTTTCACGCATGCTGTGTCGGCCTGTAAGAGGTTGGTGCACTTAAAATAATTAATTTATAAATTATTTAAATACTTGTAAGTTCTGGTGTAGGTACTCGCTGTTGGCTCCTAATTGTTAAAATAAATAAAAATAAATAAATAAATAAACTTGTTACAGGTATGCCCTCCCCTTAATAGTGTCAACAACCTTCATCATCCCCTCTCTAACCCCCCTCCTCTGGTCCGAGACTTTCATCACCTCCTACCACTTAAACATCTTACGCGTCCTACTCTCCTTAAACGTCGTACTCATAATAAACAGTGTAACTCACAAGTATGGGACAAAACCGTTCGACAAACGGATACTACCGACGAATAATAAATTCGCTGCGATATATTCATTTGGAGAAGGATTTCACAACTACCACCATGCTTTTCCTCAAGACTACAGGACGTCGGATGTAGGCGATGCGGGTTTCAGTTTGACGACTCGGTTCATAGACTTGTGTGTGTGGATGGGGCAGGCGTATGATGTTAGATGTACCTCACCAGAAGTGGTCAGGGCAAGAATGGAGAGGACGGGAGAGAGGATTAAAGATGCATAAAATATAAATGTTGTTTTTATGGATTTTCAGATACACACATTAAAAAAATCAATTAATTCTAGGCCAGCTGTAGTATCCGATGTCCGATGTTAAATACAATTACCTAACCACTGGCTCGTTACTGTTCACATATCGCCCAGCAGCACATCACCCGCCCACGGCGGCCCCAGATCATCCGCATTCCCGCGCTCCGGCTTGTCTGACACTCACGTCATCCAACTGTCTGTCACCTGTCAATGACGTATGACAGTGACAGCTTGCTGGCGATATATGGACACACGAGATAGTGAATGTATGCATGGCATATAGAACCTGCATACACTACGGCCAGCACCACACGGCCTACGAGTACGATACTAAAAAATAAAAATATAATGCGGTAGTAGTTTTATTCAGGAAGCTAGGTGGTCATTATTGTCTGTAGCAAATACAAAATTTACAAAATTAAATCACACAATTACATACCATGTAATTTATAAACTGCCCCTAGGTAGGTTTTTATAATCCCTATGGGCTTTTCAGATGAGAGTTCGGGGACCGAGTAACTCTTCAGTAACTATTTTCAGAAGCATAGCTGGTTTTTAAGTGATTATCTCAGATTTTGGAAGCATTATTGGATATTGGAAGCGGCCGCGGCGTCGGCAGAGGAATCTCTAGTTCTTTCAGCACGGCACGCACGGATTGTAGCACGCGTGAGAAACGCCGCAACGTTGTGTCGCGCTCTATGTCGTGCAGCTCCGGGCAATCCGCTTTGTCACTGGCACACAGGGAGCGGTAGTGCTGCACCCTGTAAATTAAACAAGGGTATCAATCGGTACAGCCACCTTTTTATTTATGTGGAATATGCATTTTTTTTTGTGTAAAGGGCCTACCTGCCGACGTCTAGCGACACCTCGCGCACAAGGCAGGCGTAGATACCGCGGAGGCACGACACCGGCATGTGGTTGTGCATTGCCACCACGCCTCCCGTATTGTGGAACGACTTCATATTTGATCCTGGAAGGGAACGCAACCTATATATCTTGGGTAACCGCTGTGGATTCCGCGGCTGATCAGCACTCACCGGTACAGCTGGGGTTGCGCGCGCGCCATACGTCCGCCAGCATGTGCGCGGGTGGAGGCGCGGCGCGCTCCCTCTGGGCGCCGTCCAGGAAGTAGTAGTTGCGGAACACGAGCGCGTCCACCCTCGCGCGGCGCTTCCTCGTCTCGTTCGTTAACATTTCGCTCCAGGTGTCGTGTCTGCAACGCGAGTGCCGTCAGTCGAGGATCATCGGAGATAAAAGACGGTTCATCTGGACTCACTTTAGCGGGACTATAAGCTCGTCCATGTCGAAGACGGCCAGCCAGGCGTAATGCGGCGCGGCTCGGTACAGCGCATCGTTGAGCGGCAGCAGCTCGCGCCGGTGGGCCCGGTAGGCGCGCCACCACTGCGAGCCTGTCTCGCGCTCCCGCGGCGCCTGGTCCAACTCTGTCACGTCCGCAAAGCCAAGCGCCGCGTAGTGTGAAAGCACGCGACGCATGTTTGGATGCGCCTGCGGACCGATGGACCGACAGGTAAAAGAACGGATCATACTTGTTAGATAAACGAGCGATGAAGCAGCCGTGCTAGTACGTAAGGTACTGACCTGTAGCACGTATATGTAGAGTTTCAGGGCGCCGAGGGCGCGTATCAACTCCACCCACTCCACTAGATCAGCAGAGGCGTCATCCTCGTAATCCAGCCACTTCATGCACACCGCCACCGAGGTTGGGACGGGTGCGCTCTGCTCCCGCTGCACACGCGGCGCGCCCTGCACTGCTAGCACGTTCCGCGGCTCCTCGCACGATGAGCCGACCACACTGACGGCACGCGGCGCGGCGCCCCCAGGCTGCACCGGGCAGCTCAAGATATAGGGCTCGTTCACAGTGTCGGTGGGGCCGTCCCACTCCGATCGCCAATCGTAGATCGCCATCGCCGGCACCGTGTCGGGCGCGTTTCTACCCTCGTACCTGTTACATGGAGAACGATCAGGCACTGCCCTGAGGCCCAGTAATTCACGAGGGAGACGGCTCTTACCAGAGCTGGCAGGTGAGGTTCGGCAGCGGCGTGACGTCGCAGTATACGAGCACGCGCACGAGCGGCTCGGCGGGGCGCGGATCCCAGTGCGCCGCGTACAGGTAGAGGCTGCCCCCGGGCAGGCGGTGGCGTTGCCAGCTTGCCGCCGCCCACTGGAGCCGCTCCAGCGGCGGCAGCTCGCTGCAGGAGAGCTGCAGATAGCGGGTGGGGTGGTCGTGACGATGTTGCCAGAGCTCGTGCGGAAGGAGACGGGCGGGCGCGCGGAGCGCAAGGTGCGGGAGGGAAGACCCGTGCAACAGCAGGAAAGTGACAAGGAGCAGTGTCCCTATGGCCACTATGGCCGCGCGTCTTCGCACGTACCCACCCCCTGTCCTTGACCACATTCTAGTTCACGAGAATCTTGCTAGAGCTATCCTACTTCCTACCAATTTTATAAAAGTACCTACGGGTACCTAGCCAAAAAAAAACGTCAAATATGAATTTTCATGTATCCAGTAGGTACCTAACCTAACCTAGGTTAGGTTAGGTACCAAAATACTGAACAGATCGAAGTGAAACTTGGCATACATTTAGAACGAAGCCTAACTTACCCAGTAGGCTACATTGTTCTAGGGCTTCGCCCCCGATTTAGGACTCGAAGAAGGGTTTCTTATTTAACGCATCACGTCCAACGAGAAAATAAAACATAGATAAAAAGTCTGTCTATCCATCGTTGTCAAGAATGTTATTGTTGTCAAAATCTTCGATAAAAGTAAAAAAAAGGAAGATACGGTACGTTCTACCAGCGCTCACTCAAAAACTGTACCGTGTTACAGATGAAATAATGATAAGGTATCGGAATAACAGAAAATTTACAGTTAGGCGTATTTACTTACGCGGAAAAATATGCGATGCCTTGAGCTTTGTTTTTTGTTTTGGAGCTATTTGTTCACCTGGTGAACGAACACGAGGGCATTGTCGTGGTGTTTTAGTCGAAATCACACAAAATTATACGTCGTAGCAAGCACGCGCAACACAAACGCCACCGCCCGCGCCGCCGGTCCGACTATGACTGAGGTAAGGGAACATAGTTGAACCTAACTTGAGCCATACACTTTCGAGATGGTAATGCCTCATGTCCCTTTTTTACTTTAATCGAAGGGTAGACACATAGGATGATTGTGTCTATTATATTATAGTGTTATCTTATTAAGTTTTTATTTATGATTCAAATAAATAATAATTTTAATAACGAATTTTTTAATAAGAACTAGCATTGTAGTGCAGTGAGCCGGCCATATCTAGCGAAGAAATGGCAACCACTGTGACAAACGTGTTTTTGAGTGGAGACCATGATTCAGCAAACGTTGTGTAGGACACCTACCGGCCAGGTGGGGCGAGCTGCTTAAAACTCCAGGCAGATGCTGGATGACGCAAGCTGTAGAAAGGGTGCTATAGCGCTAATTGCTGTGGACTAATATCGGTTGATGATGTTAAATTCGCGCTTGGACGACTGATGTGGCACAGCGGGATAACGTCCGCCTGCGATGCAGGAGGTTGCGGGTTCGATTCAGATTATTTAAATATCTATGAATGCAGTTTAAATTGTTTTTTAAATTCAATAAAATGTTCCATCTGCAATATTCGAGGTACTTTCCCTCCATGTGGCATATTCGTAGGACACCCTGTATAGTCCAGCATTTTTTTGCTAATAATAATCAAATTTACCTCAAAACCCTCCCAATTAACAAATCTAACATCCAGCAGTCGCCATACCGGACGGGATACAAGAATTGAATTGTCTGTAAACTTCTTTAATTTTAGATAATTTACTTCGAGGAAAGTCTGGCAAGAAAACAGCGGCGGCCAATTTTGTTACAAGAAGTGTAATTAAAAGGACAAAATGGCGGATCGAATGCAGTGGAGTGAAGAGGTCGTTTCGAAAAGTAGCGCTCTTCAAATAATATCTTTGTTTAAATGGAAGTCCTCAAGTGAACTTATAGGTATCTACTCTTTTACAAAGAAAAACGTCGATGATAGAATCTATCATAAATGTCATGAGAAATGAGAAGCGATAACTGAAATTTTAGAAGTCAAATCTATTTGACTTCTAAAATTTCAGTTATCGCTTCTCATTTCTCATGACATTTTTTTTCTCCATAAACACCTTTTTTAGGGATCGGTAAAAATAGTACAATAAAGAAGGCTCTATAAAATCTGTCATCAACGAATCATGTAGGTACTCTAGATAAAGGGTTTTGAACCCTAGATATGATTTGTTCTTCATACAGTGCTAAATTAAGCATCCAGCATGAGCAATGAATCGAATAGGTACTACGTACGCCGTTGTACTACTGCGGCCGCATGTCGTTCCCGTATAGGCCTTACAATTCATCTATCAAAGTGCTGAATAACAAACCAAACACAACACTTATCGAGGGTGGCATAATCATGTTGATTAAACCCTCTATAATTAAATAAAGATTTAAAAAAAAACCAAACACTACATTATACTATCTTTCGTGGATGTAAAGGCCATAGGTGATGGTGACCTAAGTACGATTACGCCGCCCTTTATACTTTCTCTTTCTATTCTATTCTAAGAATTTCTGACTGTATTTTTCCTTTATTTATTTGGGACGTAGGGAATCCGCCCCATGTATATTTATCTAGTTTCTGCCCGCGGCTTTGTACGTGTTGTTATATGGAAACGTTTAAAGTTTATTTATATACCATGTGAACTATATACTACGTATATAAACTAGCCTTTCTGTAATTACAGGCGCACTATCTATGCAAAATTTCAGCCCGATCCGTGCGGTAGTTTTGGCGTGAAGAAGTAACAAACATCTATTCATCCATCTAAACTTTAGCATTTATAATATTAATATTATTTATACTATTTATACTAAAACAATAAATTACCTACCTATTAGTATAATACACGAATACATCCAGAAAATAACGTAAGTACCTACCTATTAGTAGTAGAAGTGTCCATGCCCTCTTCACCCCACTGCACAAACACCTCCCTGATTATTATGTACGCGCTCACTCGGTTTTTGCGGTCAATTTGCGCGCCGCGGATCGCAGTCCACCCTGTAATGTGTGTGACAGTTCAAGGGCGGACGTAAATATTGTTTGATTGATGTCCCCCTAGGCGAGTCTTCGGTCACGGCAGCCAGTCTCAATAGAGACTCGCCAGGTACGCAGGACATATTTTAGTGTCCAAGTGTGTGCGCACTATCTATTCCCCACACTAATCCGATTTGACGGTTGACCGACTTGACCGCGGAGAGGTCAGGCGCAGGACCAATTTAGCGTAAACAAGATACAGCTAAGTTTAAACGCCTTTCTTGGTTCCAGTCCGAGTCATTTAAAATACAGCTTAGGGTATATTAAAATACCTACCCATAACACAAACTCTGTATGGGTGGCGACCGATGTGGCACAGTGGGCGAAGGTCTGCCTGCGACGCAGGAGGTTGCGGGTTCGATTCCCGCCTCGGGACAAATGTATGTACGTTCTGCAGACATTTGTCCAGGGTGTTCTGAATCGTTTTCTATGTATAATAAAAAATATCTATCTATGTAATGCATAATATTATGTATATCAGTTATCCAGTACCCATAACGCAAGCTCTGCTTAGTTTGGGGCTAGATAATGCTGTTTGAATTATTATTTATTATTATTATTTATTTATTTAATTAGAACGGCGGCGATTGCCAATTACACTAATTAATTAATTATAATTTAAACACAAACACTAAAAGCACAAAAAATGAGACTTAAATGATTAATTATTATACATTGTTAATAATAATTTTAATATAAGAAATCGGTCATTCATCCCTCTCACAATAGATCATACATACAGACATTTTGTCCATCCATTCGTCCGCAAATATATCGCAGTCTGGAAATTTAAGTAGCTCGTTGAGGGCGTCGAGAGCGTGAGGCCAGCGCTCCATTGTCCAATGTCCAATTGTCCAGCATTATTTATTAATTATGATTTTTGCACTAAAATTTAAGCCTCTACTTAACTCTTAAATACCGTATTTACTCGTATTTCTATAAAATAGGGCCTTCGCTTCATCGAATGCCTTCTCGGAATTAGCTTCTAAAGGCATTATGAACACACGTTAGCTAGGAAGGGGGTGGTGTCGATGATTTACGAAACATCGATACCTAGATTTTATGTTACCGCGAGTCCTACAACAGAGTAAGATAATGGGTCAACAATCATTGATTAATTTGTTGTATCAACGAACGGTACATAACTGACATAATTTACCTAGGTACATAATTTGATTGATTGTGAAAAAACTTGAAAATTGCTTCAAATTCCTTCATATTTACACTGTTTTTTAAGTTTTGCGGAACAAATACTTATTTATCCCTCGGAAATGAAAGTTTTAATTCTCTACATTTCATATCGGGGTCATTCTCGACACTATAACGACAGAAAGATTAAAATCGGTTCACAATTGACGAAAAAATCGACGAACATACATACAAAGCATAGGTACATTCAACCGAAAATAGAACCTCTCCTTTTTTGAAGTCGGTTAAAAGTGAGAACTGATTGTGGATTAGTTTTCTTATCTGGAATACTTAATATGCACCGCGAGCGCGTTGATGTCCTTTGAAGGAGATTGCATTTTGTAGGGGAAAACATTCTTAATTCATCGTTGTTGCCTATCTTATCATCTTTTTAGGTTATTTTGTGCTATTGGCTTTGGCCTAACGAACGACTCCTAAAAGATAACCTTTTTATATGTGGTGCAACGAACGAATTTCCGCCTGATTGTGGGTTCGATTCCTGCCTCGTTTTTTTTGTACGATCTGCAGATATTTAGTTCTTCTGAGTGTTTTCCGTGGATAATAAAACAAATATCTAAGTAATGAATTGTATTAAGAATATCAGTTACTATACCTATCTAGTGCGTACCTACCCATAACACGAGCTTTGCTTTGAGGGCTAGATGGTGCTTTGTGAATTTTCCAGCTTTTTTATTTATTTATTTAAAGGACCAGGGCACTATTATGACCCGAGGTCATGTTGATGCGAAGCACATGCTAAATACCCGTCTTAAACTTTAAATACCAGCTTTTTTCTTTTTTTGAGTGATCCGGTACCTCAATTACCTAATGACTACACTAGTTTGAAAACTTCGACGTAATAAAGAGTATCAGATAACCACACAGAAACACTTGAAAAACATAAACCTCGCGGTTCGTAAAACATCGACATCGATGAAAAGTTCTCCCCATCACTAGCCCCCATGACCAAACGCCTTAGCCACAACACCGCGCATTGTGTTAACGTTAACTGGAAGAAACTCAGCGATAAGTCTTTTATTAACCACGCTTTAATTTAGCTCTGATTTTCCGTCACAGTGCCATTTTTAGGGGTCCGTACCTCAAAAGAAAAAAGGAACCCTGGGTCTGTCTGCCTTCTTATATTAGGAACGCGTGGAGGGATATCGAGTTGAAATTACCATCAATAGGGTTGTAATCTCTTGGAGCCGTGATATAAGTTAATTTTTACCCGACTACCAACAGGGGAGGGTTATAAGGTTAGCACCCTATTTTAAGTCAAAAGTCAACGCAATCAAATGTTACAGCCGTTTATGTCCGCATATTTGTAATTTCCAAGGGAGCGTCCACACTCAACCTTTAGGGTACTTCTCGATGACTTGGAACCAAAGATAATGTCTATGCTTAGAACCATGAAATTTTTCACGAAGCAAGGTAACGGAAAAAAATAACGGATCGGACGGAAATGCTAAACATAGGTAGGTACAGATAGTTCAAAATCTAAAACAAAACATACCTTTTTGCTTCCTAATATCTCAAAGAGCGCTTTAAGGTGAGCCTAATGAAAAAATCAAGCAATGTGTGTTAAATACTTCGATTTACGGTCGAGCGAACGTAAATGCTCAGATTCAAAAAACACGATAGGTAGGGAAAAAACCTGTAGATGTCACCTGTGTGGTATGGCGCGGTGACGTCATAGCTCAGAGTACGGGAGCCATGACAGAGATTCTCGTTTTGGCGCGGCATTATTAATTACTCTTTGCATTATTTTTATCAGACAATACGTTAGAATTATTTCTCAGTCGTAGTCAAGTAGCCGATTGAAACAGTTGAGCGCTAGAAATAGGTTGGTAGGGTAACCCATTATCAACAAAACTATTTCGGTGATCCTTCAAACCAATAATGTTATTGTTATTTCATTGAATATCAGGTAACAATTGTTATTGTTAGAATTGCAAGCGCATCCGGGTGACAGCACAAGGCTATCGTAAATCTTGTTTAGTCACAAATTGTAAAGGTTTTGTTGCACAGTGATAAGATTTATATTTTGAAAGCTATGTTGAATGTCCCGCTACGTTTTGGACAAAATATTTCTTATAATATCACCTGTGATATCACTACCAGCGACTCGCGGTTTTACACCAAATTTTAGGTATAGGCGGTTTTTTTACAAACATTCTACATCGAGTTTGGCTAGTGTAGTACTTATGTTACATTATTACCTACCTACTCCATAAGAACTCGTATGAAATCGCGGACTATAGCTTCTCAATCATATCCTACAGGAAAACAATCCTTAAAACAGGAAATAGCATAGTTTTTGTCGCATTGACAAAACATTTTGTTAAATAACTTTTATTGTGTTCGGCTGAACCAAAAGGTGTGAGTCTGATTCATACTCGTTTGAAAAGGTCTTTGTTATGAAAAGGTCTAAGTAGGTACTCGGAAGGTACACGATGACAAATTCAAAATTCCACTGAAGATCTTTTATTGATTGGTTTCTACCACCTTGACTTTTTTAGCTAAAAAAGTCAAGGAGAAATGGCTTAGAATTTACACCACCCCAGCTTTTCCCGTGGGTGTCGTAAGAGGCGACTAAGGGACACACACCGGGGGGAGGCAGCAGCGCCTCTTGCAGAATAGATCTACCACCGAACTGCGATCCTCAACCCGCATGCCCAGCGTGGGGATTATGGGCATTACCCCCCATGACATAAAAGCCAATCAGGCAATTATCAGGGGGAGGCCTGAGTCCAGCAGTGGACCATTATAAGCTGTTGAGGTGATTTTTCTCAGCATCAACATTTTGTTTGGTATATTTTAGACCGCATCTACTAATTAGCAAGCTGAAGTGGCAGTGGGTCGGCCATACCTCGCGAAGAACCGACAACCGCTGTGGTAAACGTGCTCTCGAGTGGAGACCGTGACTCAGCAAACTAGTTTAGGACGCCCTGTGGCCGTGGGATGACGACCTGCGAACGGCTGCAGGCAGATGCTGGATGCCTCAAGCAGAATCTACAACAAAACTCCTAGTGAGTTGCAAAATCTATCAATAAATAAATTCAAACAAATTGTCAAAACCTTTTTGTGCAAAAAAGCTTAGGTACCTACAAAATATCTGATTATTTAGAAGATAAAAAAGCTTGGGGCGGGTTTCGCTTCAACTCGAAAAATAACAACTACCTACCTAACAGGCTAAAGGTTTCTTAGTCGCTTCTTTACTTTAGTCTAGGTACATACCGAAGCGACAGAAATTAAAAGTACCACTTTATTTCCGTGTCAGTGTTTTATTTTCAGAATCTGACCTTTTCTAAGTGTAGGTACATTCTTGTATTGATTTTTGTAATGAAATTTGGCATACATAATCGGATAAGAAATAGTTATGTTTGTATCGTTTTAGTTTTTCAAAATACTTTATGTAGGTACATAAAGTGAGAGCGAAAATTCATTTTTATCCATTTTAAAAATTTTATTGCTTTCGCTCTAATTTATTAATGATTTTGTATTTTGAAAAACTAAAACGATACAAAGATAGCTATTTCTTATCCGATTATGTATGCAAAATTTCATTAAAATCGGGGACGTAGTTTACAAATGAATTAAATAGTACGTTTGTATGGGAGCTTAGAGGTTCAGACCGACCTTATGAATAAAAATTATACTTCTTGCTGACTTCTTGCATAAAATTCTTAATAAATACCTAGCAAGAAGGTGTCACGTTCATTCATTTTACATTATTTGAAATCCTTGAACCGTTTTTCAAGGTAATTTGACTACCGCAAAACCTTCTCATCGATGTTATTTTTCTTTTCAAATATTTCAAAGAAATAAATCAATAATTCTGCAAGCAAATCTATTGAACATCGGAATTCCAAAGTTTTGAATTACGAACTCGAAGCCGGCACAATTAAAAAAAAAACTATTCTCTCTGGATTAGCGTTGACAATGGAAAACGCGCCGAAATTCTACACCCGAGACAAATTTGTCTGTAGCTGTCATAAAATTGCTCGTTAATTTTCGACTCTACTGCCTTCGATTTAAGAACGGGGTCTATTTCTAAAAGTGGTCGCCATTTTGGTTTTAAAATTGTAAAGATCGTAAGATTTGTTTGAAAGTTTGAACTTCAACTAACTCAAAATAAGGTCTGTTTTTGATTGGTTCTATGTCATCATCGGTAAAGATCTCAATAGTTAATTTGGGATGATGTAAAGCTGCAGCCAAACAAAGATCAGGGGTCTATTCTAGTGACGCAGAATTTTGATTAATTTAAACCTACATGATATTAGTAGGTTTAAATAGTCGAAATTTCGGCGACGGCGGCGGCCAGTCTCAACGGAGACTAGCCATATGCGCAGGATATTATAGTGCACTGGTGTGTGCGCAAACACAGGTGCACTCTTTATTCCTTCACTGGTCGTATCGATCTGCATCTAATATATTAAATGAAATAAAGTAATTTATTTATATAGGATTTTGCTTCACTTTCATAATGAAAGTGAAGCAAATCACATGGTAGTAAGAGTAAAACCTAACATAGGCACTTCTAACCAAAATGTACCTAACTAATATAAATAAATAAATAATGCTGGGTAAATCACACAGCATTATCTAGCCCCAAGCTAAGCAGAGCTTGTGTTATGGGTACTAGATATCTGATATACATAATACAATACATTACATAGATAAATTTATTTTATTATGCATAGAAAACGACCAGAACACCCGGAACAAATACCTGCAGATCGAACAAATATTAGTCCTAATGCGGGAATCGAACCCGCAACCTCCTGCGTTGCAGGCGGACCTTCGCCCACCGCGCCACAGAGGTCGTCAAATGTTGTTTTTCTTTAATAAATAATTCTAATCGTAGCAATCTAGTCTGGATTCCTAAAATATGTGGATATCGTATGTTTTCCAAGGATAAAATAGGTCTTGAGATAAATGAAAACGAATACTTAGGTACGTACTTATTTTTTTCTAGTCTTGACGGAAGACTAAATCGCAGTAAGTACCTATACTTTCTTAATAAATATATACACCAGTGGGTTGAGGGAACTCTATAAAAATTGAGTTCGGTATTTAGTATTTTATTATTAATTAGAACGGCGATTGCCAATTACACTAATTCTATTACAATTTTTATACAAACAATGAAACCTAAAAATAAGAAAAAAATATATACATTTTAAATAAATAATGATAATGTTAAATGTGGTAAAATGGTCTATATTATGATTGATTGATTATGACCTATTACATGAAATATTCCATTCGACATTTATTTTATGGCATGCGACATTGAGCGTCGCTTAGAATAGGACCCCAAAGGTTTTAATACCCTACTGTAAATGAGTTCACACGAAATGGGAAACAAAATGGCGGATTAGTTTTTGAAAATAGAATCTGAGCAGGCAGATGTACCTACATAATCTCACCTTTTTAGAATAATTTTGTGTGAAGGTTGTGACAAAGAGTTTTTATTATCTGCGTTTACGACACGATCAGAGTATTTTTACCCAACAGCTTCGATCAAAAATAAGGAGTTCGCAGGGGGGCCGGCAAAGCCGGACATTTTTGATCGATGCCCAACAGCAAATAAAAAAGTAGGGTAATGTTTTGAGGTTCCGTTGAAATTTTTGACGATTTATGCCATATTCGTCCCTAATGTTCGGCCCACTTCATTAAAAAGTCTTTGTTCGTCCCGCACGATAATATTTGTCCAGATTCGTCCCTCATACCAAAATGATTGTTAGTACAGTGAACGTCAAAAGTATAATTTATCCACACAACCAAATGATCGTTATGTGACCAAACGTGCGCCGAAGCTACCTACGTTCGAACGGCAGGCAGGATATATTTGTCAATAAGTAGGATATGTTAAAATTGGTAGAAATTAAATTTTGACGACCTCTGTGGCGCGGTGGGCGAAAGCCCGCCTGCGACGCAGGAGGTTGCGGGTACGATTCCCGCCTCGGGACAAATATATACAAATATATATAAAAAATATATACAAATAATATATTTGTATGATCTGCAGATATTTGTTCAGGGTGTTCTGGTCGTTTTCTATGTATAATAAAAAATATCTATCTATGTATATTGTATTATATTAAGTATTATCTGTTATCTAGTACCCATAACACAAGCTCTGCTTAACTTGGGGCTAGATAATGCTGTGTGAATTGTCCAGCATTATTTTTTTGTTTAATTTTTATATTAGGAATTATTCTCATCTGTCACCCTGCTCTGTCCTAGGACGGTTGGAAAAAAAGATCAATCTGTTCCCAGACAGATGAAACTATGTACCTTACCTACTTACCTTATTGAAAGTAGGCTGGTAAATACCTAATCTAGTTGAGATTCTGGGACCCTCATTATAAATCAGTGAGAAACCCACGAACTGCCAATACAAATAAGTACCTAACTACTTACATACCGGGTTATTTGTAAATGTGCTGCAGCTTGTTCGAAATGGGACAAAAATAATGCACTTGATTCTAAATGGCTCCATGAAAATACATTTGCCGATAATGAAATTCACACTAGAGATTAAATTTTAGTGAAGTATGTATTTGTTTTGCCTCTTATGCAAGTTTACCATTCTGATGTTAAATCAGTTAAATCTAGATTTAACTGGTCTGTGCTTATAGTATAGTTTTCCGCCAATTCTCCCACCCTTGTAACTTGATAATTATTTGTTAATTATTCACGCATAAACTACTGAACCAATCGGTTGGAACCTTTGCATAGATGTAGGGACATTCAATAGATTACATATTTTGTTAACCAGTTTACAATATAAAATTAGGTAAGTATAATACGAATTTACGCCACCTATTTTTTTTTATCGGAACTATAAAGCTTTACGACTTAAGTCACAGAGAACTTATGTTTTTTTTCATCAGTTCGCTTCGTTGCTAGTTATCTCATTACGGTTAATCAGGCGTCTCTAACGCATCCATTTTTTGCCACGACCGGGAATGGAACCTGCGGCCCCATGTCGTGTGGTGTGAATGTCATTCGCTACTGATTTATTGTTCGCATGATGCTGCAGTATTTTGATTAAGCGTCCAATGAAAACTTAACAAAGTAATTTTAAATCAGAGATGCAACAGAAATTTATGGAAAGGTTTTATTAGGAGTTTGAGGATACAAGTTCCAATAAATTAAAATAGTCCGTATTTTCTTTAAAAAAATTGTTCAGATACGATTTTGTTTCTACTGCACTTGATATTAAAGAAAAATATAGTGAACATTAATAAAAGCTTTCAAGCATGCTTTGCCACATTTATAAATAACCATCTCTTTGTTTTACGTTGTCGTTAGCGTGTGTTCGGGGTACACACTGTTTGATCACAAATGTCACACGTCGCACTGTAAACACGGCCTTATTATACATACAGGCTGTTGTTTTTACTCTAAGCTGGTAGTTCTTTCATTGATTCGTGATGCGTATTTTGATACTAAAAGATCTTAATTTAATTGGTAGGTAGATTTTTTTCTAGCTCCTGAATAAGTAACCTAGCAAATAAATCTATAGGTAAGGTCATTCACTAGTGCGAAGTTTTTTTTAATAGTTAACCGACCTTTGTTTGACTTGTTTTGCCATCAGGATGTGCTGACGGTGTATCACGCAAAGTCACGCAATAGGCTAGTGTCCTAAAAAAATCTTATGAGTCCGTCAGTTAGATTATAAGATATTGGACACACATTTTTTTACAATATCAAAAAAACTATGAAGATAGCCAGTTTAAAATCCGCGTGACGTCACACCGAGTGATACTTTTTAGCGACTTTGTGACGTCGCGAGCCCCAAACTTTGACGCACTTTATTTTTGTAGTTTTTTGTTAGTATGACAAAAGACAAAATAACTGCGTGTCCAATATCTTCTGATAACCTAACTGACTTTTAGAAAACTAGCCTATTCTGTCGGTCCGTCTGTTTCTTGTCTTTTTGTACCTGAGTAAAACCTTTTCACGCCTTATTATATAAAATAGCAAGATAATAGTAGTATCACGGGGAACGCTACTTTTTATCTAAAAATACGCTTCCACGCCGCGGGCGTAAAGTAGGTAAAGTCGTAGGTAATCAAAATCATTGTAAGTAGGTTTGCAGATTTCTTCATCCAGAGCTCTTTTCCGGCCATGCGGATCCCTGCGTGCGGATCTGCTCCGCGTGCGGGCGACCCGAAACCTATAATAGGGTATTATACCTATTTTTGAAAAGTGTCTCAATTAGATTCTTTTGTATCTACTAATCAACCACAAAAAATAATACAAAATTCAATCGATAATTACCCTAAAAAATGCATTAAAAATTTACATTTCCAAGTGCGCGCGCAACTTGACGAAAACGCTGTACGCCATGGACGCCTTATTGCTCTGTTGTCATGAAGTCAGCTGGCTGCGTGGTACTAACAAAAGCACTGATGTTGCTGATGACACTTTTTAGTTTGCCTACAGAGCCGTATGACATAATAATATTATTGCGCCTACTATTAAAATTTCATGGTGTTTAGATACCTACAATAAAAAAAATCTGAAAACTTTGAATTGAATTTCAATTTATTAGGTACCTATAAGCTATTTTATGATCTAAAACTATCATTTTCCGACTGCTTTTTGCCTAAGTTATCTCAATAATATATTTTTAAAACACAATTGATTTGTTCATTTGCTTGGAATCGCTTTTTAAATTGAGAACGTTTTGCTTCCGTGACTATTTTAAACGGTAGTCGTTTAACAGCACGCGTGTAGAAAGAAATCCGCATGACAGCAAAAGAGCCTGAGTACCTCCACCGGTAAATTGTTTTGTAGCACCCTGTATAACGTCACACCTATGTGTAGGGTGGTCTATTTATTCTAAAACCTAATCTTATCTTCGTTTTTAAGACTGGTCTAAACTATACACCATTATTAGATGTAATTAAAAAACTTGTTATTTTTATTATTGTTTAGTTAGGTTCTTTATTGCTTTGTGGTATTGGCATAGTGGAACCCTTTTTAACCGCGGGGTGTGGGTTATGTTTTTTGAGTGTTTCTAGTGTAAAAAACTTAACCAACCACAGTTAGCGGAGACTCTTTATTCCAAACATCAAACGGCTAAAGGGATTTTGATAAATTAAGTAGGTATCCAAATATTCGTTCGATCGCCTCTAATGCTTTTGTTTTTGGGAGCATTTGGGAAAATGTTGATTTTTAGCACTTATTTTCCCAATTGCTCCAAAAATACCAGCAATTCGAAGTTGGATTTATAAGGAGTTCATAGAAAATGGTTTAGGTACGATTTCCGGCAATTACTTTTCCGTTACTTTCATTGCTTTTGGAACGCAGAAAAACCTAAAAAACGTCAAAAAAATGAATATGGGTCATTTGCATTAAAATTGTACATTCCTCACTAGTAATGTGTCCCAAAATTTGAAATTTTTTTATGCTTAAAATATCCATAATTGGTACATTTCATTAACAAATTGGCGTAATTTAATCATTGCTTGATCGTATAAATTGCAATTCATCAATAAATAATAATCTTATTCATACTTTTGCGACCCTCAAAAAACAATGAAAAAATATCTCCATACAAATTAATCATGTCCCACAGAGGTCTTTGCATCTAAAAAATGCTTTGGAAGATTTCCCTCTGATATATTCAACTAATGAAAATATTTATTCGTCACTGATTAACCTGAGCAATACTATTTTATCAAATTTATCATTAAAAAATGAATAATTAAAGAGAAAATGATTTTTTAACATTATGTCTCAGTTTTTTCTTCCATTTCGTTATGTTTTGTTCGTTACGCTATTTTCATCAAAAAACCTTTTGAAAATCAACTAGAATTATATATAAAGATTGGCAACACTCGTCAGTTTTCTAAGAACTATAGAGAACTCCACTATTTTGTTTACTTTTTGTTTACGGTGAAAAGGTGCACATCTCATAACGCAAAAAGTTCGGTTTCGTTACGAAATTTAGAACTTAAAAGTAAGAAAACGCCGTTTTATTCAAGTTAATTTTACTGCTTTTCAAATACAGTGAAAAGACATTCAATTACAGTGTGTTTTATCGACTTTTCAAGTTCAGTTTCATAAGTTATTTCAGTTTTTTCTTGTGTTTTCATCCGAGTTAGTTACAATATTCGTTACGTTACGAAACGGCAGGTCGCGTACACACTGGGATCTTAACCGACTTAAAAAAATATGTGTAGTATTGTGTTAGTTATCATCAACCGCAAGATGTTCTCTTTTGCGACATACTTTGGCATAGTGGTTGTTGAATAGGTAATAAAAGCTACTTTAGTCTAAAATCAATCATCAGAATCGATAACAAATAAATACATTTCGTATAGATCTATAATTAATTTGGTTATAACTATGACAAATTGTTTTGAATATGCTAATTTACTTCGATTTATGTAGCGTAATATAAAGCTTAATTTAATCGAGAAGAGGAGAATTTAGATAGGTGGGTACCTATTTATTATGTCATGTTATATTTATAATGTTACTGGTCAAATTTTCATGATTCTTTGATATTTGTATTTTAGGGGTACATCTATATCTATGATTAGGAGTTAAAACAATAATTTTATAAATAAAAATAATAAAAACATTTATTTAAAATAGCAAGTATTTTTAATTAAAACAATCAAAGTTTAGCGTTTTCTTTTATATGTGCGAGTTGATAACGTAGAATTCAAGTCCGCCAGTTAACTTCTATCAGATGATGATGATAAGGTAAAAATCCTCTAATTGTGTACAAAGCCTTATGCTTCCAATTAGTAACAAGTTCGTTACGTTCCGTTTTGTTTCCATTTCGTAGCATGTACAATTTTAATGCAAATGACCCATATCTCGCTATTCCGCATCAGACCACCTTAAGATCAGGTGAGTCATGCCTGTTAACAGTTGGACTAGGGCTAAAAAACGTTAAGATATTTTTTCGTAAGTAACAAAAATATTAATTTCACTGGATAAAATACGTTTACAATGGGTGTTATAAAACGGAAATGTTGACTTTCCACAAAAAGAACGATTGAAATAAAACTTTAAAAGAAAATGTTGATTTAAATTCAAAAATAGAATAGAAAGATTCGACCATAGAGTTCTAGAGGCGTGTGACAGGCACTACCGGGCGGTAACAATGTCATAATCATGTGCCAGCACCAACATAGACACTGGGGCGAAGAGGTCAAAACATTTTTAAAGTTACTGTAGTATTTTTAAGCACTATTTTGAAATATTTTCCGAAATAATGTATTAATAATGATAATTCTTTATTAACAAATAAAATCACAGTAAAATACTTAATAGAAATAAATTAGAACTATTATTTACGATTGAAACAATTGAGCTAACTGCAGACTATTGCAATCAATCTACACGAAGCGCAACTGATCCATATCAATAAAACAAATAAAAATAAATCTAATTATAAAAATATTTTTTAAGAAATGCCAGTGTACGTTTTTGTACGAGTAGTTGCTCTTAGCTCAATCAAATTATGAAATTCAAATGATTTCACCTACCTGTTTATATGTCAAAAACAATGATTTCGAATTAAAACAGAAATTAAAGAAAAACATTATGAACTTAAGCTTTGTTTAAAATAAAAAGAACCTAATACGATATGATATCCAAAACGTAATACAAGTAGGTACGTTAGGTATTTGGTTGGTTTTCCAGGGTCAATTTGCGTCTCGGTCATATTTAATTAGATTTTTCTAACTATTCACCAACAAAAAAAAACCTTAAAAAGGGTCATAAAGAGACCTCTTCGCTCCAGCACCCACACCACATGCCCGCAGCTCAACAATACAACGCAAATGAGGCGGGCATAAAAAAAAACAAACAGAACGCATGCACCCACATTCCATCGGAGGTTTCTACAAGTTAGAAAAATATAAACTCCTTGGTATGAGGACCGCTTTCGTTGTCCGTAGCTCAGCAGATAAAAAGAGGTCCGAAATATTTCCAAAGCCAAAGATTGATTTAAATCTTGGTCCAAAGCGCAAGGAGGTTCGTACGATAGGTACCATAGAGTTAATATAGTACACTATATTATTAGAGTTAACCCGCCATTTGTGACGTGACTTTGACTTACGTAGTTTGTGACACCGGTCTTACGGACCAGGTTTTTCAAAATGAGATTTTCCTAAATGGTTTTACTCCGTGGAACTTTTACTTATTCAAATATTAAAAAGGTATGTTTTTTTTATAATAATACAATGGTATTTCTTAAATCACATATCGTTTATTTATCTTTACGCTTACATAGTTAAACCATTAGAAATAACCAAGTTTTTTCTAATGCTCCTTTAAAGTATCCAAATTTTTAACAAAAATATTATTTTTCTTACTAAATCAGCCTCTCTCAGTCTCATTACAATAGGAACTATAGAAAACAAATAAAAAAGGTACCCGTACTGAATACAAAATCACAAAAAAAACAACTCAAAAATCACTCTTCCTCACGAACAAAGCAGCTTGAGCATGTTGGCACTACATGCTCTAGGCACAAATACTTCTTCACTATCCGATGTTTCTTGGGATATATCCTCATCAGAGATTAATTCCTCTTGCAGAAGGGCTTCCAAACGACGGCTCTCACGTTCGTAAGACATGCTAAAACAATATTTATAAATTAGGCAAAAAACACTTATAAACTGAGTGAAATATTTATAATCATATGCAAAAAGATCATAGGTAACAGAATAATAACAATCACAATAACTATTCTATAAAATTAAACCAAAAATAGGTACATTTACTTATAAATAATTTAATATAAAAATATTTAACTTTGACTATTTTACTTACGTAATCTATGACCCCGGTCCCACGCACCGGGTTGGCGCCAAAACTCAAAGACGTGCGCCTGCCTCGCCGATGCAGGGTGTACTGACGGTGGGGTACGTGAAATCAGGAGAGTATACGAATTCGCAACCTAATTCGATAACGGGTAAAAAAGTTATTCGACTTTTTCGACTTAGATAGGCGAATAACATTGTATTAAATTTTAAGCATTATACACTTACTAGTGGTTTATTTTTCGCTTCTTCCACTAGTGGACAAAAAATTGAAGCGAACAAAATCAATAACATTTTGTTTCTTAATTGATAATAATTACTATTTATTAAGCTGTGTTTATGTATAAAATTTGACTTGTCTAAGTGCTTATTTTGTAAGCCTAAAGAAATAAAGTTATTGAATTTTGAATTTTGAAAAATTTTCGATAAACCCGGTGTCACAGACATATAGGTCACAAATGGCGGGTTAATATAGTGCACTATAATATTAATTCTATGATAGAGTACCTTGAACTTCGTTCAGCGAATTAATTTATTAAGAAAAAAAACGAAAAAGAAAACAGAACTCAGTTTTTGGATGAAAAAACTCTACCTAAGTATACTTTTTTGTCTTTTTTCTTGTTTAAGTGCTTATTTTGTAAATCTAAAGAAATAGAGTTAGTCTAGTTAGTTTAGTTACCTAGTCTCCCATCACCTCGGTCAACTCAAAGTAATCCTTCAATCAAAATAAAATTCGAAACAAATAAATGATCAAAACCATCATGTTTGTTATTTGTAAGTTGTGTTGAATAATTTTCATTTATTTTTTCTTTTAAAAAAGATATCCTCCTTTAGCTTCATAATAATACTATGAACGGTGACGTCAGGCTTAGAAATTTGGCGATTGTCTTAATTTTTTTTTTTATTGTGAAATTTAATAATTGTAAAGTAGGTAGATATCTACTTTACAATGATTAAATTATAAATAAAAAAATATATTTATAAAAATAAATATGCATTTATTATATATTTCAATATCAATAGACAATATAAATAAAAAAATTGACTTGCAGATGAAAGACAAAGAAACTGTCAAAAATCTCCGAGAATCGAACGGTCTATCCAAAATCCTTCATCGGATCAAAGGAGTTCCCAGTAACCTATAATAATAGTTAAGTAGATATTTGTTTTAAAACGTTCATTGCAATAAACAAAAACAAATATAAAATCCTAAACAATTCTTGTAGTTTTACATCGTAATTAATCAAAATAAGTAATGGTAGATATTACAATACGGATTTAATGGTTTTGATACTTTCTATTGCGAGAAATCTTTCCTTGTTAGGGGTTTAGGACAAGGAAAGGACGTATCTAACCCCTCGTTTTCATCAAGGCATAAAAAAAATACCTATTTGACAAGTTTTCGTTTTTTGTTGTCACTGGTATACATGTTTAAAACATGTTGTATACAAAACTTCTATGAAAGATGTATTTGTGATCTTATAGTTGCCCACATGTTTTGTTTGTTAAAAGTAAATAGTTTTAAACGTTACCGAACAAGGATGAATTATGATGAATTATAGTGTACCTAAAACTTTTTTTGAACTAGTATTATACGGCCCTCGTTTAGCAATAAACAATACTTATCTAAAACACGCCTGTTTTTTGTAGTTAGAACGCAGTCAATGTATCAGACAAGTTTGAAACATGTCTAACGCAGATACTTTTTTTACTCGTCTTTTATTTGTTAGCTACTCAGTGTGTACGAAAGAATATTTGAGACAAGTATTTATCAAGTTTTATATGCAACCAGTTGTAAACATGTTTCTTCGTGAAAATGAGGGGTAAGATAACTCATTTTAGTAAATAGGTACCTACGTACCTACATAATTTGTACTAAAGGTCCTAATATTCTAAATATTTTTTGTAAATAATTATCGAATGGGATATTGAAGTTTGTGTATTTGCTTTTAATTGTACAATTCTAGTTACCTTGTCCTTATGTAGTTTTCTGTTAGGTATTGTTATCAGTTTTTTAATGATGTTTTCATTCAGGAATGCCTTTGTTGACATAAATTATCTTGGATTCTAGAACAGAGTACAGGTACGCCAAATCTATCAACGAATCGATTTATAATTTGCGTAGATGTGGTTCTCGAACAGGAATAACTTAGGTAGGTACCTACTGGATTTACTTACAGCGCCTCGCGGGTAAAAATAAACAAAGTACCAAGACGTTTTGGTTCCCTTTCATGTCAAGTTACTGAAGCGTTCAATACTTACATTCTTTTTTTCAAACTTTACATTCTTATTTCAAACTTACATGCACAGAAAAGGAAAAAGGTTCTATGCCGGCCTTCCAAGATATTTGTGAAATATTCGAAAATGGAACTAACGTTCGACTCTCACTCAGCTGCTATTGGTTGATGTCATGTACCCCGCCACAGGTTAGTGCAGAGTTAGTATGACCGGAGTGATTGTGTGCATGCTTTGGGTTGTTTTGATAAAAACTCGAAAAACATGATCAATAAAACTCTGATTAAACTCATTTTAAGCGTTGATAGTGATTCATAACTTACAAGCTTATTAAAAAGGCATAGCTTTTATATTTTTATTAGTGGTTAAGTTAGTAATTTAAGTATAAACCGGTAGTAAACGGTAGCATAGAGGCACATACCAAACTATGACGTCATAAGATAGATACATACTTCAAAAAAGCGAAAGTTTGTTATATCTTGCATTCGGGTTGAACCTAGGCAGTTTTAGATAAGTAAGTTACCCCTGAAATATTAATATTTACAAAGAAAATACCATCAAATACTTAATAGAAATTAGAACTAGTATTTACAATTAAAAATTGAGCTAAACGCAGACTGTTGCAAACAATCTGTAGATAATACCTAGGTAATACAATTTGTATTAGGTTCAGAACTAAAAACCGAAGCTGGGATCCCTCGCATCTTCACACAAGATTTTATCTTAGAAGAGTGAGGATTCGAAAAATACTCTAAAACGAATTCATTATTACCTCTGTTCAATTTCTTTAATATGAACTTTAATGTAAGTTTTTTTAAGTGTCACCATTTTGTAAATAAATACCTTTTTGTTTTTGTTTTGTTTTTTGTAGGTAGCTCAACTGATCCATGGATATCAATACCAGTCGCGCGCGTCAATCAAAATCAAAATCAAAATCAAAAATTCTTTATTTCCATAAATACAAAATTGTACACTTAGAAAAGGTCAAATTCTTAAAATAAAGCACTGACACGGAAATAAAGTGGTACTTTTGATTTCTGTCGCTTCGGTATGTAGACTAAAGTAAAGAAGCGACTAAGAAACCTTTAGCCTGTTAGTTGTTATTTTTCGAACCCCAAGGCGTGCCCAAGACGCTAGCTGCATTGCCCCGCTGTATGGCAATGCTGATGCGCTGTGCCAGATACTCACCAGCTCTCGGGTCACGCGTCGCTTCGACCAGACGCTCAGATGATAAAAATATAACAATATATAAATAATGCTGGATAATCCACACAGCACCATTTAGCCCCAATGTAAGCAGAGCTAGTGTTATGTTGAAGGGAGACCTTCCACTCGATGGACCGACGACATCGTAGCTGTCGCAGGGAGTTGACTCAGGACCGCTCTTTGTGATGTCCGTATGGAGGAGGTCTGCAGCATTATCTAGCCCCAAGCTAAGCAGAGCTTGTGTTATGGGTACTAGATAACTGATATACATAAATACATAGATATTTTTTATTATATATGTATAGAAAACGACCAGAACACCCGGAACAAATATCTGCATATACACACATTTGTCCCGAGGCGGGAATCGAACCCGCATCCTCCTGCGCAGGCAGGCTTTCGCCCATGCATCACGCCACATAGGTCGTCCGGTTTTAATAAACCGGACGACCTCTGTGGCGTGGTGGTTAATATTAAGAAACGCCCAGAACACCCGGAACAAATATCTGCAGATTGTAGAAGTATTTGTCCCGAGGTGGAAATCGAACCCGGGTAAGGGTGGCCGCTGTGCCACAGAAGCCGTCACGTCCATCTTTAGATATAAACCATTAAAACTTTCTACTAAACAAATAAAGCCAAAATTTGCATTCGATATTCTGGCCAATCTTTCTGGCCTAGGAAAAAATAATTTTAGATTCTAGCCGCAACGCAAAAGAGTTCATTTTAGCTCGTGCCTCTCCGTCAGAGCTCATACGTCAAACAGCTGTCTTGCTTTAAAAAATAATACCGGCCAAGTGCGAGTCGACTCGCGCACGAAGGGTTCCGTACTTACTATCTATAAAAACAGTAAAACAATCACGTTTGTTGTATCCCTTAAATGTTGGTTTTATTTTAATTTGATCAAGTATTTTTTTAAAGTGCATATATATAACTAAATATTCTGTGTATATTTCAAGCGTCCTGTTGCCGTTATGATCGATAATATCAAGCAAAAACGAGCAAAAATATCACGTTTGTTGTATGGGAGTCCCTTTCAATATGTATTTTCTGGTTTTTAGTACCTATTTTGTTGTTATAGCGGCAACAGAAATACATCATCTGTGAAAATTTCAACTGTCTTACTCTTACTGTTCAGTTCTCTTACTGCTCTCTTACGGTTCACGTTCATGTTAAACAGTCCGATGACAGACTTAGTAATAGGGTCCCGTTTATCCTTTGGGTACGGAACCCTAAAAAGAGGGCATCTCTTTCTACACTATGCAAACTGAGCGAGACATCAGACCCAGAGAGATAGAAACTGCGCGTTTGCAGTGTAAACCCACTAAAGACTAATTTGTCTAAAACACTCACCTAAAAACCAATAAATAATTCTAAATTTGTCGATTCGCGACATAAAAATTAATTTACAGAATCTTTTTGCTAACAGGTGATAAACATCATAAAAATGTGGATTTTAACAGAATCTTATAGTTATCGGCCATATTAGAAAAACCAAAACACCTCTAGATAATTTATGTATACTATCTTGTCTATGAAGCTAGAAGCTTTATGGGAATACGACTACAAGATAGGATCAGAAATGTAACCATCAGAAAGAAAACTAAGGCAAATGATGTGGTACAGAAAATCCTAAAGCTCAAATGGCAATGGGCAGGTCATCTACAGCGACTTCTCCCTAACAGGTGGTCCCAAATAGCCACAAATTGGATCCCTCGAGACGCCAAGCGCAGACGAGGCCGACCAACAAAGAGGTGGTGTGACGACATCAGGGAAGTAGCGGGGAACACATGGATCAGGACAGCAAGGGACAGGAGCGAATGGAAGAACTTGGAGGAGGCTTCCACCGCCGAAGGCGGTCCTTATCGGAGCAAAACGGTTCCGTTAATGTAATTGTTACATATCAAATTTAGATGTTTAATTTAATTAATGTTGTACCTACCTACTCATTCAATATTCTCATGTACATATTAGCTGGTAAGGAAATAATAAAGCTCTTTTTATTTATTATCTTGTCTATGGTTCGAATGGCGTAAAGAAAGAAAGAAAGAAAAAACATGGTTGTTTTCTATGTATAATAAAAAATATCTATCTATTAACGTATTGTATTATGTATATCAGTTATCTAGTACCCATAACACAAGCTCTGCTTAGCTTGGGGCTAGATAATGCTGTGTGAATTGTCCAGCATTATTTATTTATTTAGCGTGACTCTGCAAAAACATATGGAAGTTATTTTTGTGGTTTTTTTAAGGTACTTTTACTATAATATCCTGCCATATTGTTTGTCCACCAGTTTAAAGTCGCCCACCGAGCTATGGAGAGAGCTATGCTCGGAGTTTCTCTGAAGGATAGGATTCACAACGAATACATCCGACAGAGAACCAAGGTTATCGACATAGGTCAGAGAATTAGCAAGCTGAAGTGGCAGTGGGCTGGCCATATCGCGAGAAGAACCGACAACCGCTGGGGTAAACGTGTTCTTGAGTGGAGACCGCGACTCGGCAAACGTAGTGTATAACGCCCTCCGACCAGGTGGGATGATGATTTGCGAAAGACTGCTGGCAGATGCTGGATGCGGCAAGCTGAGGACAGGGCGCTATGGCGGTCATTAGGGAGGCCTATGTCCAGCGGTGGACTAATATAATAATAATAATAATAATTAATTTCAGACTATAGAACAGTTACAGATCTTATTTTAACTTATTCTACGGTCCATAGTAATATATACCTTAAAACTAACATACATACAATATTAAAAACTAAAATTAAAGAGTATAGGCTGATGATGATGATGATGATAATGATGATACTGCCATATTTTTTCGGGTTTTGAAATGTGACATCGTTTGGTTTTGATATTACCTATTGTCTATTGAGAAATATCATGAGATAAAAATTACTAAGGCGCTTATATGGGGGAAGCCTGCGTCCAGCCGTGGACATATAATCTGTTATGGTTGAGGAAACGAAGATACAGGCGACTGGGCCCATACATAACTAGGACCGCGGTCCCAGTTACCTGATCACATTTTTGAATCGGTCGACTGGGACCATATACCTAATTTGATTTAATTTACAGTTAACAGAAAAATCAAGTTACATAACTCAGGATTTATTTTATGTAGTATACTAGCAGCGCCTCGCGGTTTCACCCGCGTAGTTCCCGTTCCCGTAGGAATTTCCGGATAAAAAGTAGCCTATGTCCTATTCCAGACTATAATCTATCTCTGTGCCAAATTTCATCCAGATCCGTTCAGCCGTTCTGGCGTGATAAAGGAACAAACATCCATCCATCTAAACTTTCACGTTTATAATATTATAATTAATAATAATTAATTAATATATCCATCCATCTAAACTTTCACGTTTATAATATTAGTGAGATTAGTGAGATTACAGTGAAGTATTTTTTTAGTAAGAATGTCAAAAAAACTATATGCGAATGATCAACTATTACCTATTGTATAAAGTGCCTTAATTTTTGCAGTGCCCTTACAGGGTGCATGTACTGACCACCTACACCTAGCCATTCACATACACTAAGAATGAATTGTACGTACATGTAAGCAAATAAATGAAATTGAAATGAGAGGTTTTCGTTTTGCATTTTTAAAAAGAAAAAAAATAGTTCCATGTATCTCGATAGATGGCAGGGCTTCAACTGGTTACTATGTTATGTTAATGTCACATGAAAGAAAACGTCAAAATGATAATCGGTCGATCGCAAGAAAGGAACAAAGCACTAGAGGTAGTGAATATATCCATCTCATTCACACCAGAGAGATAAAAATATGCTTGTAGCCTGAGAAGAAATCAGATAGAATGAATGTTTCTCTGTCTCGACCATCGTGCCAGTTTTTTCATTGTTTATGTATAAACCGAGGTCTAGACAATGAAAAAACTGGCAAACAAACTTGATTTTTCAAATGCTGCAAATAAACAAAGAAATGTCACTATGAGGAGTGACAAGACAGTGGAGCAAACCCTTGAATTTTTATGGATGACATAGACATACCTTAGTCACCAGTTGACGCACTGCCCTCTATCGAGATATTTAGAACTAGCTTTTTTTTTTAATGCAAAACGAAAACCCCTCATTGAAATTGAAATTCCTAAAGTCAAGGACATCCAAAAAGGGCTGCCCTAAACGAAGCCTCGGACAAAAGCTAGTTTAAAATAAACCAACGAAGTTTATGAAAGTTTGTAAAACACCAGCTCGTCCAACTAAAACACAGCCAATAAATAATTCTTAATTTAAATAATTCCTCGCTCAGACTGACATCAACTGACACTCGCCTAATAAATGGCACGCGGATGTGCGAAGGCATTGCAGCGTGGAGGTGGCATTTTGCAATCAGCTAAACTTTTTAATAGTATAGTATATAAGTGTGTAAATAGATAGTTTATTTGGTTTTTAATATTTTTGAACAATGTTGTGTCCGCCTGTTATTAGCGTATATATTAGAACCTGTTTTATATAATCTACCTATAAAAAGAACATAGCTTATATTGTCTAGTTACAGAATAACAACACAATGTCGAAGATTCAACCACTTTTCAGTCATCATTTTTGGTATTACGGAACATAATAATTCACGAATTGAAGTTGCGAGCAGCTTAACTTAGTTAAGGATATGGAATCCTTAAGAAGTCGGCGACAGCTGCTCGCTTATAAATCTACAATTGTATAAACTACCGCATCCAATTCTATAATTCGTAACTTCCGTATGCCACATCCACCATTTGTCAAACCTCGTTCGTTTTTGAATGAGGAATGCGAAATCCAGTCAGTTTTGACCATTTCGATTGATTATAACAAACTATTTATGTACATAACTTTGAATAATGTACTTTAGTGGTGAAGAAATAGAAGCTAATCTTGAAGTATGAAGATTGGAATTTGGACATTTAGATCGGTCAGTATGGGAAAATCTGAAACTATAAGACATACGAAGATCTCTTCTTAGGAACCATGTCATCGATTTTAGTAACAAGAAAAACTGCAATCACTGTGCCAAATTTCATTCAGATCTGTTCAGCCGTTCTGACGTGATTGAGTAACAGACATCCATCTATCCAAACTTTCACATTTAAAATATCAGTGGGATATTCCAGACCATGTTCATGGTGATTATGTTCTTCTAGACCTTCGCGATAAATCGTCGGACACGTCATCTTCACTTTCCAGCAGGTGAGATTGTGGTCAAACGAATTTCCACCGACTATAAAAAAATTACAACACACAAACACAAATTACATTAGTACATCCGACAGAGAACCAAGGTTGTCGACATAGCTCAAAGGATTAGCAAGCTGAAGTGGCAGTGGGCTGGCCATATCGCGAGATGAACCGACAACCGCTGGGGTAAACGTGTTCTTGAGTGGAGACCGCGACTCGGCAAACGTAGTGTAGGACGCCCTCCGACCAGGTGGGATGACGATTTGCGAAAGACTGCTGGCAGATGCTGGACAGGGCACTATGGCGCTCATTAGGGGAGGCCTATGTCCAGCAGTGGACTGATATAGGCTGATGATGATGATAATAAAAAAATTACAAAAAATGTAGGTAACACTTAAAAATTATACCTACTCAAATTAAAAACCTATTTTTTTAGACGTCACTAAAAAGGTGTGTTAATTTGCTACTAAGGTAGTAATACCACAAAAGAGGTTAAGTAGACAGATATAACTATAAGGTATGTGAAACACTTTAGCTTTGCTATCTGGAGCTACGCATGTCAAAAATGAGACCTCCCGACCGATTTGTTACCAACGATGAGGTGAGCCAGATGTGACTCGGAGAGCTTTGTTGCCTACACGTGTGGCGAATACAGAATATCAGATACGCTTTGATAAAAATCACATTGATAATCACTTCCTTAAGTATCACAATTAAAGTACCTAATTAGAGTCTTAATTTTGATTGTAATTTTCTGTAAGGATTACATTTGAATCTTCAATATAATAAAAAATATCTGACAAGTTGTTATAGAATAGAATAGATAAAATCTTTATTTGTGTAACAAAGTTAAATATGATGCCGGGTACAGACCAAGCGAACAAAGGCGAGCGAAGGCTAACCACCGAACGCGATTGAACCAGTGTGGAAGTCATGGCGAAAGCAAGCGAGCCCAAATGAGGGTCTTCGTTCGCCTTCGGCTGTCCTCCGCCGACTGTTTCTCATGTGTTCGTGTGGTGTGGATACAACAGCGAAAGCGAAACGTTCGTCATCGATCGTCGAATCCCACTCGTTAGCCTTCGCTCGCTTTTGTTCGCTCGGTCTGTACCCGGCATGACATAGGTATTACATTGCTCTTTTAACTAGTATTAAATTAAATGTTACACAAAAAGGTCACCGGCTCAGCTTAATGCTGCTGTGGCACTTATGCCACAGAAGCGCTGGTTTTCAGCGGTGACAAGTTGACTGACGACTGACCTACTTGACAGATATTTTTTATATAATAATAATAACTTTATTGTTCAAAGAGTTGCTTAAAGCTAAAAGCATTCTTTTTACGCTAACTTAACCTAATAAATTATGACCTAAATTACACTAAAAAAGGTGAAAAGGTTATCTCGCGCATTTATTACAAGTCTTATGAAGGTTTGTACCTACCAATTTCCCTGTTAGCGTTCTTTGATATGAATACTTACATAAATTTGCTCAGTATCGCAATACACACTTAGATATTAGTAAGTATGAGGTAGATTGCAAATTAGCTATATGTATAAGGTTAGTCTATATTTTTTTATATTCTGGTACTTGTTCGGAGTGTCCGTTCTACATCTTACTCTTTGCCCATACCCTCCTTATCAGCTTCTTAAAGGCAAGCTCACTATGATTCATGCCGCTGCTTTCGTTTTATCCTTAATGTGGCAACCATTAAGAAATGTCCTAGCAGTGTGACAACAGATTTTAGGGGTCCGTGGAAGAAAAAAGGAACCTTGTGATGTCAAGGACTTGACAAATGACGTCACCCAAAGATCAATAATAATTTTACTATAAAAACTATCGTACCTAGTTTGACGAATTCATTACGGATGTAAGCGGGTTAACTACGAACCTTATTTGTGTTGGAAGAACACCAACGTTTTATCAATCATCACATCAATAATAATGCTGGACTATTCACACAGCGACTATTATCTAGCCCCAAGCTAAGCAGAGCATGTGTTATGTGTACTAGATAACTGATATACATAATATAATACAAACATACCTAGATCTAGATTAGTTATTTATAATACATAGAAAACGATCAGAACACCCTGAACAAATATCTGCAGATCGTACAAAAAATTGTCCCGAGGCGGGAATCGAACCCGCAGCCTCCTGCACCACCGTCATTCTTATAAATGTTGGTACGATCTCCAAATATTTGTTCGGTTTTCTGTGTATTTTCTATGTTTAATAAAAAAATATAACCGCAATAAAAAAATACAATACAATAGTATTTTATTGTATTTATTCTTACCGAAAGAAAGAAAAATATTTTTAGACACTATTAATATTTAGTACATCGGTCATCTAGTACTCATAACCCTAACTCTCTTGGGGCTAGATGATGCTGTGTAGATTGTCCAGCATTATTTATTTAAAAACCTACGGAACCCTGGCAGCACAAACACAAACGAACTTGGCGTAACAACTTAATCGGTCGCCCGAAGTTCACTTCGCTTTAAGTGCAGGTATGCGAGTAGCATAATACGCCGCGCCTGACTTTGTACGCGTTATTTAGGTAGGTCGAAGTACCTACCTAAATAAATATAAATAAATAAATAATGCTGTACAATTCCCACAGCATTATCTAGCCCCAAGCTAAGCAGAGCTTGTGTTATGGGTACTAGATAATTAATATACATAATATTATACATTACTTAGATAGATATTTTTTATTATACATAAAAAACGACCAGAACACCCTGAACTAATGTCTGCAGATCGTACACACATTTGTCCCGAGGCGGGAATCGAACCCGTAACCTCCTGCGTCGCAGGCAGGCCTTCGCCCACCGGGCCACAGAGGTCGTCAAATAACGAAAGTGGTCCACTGAAGAGTGGCAAAAACTCTGTCCCGGGCCCCGGGGGCGGGACCCACCGAAATACAGTCGATGTATATTATTCTCATTATTATTATTATTATCGACACACTCGCACCTTCCCGTCTTCCTAGGACTCCCGTGAGGGCTGGTGCGGCGGCAGATTTGGCCGAAGATCTCAAGAGGCGCAAATATGCAGGTCTCGACAGAGCCTACGCATTTGCTCCCCTTGGAGTTGAGACCCTAGGTCCGTGGGGTACCGAGGCTCTCCGGGTTTTCAAAAAATTATCTGAGCGTCTGGTCGAAGCGACGCGTGACCCGAGAGCTGGTGAGTATCTGGCGCAGCGCATCAGCATTGCTATACAGCGCGGGGCGATGCAGCCAGCGTCTTGGGCACGCGCGCGACTGGTATTGATATTGATCAGTTAAACTACCTGTAGATTGTTTACCTACAACAGTCTGCAGTTTCAATTGTAAATACTAGTTGTAATTTGTTTCTATTGTTAGATCGTAACTTTCTTTGTTATTAAGATATAGTATTTATATTTATCTGTTTAGAGGCTCGCGTACACCCGAAACCAGTTTAAGAAACAACATAATAAATTCTGATATCTGCGTTTTAAGTGCAAAAGTGCTTGCGACGCTGAATTAAGAGCGAGGTTCTTAATAATCGAACATTCCGGCAGGTTTTGTAAAAGGTTTTAATTTTTTAGATGAAAATATAAGTGCTTTGTAAGAACGAAGAACCAGCTGCCCACGTAGTCCTGGAATGCGAGGGAGTAACGGCGCAAAGACACGAAATCCTCGACCAACCGAGGTCACTCCGCGAAGCCTGTGAAGACCCCAGGAAGATTCTGTGCTTCTGGACGGAGTTCGGCTGGCTGCGCTGCAGAAACCACGCACAATGGACCAACCCGAGTCTCAGTGCGAATAAAAGAGTACACACACACAAGTGCTTAGTAAATCGATGATTTAATTTTGCTTTTTATAACTGAATCGTCCTTGTTTTCAAAGGCGACCTACGACGCCATTTTGTGAAAAGGATAGGTATAGTATTTCGCGTTCATACCCAAGTAGCATTTTACTCCATTTAAGAGTACACATTTAGTTCCCATGTGTACTTGAAGCATTACTACAGTTCACACGTGATGTACAAGCTGCATTATTGCGATATATAACACCTATAGCTGTCTAAGGGACTTATAGGAGTGTAGAGTTATACTTTTATACGATTGTTGGTGTTATAATACTCTAACAACTATCCTTTAGTCAGCCGTCTGACTAAGAGCATTACAGGAGGGTAAAGATACGGCAACCGCTGTTTAACGGCCTACTTGTGCGATGTTATAGAGCTAGCATTTTAATAGAGCACACGTGGTCATTTATAAAGCCAAAGGCTGTTATGTTTACTCGTTTTAGACTATTATACAGCTAGTAGCAGCTGTAGTAGGACTTGTTTGTGATCATAAAATAACCTTCTTTTACTATCTGTACAGAAGTGTTTAAATGGTTCACATGTGCACTGTAGGCTGTTAAAAGGAGTATATGTGTTGTCCATTAACATCAATAGCTGTTTATTTGTCCACAAGTACTACTCTTATTTGCTGTAAGCTGAACATGACTGTGAATGTGATATTCTATTACACTTATCCCACAAGCTGTGTTTATTACGTCGCGTGCATAAATTGTGAAAATGAACAGAAAATCTTGGAAAGTAAGAGCGAGAACCGGGGGAATAAGGAGAAAAATTTCAAAAGAATATTCGAAAATGAACAGTCGATTGACAACGACGCCCGAAAATGAGCCCGTCGATACGGCTTCAACAAGTGCGACAGCAACAGTTGTTCATGGTGGTTCTGTACATGATGCAGAAGAAAATGTGCCTGAACCTGAAAGTTCCCTTCAAAATATACAGATATCAGAGTGTGGTGATTGCAGTTCTAGTACTGCACCATATTTTGCAGAATTTTAACAGATAAATATCAGAAATAACAGTTATTTATTTATCACTAAATAAAAGGAATAATATTAGGTTATTTATCTGATTAATTCTGCAAAATATGGTTACACTATTACACTTGCCGACTCGGCGCTTACGGTGCTGACAGGTGTATGTTCACCTTTAAAATATTGTAAACAGTGTTTGTTACTATGGCTGAGTGACAACTATTATTTTCTGTCCTTTTCTGTCGCAGGGCATAATGTTGTCCCTCTTTATGTAGTTTGTTTACATTCTTTTAAATACCTCCTTGAACAGAGTAGTGTTTTTTGTAAGTGTAAATACTCTGAAACCAAACTGTGTGTCTTACACGAAATTAAAAAGTATTTTTTGTTAGATTGTTACAAAATTTTTAGGTACTTTAGGTATTCATACTTGACTTAGTACCTGGGCTAGGCGATTTAACGGACAATAATTATTATTGCTTTGCCAAAAAAGGGCAAACAGAAGAATTATCGATGTCGTAACAATAGGTAGGTATAAGTAACAGTATTTAAAAAACAAATTGGAAATTTTTCTGAATAAAGGCTTGAAATGAAATGAATTATTATTGCGGATCTCTAAAATTGCAGTATATTGAAAAACGAATACGATGGTATACAATTGACCTAAACTACATCTTAAAGCTGTACATAAGTTCACATTCGAATAAATTTATAGACATTGGCTCTGTAGTGGTACAAATGTGGGACTTCATATAGATAACAGCATTCTAACAGAACACATGTGAACCTATATACCGCTAACCGCATTAAATTGGAGTTATAACAGTTCACATAGTCGTATTTCATTTCCACCATTTTGTTCTCGTGACCTAAAATGTTTATCAAATAAATCTCCAATATTATCATGCAGATTTATCACAAAATACGCAGATAGAGCGATTGAGTTTTGTTTCATGTTATATTTAATTACCGCAGTTTAATTATAATGCCAATATAATATCAAAAACTGAAAATTGTAGATTTCCTCTCAGCCGGTTTTAAATATTTTAAAATGAATATCGCGTTTTTACAGAGGCGCGTGAATATTTTAGCTGTAAATATGTATACATTTCACGATAAAGTTGCATTCCCATGGCATTAACAGCTAATTACCGCGTGTTATCATAAACTTTTATCCAATTGATATATCCGCCGGAGTTTGTGTTTCATGATGGCAAACACAAAACCAATCTAATGAGTAATTCATAAAATAAAGAAATAATTTAGTACACACGTGATTTTAGGGTAGCAGTGGAGTACGTTTGTGGGATGTTATAACTATGAAGGCTGTATATTGAGCCACTTGTTACTCTTTATTACACTCATGTACTTTGTATGGTTCACACTGCGTCCCATATAGTGCCGTAAGTCAGCCTTAAGTCCCATGTTACTACTTAAACAGCTATTATAATGCTATTATACAGCTAATGTACAGCTATAGTGAACTTAAGGCTGTCTAATTTGTGCCCAAACTGGCTGTATAAGAGCATTATAGCAAGCTATACAGCTCTTATACAGCTGACTTACACAGCTTGTGGAGTACATGTGAACCACTAGACATCTTTTATAGAACCCCGAATGCTACTTGGGTAGGAGCGGGACAGAACAGAGCGGCGTTAGTGCAAAAATCATGTTTTTGCTTATTAAGTATCTTAAAATAAAAGTAATTCGGTGCTGAAATGTTGCTGGAAAGATACGAAAGAACTGAATGAGTATTTTTTTAATTACCTAGGTACCTACCTATAGGATTTTCGGAAAATAAAGTGTTGAGTTAGTCAGATTCAAAATTCAAAATTCAAAGTGCTTTATTTCCTTTAGACCCTACAGGACTCTTGGACACGTCACAAAACTCAGATTACAGAAGTAAAACTAGGAAATAAAGTGATCACTTTGATTTTTTGTCCACTTCAATCTTTTTATGGTAAAGTAAAGAAGCGAACAAGAAACCTTTACCTTGTTAGAATGTTAGTTTGCGAGTTGGAGCAAAAGTCGTCCCAAGATTTTTTATCGTCTAGATAATCTGATATTTTATAGTAGGCCTTTTTACAAAGGATGTGTTTAACAATTTGTTTAAATTTATTTATTGTCAATTTTTGCAACTCACTTGGAGTTTTGTTGTAGAAGCGTATACATTGCCCTTTAAAAGATACGTTAATTTTGTGTAACCTAGTTGTGGGCAAAGCGAGTTTATTCTTATTTCTAGTATTACGAGATCAAATTAATCCATTGATTTACCTACTTAAGTAGTCTATTTTTTATTTTCATGTAAAAATGTACCTACTTGACCTGATATTTAGTTAGGAATCGAACCTACATCTTTTTTCATTTTTATAATGTTTACGTATCTAATCTTCCTACCTAGATTGTAGGTACCTATCTAGTCTTTAAGGTGGGTGCAAACCTCTAAGCTCCCATACAAACGTATTTATATTTATTTATTGGAGAACCAGAAGCTTATATAAACATAGTAATATGGAGAAAATATATCCTAGAAAGCTTAAATTAAGGTTTTCACGGGTAAAAAACAGAGTAGCAACAATTATTAAAAACTATGAACATTCTAAGGCTAATCAACATAAATCTAACAGAAGGAATAAAGTAATAAGTTAACAATAGATTTCACACTACATTTGATGCATCAGTTCTCTCATTAAACAATTCACAGCTCAGCCGCCGCCTGGCCGAAGCATTGTAGGGAAGAAGTCCGATTCTCGTTAAAAAATAAAATAAAATAAAAATCATTTATTTCAGCACCATGGCACCATATACAATACACATTACAAATTACAATAGAATCACAAAGCAGAACTAAAATTAAGAATAAAATAATGATATAAATTTATTAATAAAACTAGGTACCTACTTAAAATTCAAAAATTAATAATAATACATATATTTCATCATAAAAATTAAAAATTAATGGCAAACACAGTATTATAACATTAGATAAATTCAATAATTAAAATAAATAAGCAAAAAATATCAAAAGAAAGTAGCCTACCTCACAATGCATCATTCCCTTTCACGTGAAGCTGCGACAAGCGCCACAAAATAGGGCAATCGACTTTACTCGCTAGAACCTTCAGCAAACAATTCTCGCTGGAGTGGACGCGACGCAGCAACGAAAAAAGGGAAAGGGTTAAAGGGAAGGAGTCCGCTTTCCGATTAATTTGGAAACTACATACACCCCATATTGCAATAAAACTCTTTATTTATGTACAAAGAAAATTACAATCAAACAATAGAATTTACGCATTTGCTCCCCTTGGAGTCGAGACCCTAGGTTCGTGGGGTACCAAGGCTCTCCGGGTTTTCAAAAAATTATCTGAGCGTCTGGTCGAAGCGACGCGTGACCCGAGAGCTGGTGAGTATCTGGCACAGCGCATCAGCATTGCTATACAGCGGGGCAATGCAGCCAGCGTCTTGGGCACGCGCGCGACTGGTATTGATATGGATCAGTTGAGCTACCTGTAGATGGTTTGCAAGAGTCTGCAGTTAATTGTTTCAATTGTAAATACTAGTTTTAATTTAATTCTAAAAAACTTTGCATACATAATCGGATAGGAAATAGCTATGCTTGTACCATGAGAGCGAAAATTCATTTAAATTCAATCCTTCATCATCATCAGCATCATAATTAGCCAATCTTAGTCCACAGCTGGACGCAGGCCTCCCCTAATGAGCGCCATAGCGCCCTGTCTGCAGCTTGACGCGACGTCTTTCGCAAATCGTCAACCCACCTGGTTAGAGGGCGTCCTACACTACGTTTGCCGAGTCGCGGTCTCCACTCAAGAACACGTTTACCCAACGGTTCTTCTCGAGATAATATGGCCAGCCCACTGCCACTTCAGCTTGCTAATTCTCTGAGCTATGTCGATAACCTTGGTTCTCTGTGGGATGTATTCTTTGTGAATCCTATCTTTTCAGAGAAACTCCGAGCATGGCTCTCTCCATAGCTCGCTGGGCGACGAAAAAACAAAATGGCTATAAAATCAACGTGTTGTTTTTTCACTCGTGGCGTGCGTGACCAGGCACCATAAGATGTACTTTACAAAAAAATATCTAACTACATTAATTAAATAAGAAAAGGAAACAAAATAATCATTTAAATTATTTATTTCATGAAATTATATTAGTGATAGTTTATTTTACATAAAAGTTATTTATAACGGGATATTTACTATGATTTGATTTTTATTTCGTTAGTGATCATGGCGCATGAAACTGTGCGAAATATTGAAAAAAAAACTCAATCATTTTTAATATCAAGGTATAAATGACTTCTATGTATACATATATTTATAACCATGACAGTTTCAAAAGTTTAGTTTAGTTTATTTACAAAAAAATTACGACAGTTAAGTAGTTTAAATACTTAAGTAAAAAAATGTATAAAACAGAAAAGTAAAGAAAAATGGCAAGATACACAAAAGTATGTTCAATGTACACAAAAAATGGCAATTTAAATACAAAAATATATTTACAATTCGTATGTTACTTAAAATTTAATCTTTAAATTAAAACTGGCACATTACAGGACATTTATTTTACTAGTAAAATTATCATACAATAAATAATTATTTATTTGGTATCAAAAATGCTCAAAATATCACGTACGAGAACTCTGAGAAGGTTATTAGAAAGAAGATGAAAAAACAAAAGAAAAGTGACTTAAAATAAAATGTCACAGCCATAATAAAAAATTGGGAAAATAGTAATTGATCAGAACTTTCAGAAACAGAACTTTTTTTTTGTTTTCCAGAACTTTTTCAGAACAGAAGTAAGATAGGTAATATTTATAATTTAACCTGTACTTTCAAGATTTTGGAGACGGCTTATACCATGGGACCAAATAGGTTAAAAAAAATACATTACATACTTCCAGTGCGATAACCCATCAGATACAAAGAAAGTTTCAATTGTTTTTATGTTATTTTATCATTTTTTAGTGTTTGGTCATAATAATGTCTATAATATTATTTTTTACTTTTAACCTTCTCAGTGTCAAATAATGACAGTTATCTAAAAGTTTGCATGCATTTGTCTACTTGACTCAAAACTTTCCCTATTCGTTCTTGTAATATTTTCGCATTTTTATCTGGTAATGGCGGCAAAATATCCCTTATAACTACATTATTTTTCTTATGAAATATATCACTTAGTTTTACACCCACTGACTGAGAGTATAAGCTCTTCAAACTGTCTATAGTTCTTTTTCTAAACACACACAAATTGTCTAGCATTAAACTGTGATATATGTTATACTTTTTCAATAATCTATAGCCATGAAGGAGTCCGCTTTCGTTGTCTAAAAACACAAGAAGACCACTGTCCATCTTCCTAGCTAGGTTATGAGCTGGTCCATCCATAATATTGACATTCCATTGGAAGTTAAAAAGATTGTTCACGATTCTGTCCAGATTCGCAGTTAAATAATCGAATATAATCAAATCTGACCACTGCGCTAGTTCAAGAAAGTCTGTGACAGTTTTTTTACTGAGTTTCATGTCTATATGATTGAAGTTTTGTACTTTTACATCCGTCTCTACTTTCACCTTTTTATTTTTTAGTTTATCTAGAAGCGTTTGCTTTGCGTCTGTGTCATTTTCTTTCTGTGACATCTTTAGTACATCGTATTTATTAAGATGACGATTCGACGGCTTAAATACTTCGGGAATAGTCGCTGATTCTAAACTAGGAATGTACTGAGTTAGTACCACTGCTCTGTTTGTGTTCCATTGAGCGACAGCTATATCTTTAGCAACGTTTCTCCATAGTTTATCTTTCAAATCAACGACTTTGACAACAGACGGTGCTAAATTAGTAAGATTTAGTAGTCTTCCAACGTAGAAACTGAATATTTCTCCTTGAATCTGATCTGTGTTCTGTCTGTATCGAACACAAGCTTGTATACCGTCCTTGAAAGTCGCGAGTCTATTTTGCATTCGACCACATCCTGGCTCCATTTTTACTATCTCACTTTGGTTGACATAGCTGTCCCAGATTTCAGCTGTGTTCTCACCGTAACCTTGTGGCATTGCATTTTCGATCTCATTCCCCCAATATACGTTATCATATAGCACAGTCATGTCATTAGGAATGAATGTAACATTGACTTTCGTTATTCTATGTCTGTGATTTGTATCTTTATTATCTTTCAGTATTTCTTTCATATCTTCCGTCAAGCCTTTTGGATAAACTTCCTTGTCGAATTTACTGTGCTCTCCAGTGAAAGAAACGGCTGCATATCTATCCCTTTCTTTTACTTCAGTCTTGATAGAATTTGGGTTGTTGAAATGTCGTGGTTTCTCGTATTTTTTAATTTCGGGATTTGATCCCATTAGTATTATTCCAATAGATAGTCCTAGAATAAAGCTAAGTATAACACTTAGACAGCAATATGTATAGAGCCCAGTTTCCCTTGGCAAGTTTCTTTTAATTTCGTCTCTATAGAAATTATCATAGATAACATAGTTCGATCTTTTGCAAAATCGTTTTAGGTCTATTTGCGCCATTTTTTCTTTACTTTTTGCTTTGTCTACAGCTTGGATCGTTGGGATTCTGGTATTTTTGGTGTCATGAAGTCTTTCTTCTAAAGACTCCATTTCGTCGGTTTGTTGTTGGTTTTCTATTCAGCGCCTGCCATCTTGGATTCCTGAAACAAAATGAAAACAATATTAACTAAAGTCATTTCATAGACGAAAGTTTATTTGGAATATATTGGTTTTTTCCAATGAAATAATCCTTTTTTATTGAAAATCTGACAAAAGATTTATGAATCGTCACCCCTCACGGGATAAAAGTTTGTATGGGCAACCATACATAAAACTATATCAATAACAACCAACCCACGACTGCTTCCAAAGGCGTGACCAACCATTCAATAAATAACGCATAATTAAAAATATGCAAATGGAATCGTGAGAAGCGACACATAATAACATTATTTTTGACAGATATTGACTCTAATACCGCGCTTCCGGTAGTGTTGAGTCAATTGAGTGCCTAAATAACATTTTAATTGGAAGATTAAGATGTTAAAATACTATTTGTTACGGGGTTAACTAAGTTGAGATTAATAAGCGTAGCATTCTAATTCGGATAGATAAGGTACTGGTTATTACGTTATTTGAATCTTTGAGACTTTTACCGTCGAGATTTTAAAGTTCTGAATTTTAATCTTTTATAACCGGAAAATAGTTCTACTTACGCTGAAAAACTGCAATTATAAATAAAATTATCAAAGTCAACTCTACCAATTTATGAAGGTAAAATAAAGAATTACTGGTTTTAGTATTAAATAAAATTTACTGACAATTAGGTAGGTACCTATAGGTTAGTCGCCTAGACGTTTTAAAAATTCTATGAAAATACCACTTTACCTGTAACTATTTCAAGACTTAATGTTTCCCACGTAATTTTTTATTCGTTTATTTGTTTGCCTTTGTTTTTTTCTTAGCTCATAGTTCGAGTTATTAAGGATCCGGCTGCTCGCAACTTCAATTACGTTACGTACGGAACATAATAATTTACTTATTATGTTCCGTAATACCAAAAATGATGACTGAAAACTTTTTGTATTTCCGACATTGTGTTATTATTCTGTAACTAGACAATGTTAACTATGTTTCCTTATCAAACAAAACGTAAGATATTTTTGTTTTTAATACATAACAAATAGGACGAAAACATGTCATTTTCGACGCAAAAATATGCAAAATCGCATTTTGCATATTTATGCTTACATTTCAATAAAGGTGTGTATTATTAAGAAAAAAACAACCAGGGACCTAGATAAATACGATTCTAATACAAAAAACAACTTAAAATCGTGGAAATATGTTCGAATTACAAATCATTTGGGTAATACGTTTCTATGGGCAAATCATCGTCCGCAGGACCCTTAGGTGTGTAAAACTATGTTCTCCGAATAAAACAACGCTGAACCATTAAATAAATAATTGATATGTATATATTTTTTCCAGTCAGAAGCTTCTCGAGACGCTGACTGCATTACCACGCTGTATGACAATGCTCATCAGCATTGTCATACTCTAGCTGCTTTGCCTCGCTGTATGGCAATGCTGATGCGCTGTGCCAGATACTCACCAGCTCTCGGGTCACGCGTCGCTTCGACCAGACGCTCAGATATTTTTTTAAAAACCCGGAGAGCCTCGGTACCCCACGGACCTAAAATCTCCAAATTACTAGTTCTAACTTGTTTCTATTATTTGATTGTAATAAATCTTACTAATGTAGGTATCTATATTCATAGACAATAATATTATAAAGAGGAAAGATTTGTATTTTTGTATAAATAAACTTAAAAACGACTCGACCGATTTCAAAAATTCTTTAGCCGTTAGAAAGCTACATTATCACTGAGTAACATAGGCTATAGAATATACGCGTGCGAAGCCGGGGCGGACCGCTAGTTTTATATATCTATAAATATAGGTGGATAGTCATTGGTACATTTATTATTTAGGTGTTTACATTTTTTTAAACCGAATTATCATAATATTGTTACAACTGTCACAGCAGCCATTTTGTTTTCAATAGGACCATAGATATTTTTACAGTTCACGATTAAAAGCAATGACAAGTCATTTCTAAGTGCAGTGCCACAAGCATATCTGTCCAGTAGTACGGTCGGGTGCGGGCTCGATTTCCGCCTCGGGACAAATGTTTGCTTACCTACATCTGCAAACAATTATGTCATTGTGTTTTGGGTGTTTTCTATTTATAATAAAAAATAGAATTTTCATTATATCAGATAACTAGTACCCTACACAAGCTCTTCTAACTTTGGGGCTAGATGATGCTGTGTCAAATTGTCTAGCATCATTTATTAATTTATAAACTAGTTTCTGATCGTGGCTTGGGAACATGGGAACTGTTTTATGGGATAAAAAACCTACCTATGTTTGATTCCAGGCTTAGACCTACACCTATGCAAAATTTCATGATCCATTGATTATTGTGATGTTTCTTTCTATCTACGTAAACAGATATCCTTAAAACTTTTGAAACTATCATGGTTATTAACATTAAAGTCATCTATAACGAGATATTTAATTTACCAAGATGTGATTTCTGAGTTTTCCAATATTTCGGCACAGTTTCATGCGCCATGATCACGGAAGAACTAAAGCCACTGAGAGTTCGTTTTTTTTGGCAGACATACCGATCTTCTATCATTCTTTGTCTTTTACCACGAACGTTACTACTACCACCGATTTTATACAGATATCTTGGTCGCACTACAGATACTCCACAATTCCGTTAGAAAGTTAAGAGTGCTTATGGTTAAGAAAATACGGAGTTCTGAGAGTCAAGACAAGACTGGGCAAGAACAAGACTCGAGTTTCTCACTAACTTTTGACTGTAGCTTTACTTGCACCGGATATAACTTGTCAATCTCTTACTATTTACAAAGCTGTTTATGTATAAAATTTGACTTGTCTAAGTGTTATTTTATAAGCCTAAAGAAATAAAGTTATTGAAGTTTGAAAAAATTAAGACCTCTGTGGCGCAGCGCGTGAAGGTCCGCTTGCGATGCAGAAGGTTGCGGGTTCGATTCCCGCCTTCAGACACTTAACGATCTGCAGATATTTGTTCGGGGTGTTCCGATTGTTAACCTTCTCTCCCTTTAACCTAGTTTATTCATGTGCAGTCGCCGCCAAAAAGCGTTAAAGAAATGACGACTTTTTGGCAGTGACTGTACCTACATAGAGAAATAAGTCGCTTATATTGGATTGAATTGAATATTATATTTATTTTCTCTTGCAAAAGATAATTGTTTACAATTTTTGGCTTATGTTTAATTTAAAGCTAGTTAACTTTTTTTTCCAAGAGACTGGTGCCCGTGAGAGGTTCGAAAACCTGTGGTACGGGTCACCAGGGCCTTACTCCGCAGGATAATATGGGATACATAAGTACATATGAAAGACGGTTAAACAATTTTTTTTTAAAACATGACAGTAAGTTAGACCTAGTAAGTTTGTATTAAATAAAAACAGAACAGAAGATATTTGTATAGTATCACGTAAGCGAAACCACGGGCAGAAGCTAGTCAGAATGAAATGGAATAGCCATAACTACATCGATCAGCAAAAACAAACAAATTAACCCTTAACTGCATCGTTAAAAAACTAGAAGAAAAAGTTTTAACGTGTTAATAACAGGTATAAGCGTTAAATCGAGTTTGGGCGCGATACAAAACAATAATAGTGAACGTGACCCTATCATTACGGTGTTCTGGCCCCACCCGGCCAGTGGAGGGCTATCCGGCTAAATTAAAAAAGCCGGTAAAGAACATAATTCTGTTGAATGGTAGACCCATAGATACGATGGTATAATAGTACTGACAGATCAGACGATCGAAAATGGTGCGCTCCACACCGCGACCTTCTATTAGCGCCGCCGGCCTAAATTCGATCGTGTGGCGAACGGTAATTTTTTTATGCATGAAAAAAAACTGAAACTTGTAACAATAATAAAAACAACTAGGTAACCACTAAAAACGAAAACCAAAAGTTGAACAACGCATATTATTTTGCGCAAGCATTCATTGTTTATGTGCAGTTTTTTAGTGCGAATCCGACTCGGACAGTTTAGTTGTAAAATATTGTGTTATTTGTATTATTTGTAAGTGTAATTTTTTTCCTATTGTTACTCTGCACGCACAACGAAGCACAGTCAAAGTACGGGACGAATAAAATGATGAATTAAAACTGTCGAAACTGAAACACTACAGACAGATATTGCTATAAAAACAATATCTGTTTTAGTCGGACTTCTACCGTCTTTTCTACAAAAAGCCGGACATGCCCCATCAGTACACCGCACGGGTGGTGGGCGTAACCAAACTATAATTACTATGTTTAAATAAACTACTAATTGATATATTTGAGGTTACCGGATAATTGTGGGCTATAAATGTACCGACTTCGAAAAATGGAGGAATTTATTTGTTTGTCTGTAGGTATGTATTACTTTTATGGCGCGGTGGGCGAAGGTTTTAATACGTGGTTTAAAATGAAACCCTCGTTGCGCGAGTCCAACTCGCACTTGACGTTTTATCTTGTAAAATACCTACATCTACCCGTGCGAAGCCGGAGCGGGCCGCTAGTATCTAAATATAAGATTAAACAACACAAAAGGCAGCCTCATCGCCGATAGCGATTTCTCCCAAGCAACCCAAAATTCTCAGGTTACCGCCCTATTACTTCAAGAAATCTATGCCAGATGACCTGCGGATCATAAAGTCGAGGAATCCAATTAACTACACGACTAAACAATTTCAATTTTATTGATCGAGCGAAGTGAGATCTCGTTATAAAAATAAAATATTTTATTGCAAAGGACGACTCTAGGATTCTTATGTTCCAGTACTTTTGTGCTATATTTGTGCCCCAGTAATTCGGTACAAAAATACAAAAATGTACACTTAGAAAAGGTCAAATTCTTTAAATAAAACACCGACACGGAAATAAAGTGATATTTTTGATTTCTGTCGCTTCGGTATGTAGACTAGAGTAAAGAAGCGACTAAGAAACTTTTAGCCTGTTAGTTGTTATTTTTCGAGTTGGAGCAAACCCCGTCCCAAGCTTTTTTTTGTCCCAAGCTGTATTCCTGAATTAAACGCTCCATCGTTTAAGAACCTATTGGAATAGCAATTTAATACTTATCTTATCTTATTACTTATGCATGATGGTAAAATGATTTTTTCGTCGTAATGCCGGGTACAGACCAAGCGAGCGAGAGCGAGCGAATTCAAACGATTGGGATGTGAAAATCGGTACGTTCGTTCCATATTGCTTTAATGTAGCGACAGCCGCCGGAGCACGGCTGAAGACGACGAAGGCCCTTGTTTGGACTCGCTTACTTTCGCAATTACGTCCACACCGGTACTTTTGCGTTCTTTCGTTAGCCTTCGCTCGCTATCGCTCGCTTGGGCTGTACCCGGCATAATGGTTTCTCTTTCGTTCGCTCGTTGCTAGAGTGTCTCTTTTTCACTTCTTTCACTAGTAGACAAAAATATTGAGTTATGATAAAGTTAATAACACCTTATATTTCTTATTTATTTATAGTTTAAACTTTGACATTTCCAAGTGCTTTTTTTAAGCAAAGTAATAGAGTTAAAGAAAGTTTAAGACCGTGACGTCGTGATATTGGTATGGGATATACGTAGTTCCATCTACAAACGATAGAGGCGCTGAACCAAAACCTATGGAAAAACGACGTCACGATTATGTCTCGATACTTTCGTCAAATGGGTTCGGGGCTTTCAGAGATTCAGATCGCGAGATCCCGGTTCGCAGCGAACCCTAGTTTACGACTGCAAGGCGATTCGATTAGCGATGCCACATGAAGAGTCCAAACGTGGACATTTCATGTTAACATAGACATCTGCCCGTTGTAATGGGGGTCATACAATTTCATACAAATTTATAACTTATACAGTGATGCTGTCCCTCTCAGATCATATTTGAGTAAATGCGATGCAAGCGAGATAGCATGCTGTGATTTTTAAATCCCTTATTTATACGGTATATAGAAATGTATGTTTGTATTTTTGTACGAAACGAATAAACTTTAAACTACTGGACCGATTTCAAAAATTATTTCATCTTTAGAAAGCTTACTTTTCAGGGAGTGACATAGACTATGTTTTATCCCGGAATTCCCACGGAAACGGAAGCGGCCACAAAAAAGCGTCTTATATCGCCCCCTTAAAAGCTATGCATCGTCATCATCATCAGCCTATAGTAGTCCACAGTTGGACATAGGCCTCCCCTAATGAGCGCCATAGCGCCCTGTCTTCAGCTTGCCGCACCCAGCATCTGCCAGCAGTCTTTCGCAAATCATCATCCCACCTGGTCGGAGGGCGTCCTACACTACGTTTGCCGAATCGCGGTCTCCATTCAAGAACACGTTTACCACTGCCACTTCAGCTTGCTAATCCTCTGACCTATGTCGATAACCTTGGTTCTCTGTCGGATGTATTGGTTACGAATTCTATCCTTCAGAGAAACTCCGAGCATAGCTCTCTCCATAGCTCACTGGGCGACTTTAAACTGGTAGACAAGCCCTACCGTAAAAGCTATGCCCTTAAGGGTTAAAAGCTATTGATCCAAACTGCATTGATGAACCGTATTTGATAAGTGTGGTATCATAGGACAGGTCGGGTGACTGCATTCGTGACGGCTTTGTCGTACCGACTTTGTACAGCAGGCTGGTTCCAGTTGAGTTACAGAATCTAAGCTTATGAATTATGCAGTTTTATTTTTATTTCATGATATATAACAATTATTACAACTACTTTATACACAAAAGCAATAAACACAAACAAGGTTCGTAGTTAACCCGCTTACATCCGTAATGTAATGAATTCGTCAAACTACGATAGTTTTTATTGTAAAAAAGTAATCAATTTACAAATATGCAGGTCTTGACAGAGCATACGCATTTGCTCCCCTTGGAGTCGAGACCCTAGGTCCGTGGGGTACCGAGGCTCTCCGGGTTTTTAAAAAATTATCTGAGCGTCTGGTCGAAGCGACGTGTGACCCGAGAGCTGGTGAGTATCTGGCGCAGCGCATCAGCATTGCCATACAGCGGGGCAATGCAGCTAGCGTCTTGGGCACGCGCGCGACTGGTATTGTATTGTATGTGTCTATCTATGTATTGTATTGTATTATGTATATTAGTTATCTAGTACCCATAACACAAGCTCTGTTTAACTTGGGGCTAGATAATGCTGTGTGAATTGTCCAGTATTATTTATTTATATTTTTATTTTATTTATATTGTCAGAGTGGTAGACGGACAGCGGAGTCTTGTAATAATGTCCCGTTTTACCCTTTGGGTACGGAAGTCTAAAAAACAGTTTAAAATTAGGGTTCCGGATTTTAGTTTTTTCTTGTTCTCTGTTTTTTAGTTTCTTCTTGAGCTTTGCGGAATAAACTGTTTGTGTTCGATGACGCATTCAGTAAAGCGGTTGGTTAGCAGAATTGGGTCCTCGGTTTCGGGTACTACAGAAAAATACCAGTGAACGTCCCGCAACGGGAATCAAACCCTCTGCATCTACGTTGACTTATCGTCTACTACGCCACAGAGGTCGAAGTAATATTTTGGTTTATTCACCAGAAGGTGCCACCCACGCAGGCGCCATTCGAAACCTTATCCTAACTTATAGTGTCTAGATATTATTAAATCTAGAATACTGGACATTGTTAGGAAACGTCATGGCATAAATAAATAATAGATTTTTCACACAATAAAGCCCACAACAGACGGAGCTATAATATATTTCGGAGTTAAAACCATATTTATTCATTTGCTATGCGCCTAATCGGCTACTTGACTACTACTGGGAAATAATTCTAACGTATTGTCTGATAAAAATAATGCAAAATGTAATTAATATTTCTTCAAGGCCTGTCGTATTAGTTATGAAAACTAATTTAAAATTATTGTCTTTGTTATACCTATAAGTTCATAAAGATATCTCTTTGTTTCATAGCTTTAAGTACCTGACATTGTAAAAATGTATGTTTACTTGTGTACCTACAACTCTGTAAACTTACTTACTTACAAATAAATAAATTGAATTGAAATTGAATTGAATTAATAAGGTTTTAACTCCGAAATATATTATAGCATAGCCAGTAGCCACCGTCTATGGCAGCTTGCGATACCGTAATAGTTACATAGCTTACTATATTAATATATAAATATAGCTCCGTCTGTTAAGGGCTTAAGTACAAATACGTATCGTGCCTATGACATTAGGTAGGTACCCTTATTAGCGCCGTACTGGCGGCGTAGCATGGCGCTAATTAGTGGAGGCCTATGTCCAGCGGTGGACTAATATAGGCTAGATAATGATGTTGATGCCTCAATAAAACATTCTGAATTAGTTCTGACGACGTGGCGGTGGGCGAAGCTCCGCCTGTGACGCAGGAGGTTGCTGGTTCGATTCCCGATCTTAGTTTTTCAGAATGCATCTGTCGCCATTTAGTAATCATTCATTTTTATGTCAAAATGTATCCGTCAAACAAAAATAAAAAACACAATACATTAATGTCACATGCATGACTCATAAAAAATTAAAAAAATAAAACTTCTCAATCGATCACGCATGACAGATTTCCCTCCACTTACATTTCACGGGAAAATATAAGTTAGATACCTAAAAATAAGGCTTAAACTCGTTTGTGTTGTCGAAAGATCTTAGTTCGAGATTTGAAAAATGTCAATCAGTTTTAACACAATGCTTGGTCTTTATTCCAAGGAGTTAGAGTGGTTTTTATTTGAAGGAGGTTTGAGTTTTCTTTTTTTTTAGCTTCGTTTGGCATTTCAAGCTCGAACATGCATACAAGATGTCAGAAAATACGTTTTGTTTAGTAAGGCACAATTAACAGATTATTTTAGGCTTCTGTTTTTTTCTTTTTAGGATTTCTTTTGAGATTTTGATGATGATGAAAAGATGGATGGACTGTGTGAAACACAGGCCATGGTTATGAATGTGTAAAAAAGTCAAAACACACGCATGAACAAGTACCTATATATACTTACGTATATTACATACAATCTCACTATCTCACTAATCTCACAAATATTATAAATGTGAAAGTTTGGATGGATGGATGGATAGATGGATGGATGTTTGTTACTCAATCACGCCAGCTCAACGGATCTGAATGAAACTTGGCACAGAGATAGATTATAGTCTGGAATAAAACATAGACTACTTTTTATCCCGGAATTCCCACGGGAACGGGAACTACGCGGATGAAACCGTGAGGCGCTGCTAGTATACACTATAAGTCAAATGAACTCAGGCTCAGGATTTGATGTCATAATGTCATAGATATTAAAAAGAAAGGAAAAGGATGTTTGCAAACATGGCACTTCTAGGGCTTCGGAACAAAACGAGGGACCGCAAAGTGACCGCAGCCACCCGGCAGTGGACACAGCTAGATGGAGACAGCTTATTCATTTCAATGCTTTGCTTGCGATTCGGCAAGCGTAGTGTAAGACGCCCTCAATCAAGAATCAAAAACTCTTTATTTCTATGAATACAATAAATGTAAACTAGCAATCATTGGTTGAACATTTCTTTTCAATTTGTATTTTTATATGCTTTTATTATTGAAGTTGGATGTTTCGATGGACAGGGTTGCCCATGAGAACATCCAACTTCGATTCTTCAATGCATGTGCTCTTTTAACTCCATCACTAGCTCTCTGTCACGCCACATTTTCAATTTAGGTACTCTACAGACACTGTCTTTGTAGCATCCTGCAGAAAGAAAGGGAAAGAATGCATGATTTGAAAAATTAGGTAATCTGTTTGACTTGCACGCTTCTTGGTTGTCTAATTTAATTTAAAACATGATTGTATAACTTAAACTTAGTTTTAACTTGATAGTGTTCATTATTTCTAGCTTTATAATAGGTTTTTAGTATTTGTAGCACTCATCTCCTTTGTTTCTTTATTGTTTTCGCTTAATTTTGTTAGTGTACTACCATTTTTCTGTTTAAGAAGCAAACAAACTATGTTTTCGATACCCCGCGAAACAGGCCTAGCCTAGTGCGGGGGTCATTGTTAACCTTCGTAACCACCTAAAATTGTCACCACTGAAGTCATAATTTATGTAATGTTAAGTTCTTATAGGTGTTTAGGTATATACCTAAGCTTTCTGCAAATAAACTTTTTTATCTTTTTTATCTAAACTTAAAAAAAGGCCAAATTCTTAAATAAACCACTGACACGGATATAACATGGTATTTTTGATTTCTTATGGTACCAAATTTTTTTTTTTTTTTTCATTTTTCAAATCGGTCCAATAGTTTCGGAGCCTATTCAATTCCAACAAACAAACAAATCTTACCTCTTTATAACATTAGTGTAAGTAGATGTAGATAATGTGTTTTTAGTAAGGTCTTTACTAACAAAGAAAATTACAATCAAATGATAGAATTGAATGAAAACTAGTATTTACAATTGAAACAATTGAGCTAACTGCAGACTATTGCAAACAATCTACAAGTAGCTCAACTGATCCATATCAATAGTCGGAAGCGTGCCCAAGACGCTAGCTGCATTGCCCCGCTGTATAGCAATGCTGATGCGCTGCGCCAGATACTCACCAGCTCTCGGGTCACGCGTCGCTTCGACCAGACGCTCAGATAATTTTTTGAAAACCCGGAGAGCCTCGGAACCCCAAAGACCTAGGGTCTCGATTCCAAGGGGAGCAAATGCGTAGGCTCTGTCGAGACCTGCATATTTGCGCCTCTTGAGATCTTCGGCCAAATCTGCCGCCGCACCAGCCCTCACGGAAGTCCTAGGAAGATGGGTTTTTTAGTTGGTTTAGATAGAGATAAAATTATGAGCTCGTGACGTTTCCGATTGGTGTTGATATGGATCGGTTGAGTTCTTTCTAGATTGCTTGTAACAGTCTGCAGTTAGCTCAACTGTTTCAATCGTAAATACTAGTTCTAATATGTAATTCTTTTATTGTAATTTTTTTTTGCTATGGAGCCTGCGGATGATTATTTGCCCATACAAACGTACTACCAAAATGATTTGTAATTCGAGCATGATTCCACCATATCATGCTATTTTTTGTATTCAAATAGTATTTATCTATGTAGGTCTCTTGTTGTTTTTTTTTTATAATACTCACCTGTTACAAAATGAAAGCAAATCGCCTTTTGCATATTTTTCATCAAAAATGTCATGTTTTCGTCCTATTTGTTTTGTATTTAAAACAACAATATCTTACTCTTTGTTTGATAAGAAACATAGCTTATATTGTCTAGTTACAGAATAACAACACTATGTGGAAAATATAAAAAGTTTTCAGTCATCATTTTTGGTATTACGGTACTTACAGAATAATATAAGAATTGAAGTTGCAAACAGCTCGACGAATTCTTAGTAAGTAATTATAGGCACTATGGCGCTCACTAGGGGAGGCCTATGTCCAGCTGTGGACTAATATAGGCTGATGATGATGATGAGATCATTAAATTTGAAGGGAACCAGCTTTATTATGAGTTCTCGCGAAAATAACCTTAGAATATACTATGGGAACCAGCTGTTCAAAACCAGCTGTGGCTGCAATCCGAGAGTTGGTAGGTCAGGTTACTCTTTGTTAGAAGTACTTTACGATACTTGGGTAAGTATTAAGTACTTTAGTGAGTCCAGTGTTGCCAATTAAACAACAATGTTGCTAGAATAGCCAGAGGACAGGGGAAGGTAACTTACATAAACTTAATTCAAAATATAACCATTAATTAACACTAGTGTTTTCAATATTAATTACGTTAAAAGTAGGTACTGAATAAAATTTTCCAAAATTTTGTGTTGAATCGAAATGGAATACGGTCATGCTTTTCAGTGAATATCAGTTTCAATACCTACATAATATCAATCGTCTCTCGTCCGTTTACGAACTCGAATTTTAACCATTTTCGCTATGCTTGTGCAGTTTCAATAACACATCATTTAATTACTTTACTGACAGATTTTTTTTATAAAACACCGTTTTAACCGGATTAATCGCGTATATTTTATATTTTGTTTATAACCTTACGTTTCGGAGGCTTTTCAGCTTCCATGGTCACAGGCAGACTGAGGTGACATTTGTCTTTACAAGTACCTACCTAATTTGAATTTTGCATATCTACCGTCAAGATGATACCTCAGATTTTTTTGAAAACCCGGAGAGCCTCGGTACCCCACGGACCTAGGGTCTCGACTCCAAGGGGAGCAAATGCGTATGCTCTATATCAATTGATACATATCAATACCAATCGGAAACGTCACGAACTCATAATTTGATCTCTTTCTAACGTATGGGGTTAGAAAGAGATAAAATTATGAGTTCTCTAACTAAAAACACATTATTTTTATTATTATATCATGTTATTAATGCTTTATTTTATGTTTTAAATTTTGCATTTTAATTTTGAGAGAACGCGTTTATGTCTTCAAAACGACTCGACGGGAGGTATTTTGCAATAAATGTTTTTATGTTCTGACTTTGACATTGCGTCCTTAGCGGTCATTTTTAGGGTTCCGTACCCAAAGGGTAAAAACGGGACCCTATTACTAAGACTTGCTGTCCGTCTGTCCGATATAGGCTGATGATGATGTAAAAAGTAATAGATTATTATGTATTAAATGTATCAGTTTGAATTTATGTATGTTGTAATGTAAAGCACCGCCATCCTTTATTTTTTTCGGACGGACAGACGGACAGCGAAGTCTTAGTAATAGGGTCCCGTTTTTACCCTTTGGGTACGGAACACTAAAAAGGAAAGATTTGTTTGTTTTTTTGTTTTTTGAATTTAATAGGCTCCGAACTCTGAACCGATCGGATCCTCCTACGTTATCCCTGACGAACATAGCCTATAGAATATATATAACCAAACAAACAAAAAACTTTTGAAACTATCATGGTTATTACTATAGAAATCATTTAGAACGGGATATTTACCATTGTTCCAACCAGATCGCGTTCGGATACCGTCAGTGTTGTGTGTCGTGATCGAGTTGCGTTCGAAAGTGAAACCGGTGGTAGTGGTAATATTCGTAGCAAAAGACAAAGAATGAGGGTAGATCGGTATGTCTGCCAATAAAAACCAACTCGCAGTGACTTTAGTTCTTCCGTGATCATAACGCATGAAACGGTGCCGAAATATTGGAAAACTCAAAAATTTAATCATGGTAAATATCCCGTTCTAAATGATTTCTAAACAAAAAACTAGCGGTCCCGTGCGAAGCCGGGGCGGACCGCTAGTTTTTTAATAATTTAACAGACAGACATATTTTTTACCCAGGAAAATATCCTATTGCAATGGTATAGTACCTATCGCCGAAGATTTGTCACGTATAATCCTTTGATGAAAGAACCTCCAGATAGTGCGTGCCGTGCCATTTGCACGGAGAGATTGATAGAATGGGGTATAACACCCATGCTAATGAACAACTAAAAAAATACAACATTTTTATTCACTCGTTAAGTGCCATAAAAATGCATTTAAAATTTACATTTTCAAGTAGCGCACGTAACTTGACGAAAACGCTGGATGCAGTGAACGCCATAATGCTCTGTGGTCATGACGTCAGTTGGTTGTGTGTGTACCTAACCAATTGCACTGATGTTGCTGATGACAGTTGATACTTTTTGGTTTGCCTGCACAGCTGTATGACACAATAACATTGCGTCTACTATTTCATGGTGTTTATTTTATCATCATCATCATCCGCAGCCGGATTTTACCCACAGCTGGGTACAGGCCTCCCGAAGTTTGTGCCATCCACCACGGTCCTGTGCTAATTGTGTGTTTATTTTATAACAGATATAAAAAACGTTATTTGGTTAGAGCGCACCTGTACTAAAGGTGAGGCGCGGGTTCGAATACTGCCGAAATCGTTTTTTTTTTGGATATTATTAAAAAAGTTTTCGTAGAAGATTTACCCAGTGCGAGTAACGCACTATAAAGCAAAAAGCTAAGATATAAACAAACTGTTTTTTTTTTAAGTTTCAGAATTTGTTTTGTTATTTTATGAACTAAACCAACTGCTTTTTGCCTAAGCTATCTCGATAATGTATTTTTAGTTTTTTTTCTTCATATAGAGTAGGTACCTAACATACTATAAATACTATAAAACATACGTATATAAAATACTATTAAATACTAATGTTTCACTCTTGACACTTTTGACGTCCTCTGACAGTCATTTAGTAGGTATACATAACACAAGCTCTGCTTAGGCACTTATGGACGAGATGATGATCTATGGATGGTCTAGCATTATTATCTGTAGTTTATTTCATCTAAGATAGAAAACCAAAACATGACATTTAGCTTGCGGAAAAGTGATACCCCAGTCGCAAGACGCATCGCCCGATGTCGTGGCTTATGCCTCATAGTGAAGTGACTTGTTAGCAGAATAGCCCCCTGGGCTAAAGGAAATACCTAAAGCACTTTGGATTTTATGTATGAATGAGTTATCTTAAATCATAACAAAGGCCATGTGAAGCAATGTAAGAAAATATGTAATATATTCATTTTAAAGTTAAGATGTGTGTCAGAAGTCAAAATATGTGTGCGACAGAATTTTCGGTTATCCAAGATATAATAATTTATGAAATTTCACGTTTCTTAGTGGGAAACTGAGCTGTTTCTATCAAAAACGACTTTACTCCAAACTTGTACGATTCAAAATTAAACAACGGAAGAGGTTTGATACTTACAACGTGTTTAGTACAAACTTTGAATCGTATTCCTGGAAGCAGAAGATCGAAAATAGATCTGCGGTTCGATATCTTTTCAAAATGGCGGACGGAGTCTCTTTAGAGGTTCAGAAATAGAGGTTATATTTCTACGTTTTGGAGGGAACATAAGTTGGTTTTCGAAAGCGGTGTAGAGAATGGTATGCAATATCTCTTACACTTTACTAGGGTGACAAACAGAGAAACATGCCACTATTTTGTTAGAAATTAGACAATGATTTGTATAGAGTTCGGAGTTTTTAACCAACTTAGAAAAAGGACAAGGTTCTATGTCCGGACGTGTGTATTTTTTGTGTAAATATACTCATCGATTTATCCGTCGATTATGAACCGATTTTAAAGAAGATTAGATTGTTTGCAATAGTCTGCAGTTCGCTCAATTGTTTCGATTGTAAATACTAGTTTTAATTTAATTCTATTATTTTATTGTAATTTTCTTTGTTATTAATGTTTAGTAAACCCATGTTCTAGAATTTTTAATAAACCTAATTTCTGAGGATATAAGACTACCAACCAAAAAAAACATATACCAGACTACAAATGTATCATATACAACAATAAAATCGATCTCTATGAAATATGTAAAGAAGCATAGACAATCGAGTTTGACATAAAACTTATACCATGGCTTTACAAAACAAAAAACATTAAACTTTGTCATCCTTATAACCATTTATTAGAATAGAGTCGTCTATCCTAACCGGTCCTTGGACGGGAATCGAACCGACGAGATAGCATCGGAGTCGGTGGTATTCCAAAAATTTTTGACCGTGGTTGTACAGTTGGTAAAAAAATTAAGAACGCTTAAGTAGAGATCTGAAAAAAGAACGCATGCTTTTGAAATGACGTTTTAGTTTAGATTTGGAATGCGTTTAAGTTTTTAAACATAAATTGCTAAGTTTTTTTTGTCTTGTTTGATTATTTACTTTGTTTTGACAGGGAAATAAGTGTTTGCGAACCATATCTTTTCCTAATTATTTAAAAAAGGTTTTGGTTGTTAATTAGAAAGAGAACCTCTTTATTTATTACTAGCAGCGCCTCGCGGTTTCACCCGCGTAGTTCCCGTTCCCGTAGGAATTTCGGGATAAAAAGTAGCCTATGTCCGATTCCAGACTATAATCTATCTCTGTGCCAAATTTCATCCAGATCCGTTTTGCCGTTCTGGCGTGATAAAGGAACAAACATCCATCCATCTATCTATCCATCCATCCATCTAAACTTTCACGTTTATAATATTAGTGAGATTAGCTTTCTTACTGCATCTAACAAAAAAAAAAAAAACCAGGTAGGCACCAAACGAAATAACCCTTCATATAAAAACTAAAAAAAACTATTACTTACCTACCTAAATTCAAGTCGATGCCTTTCGAATGCACAAAAAAAAAACGTAAATACAAATGAATACAAATATGTTTTATTTAAATAACCTCCGAAATATTTAAATCACAATGATGATGTTTATGCTAACGGTAACCTTCCATATCATTCATGTATGTACCTTTTAGGGTTCCGTATCCACAGGGTGCCAACGGCTAACTATAATCGGCTCCTGAATACTAGATATATTTTTAAAAAAAAAAAAAAAGGTGTATCAGAACAGCAGACTTGGTGGTAAATGTTTATGACAATGACGAATTTATGTCACTTGTATCGGAGTTAGTCGCAGAAGTTCGAAACAGTTTTTGATTATGAAAGTTTTCATTCATCATATTTCGTCCGTTTTTGAACTTGAATTTGAGGCTTTACGCAGCGTTTTTACAAATTATGTGATTTTCTAGTAGTATTTAAATGTATCTTTGGGACTGGCATATTCGCTAAGCGAAAAAAGTCCTATTAAAAAAAACAAGAAAAAAAAAAAATGTATCCTTATTTTGTAGTAAATTCGTAAATTTCTTTTTTGAGATGCTACAATTGAATATAGGCCTCCACTGTCCGTGGACTGAATCTCTTGAACCGTAAAAGGTACAGCAGGGTATCAATATTCCGAGCCCCAGTTGTGTTGAAATACCTACTATAAAAGGTGTGATTTGAAGAATCATAGTATAATTTTCTAACAATTTTGCATAATCGAAAGAAATATTCTCAATCTTAAAAAAACTGATATATTTATAAAAATGCCTACCTAAGTATACTCTACGTATCGCTCTGTAGGTACATCCGAACATGGTATTATTCATCTTAGGTGTTCGCATTATCGAGGCCCTGCTGTAGTGGATTAAATTTTCAAAAAGTGGGTACGGAACCTTTCGCGTGCGCGTCTGACTCACACTTAACCGGTTTTTTCTTTTTATTCCGCCACGAGGCACTGCTGTAATGTGCATAAGTATTATTTTTTATATTTTTATAAAAACCTGCCAGTATTATCGATTGAACTGGCCAATTCGTTTTTTAATTGTTTTTTGATTTCGCGTTCGGTTTTCGAAAGTTTTTGTTCTTATTTTAGAGTTTTGATGTGGATTTGACGTGTGATGTTATGAAAAGGTGATGGCGCGCTAAAAATGTATTATCTGACTTCGTATAAAGAGGTTATGTTCGGCTGTATTAAATATACATTAATATGTTTTTTTTATGCATAGGTAAGTACATAAACAACAATTATGAACAAACTAGCAGCGCCTCGCGGTTTCACCCGCGTAGTTCCCGTTCCCGTAGGAATTTCGGGATAAAAAGTATATATAAGCCTATGTCCTATTCCAGACTATAATCTATCTCTGTGCCAAATTTCATCCAGATCCGTTTTGCCGTTCTGGCGTGATAAAGGAACAAACATCCATCCATCTATCTATCCATCCATCCATCTAAACTTTCACGTTTATAATATTAGTGAGATAGTGAGATACATTAATATGTTTTTTTATGCATAGGTAAGTACATAAACAACAATTATGAACACATTTATCGATTTCTCCGACATTTCCGTCTCCTTTACTCTTCAGAGATTTATATTTGGTCATCATCACCATCAGCCTTAGTATACATGTCCACCGCTGGACATAGGCCTCCCCTAATGAGCGCTATAGCACCCTGTCTTCTGCCTCATTGGAATTTGCTTGTGGGCTTTTGCAGGTCGTCATCCTACTTGGGCATAGGGCGTCCTACACTAACATTGCCTAGTCGTGATCAACACTCAAAAACACGTTTATCCCCGCGGTTGTCGATCCCGTAACCTGGGTTCATCATCAGTCTATATTAGTCCACAGCTGGACATAGCCTCCCCTAATGAGGTAGGTCGATTTTGTCAAAATAGTCGCAAAAGCCGTCGCGTCCTTTCTGGTAACGTATCTCAAAACTGGCATTCCGCAAGCCATACAAAAAAGGGACAAAGGCATATTTCAAGTCCCGGAGATCTGTTCCACGAAGGACAATTATTTGTTTTGTTTTTGTAATCCGTTAATTGTTAGTTATTTTTAAATGAGAGTTTTGGTGGTTTTTAAAACACGCTTATATCCAATAATACTATTACTTATATAATGTCAAATTAACTTCAGTTTCAACCTAAGAGCTGGTGAGTATCTGGCACAGCGCATCAGTATTGCCATACAGCGGGGCAATGCAGCTAGCGTCTTGGGGACGCGCGCGACTGGTATTGATTTGGATCAGCTACAGATTGCTTGCAACAATCTGCAGTTAGGTCAATTGTAATAGAATTAGAATTAATAGATTAATTGATTTGTTTTTCTTATTTGATAGTAATGTTCTTTGTTAATAAATGTACCACTACGGAAGACCAGCGCTGCAGTGCTCCCCGAGCCCCTGCTGAGTGGTAGCCTTTTGGTCTCACATTGTTTTTATGATTAATTCTCTTATATCACTGTATTTTCTTGTGACCAATAAAAAAAATCTTATTCGTAGCATACAATTTTGTCTACCTATTTTTATATCAAACATTTCATTAAAAAGAGGGGGGTTGATCTTAATCACCACGTTCGGCAGGCGCTTTGGTGACCGCAGTGGCCATGTTAAAAATACTCAGAAGGAAGCTGGCGCCCTTCGTTTGGTAGGTTTCCTTAGTCGACTCTTACGACATCCACGGACTGAGTCAGAGGGTCTACACCGCGACCGCTACGTTCAAGGTAAACGGTGACCTTATCGCTCTAAAAATCTCTCCCAAAGATGCCCACGCTCTCCCAAACTTTGTAAAGAAATGGTAATTTCCTGTCAAAAACAACAAATAATCAATATGGAAGTTCTTTTGGATTTACATTAATATTTTATCAATGAATTTGATTTTAATTCAAAATAACTTCGGAATAAGTGTGTTTTGGAGATCATATCTTAATAGATGGCAAACGGAAAAGGGCCAGGGGTTTACAGCCATTCGTTTTTTGTTTAGTTGGCGATGTATGACGCCATTTTTTGAAAAGCATAAGCATAGGATTTCGCGTTCGTAGGAGCGGGACAGAATAGAGCGGCTTAATCGCATAATTTAGATTTTGCTGATTATCTATTAATAAGAACATTTATTTGCAAAAATGAGCTAAAGGTACCCTTGGTATTTTATTATTTAATACGGTGATGACAATAAAATATCTTGTGATTGATAGTTAAGGATAAAAACGGTTTTAACTAAGAAAACAGATGGTTGGTTGTGGATGGTACTTTGCACAATTAATTCTGATATTTAAAATAGTTTTCATTATTTTTGAAACAAAGAGGTCTGCCTTGAATCATAGATTATTATGTACTAGCGGTCCACCCCGGCTTCGGACGGGTATATTCTATAGCGTAGGTTATACAAACCTATTGTGTACAAAAATACAAATCTTTCCTCTTTATAATATTAGTGTCGATTTGTTTCGAAACTTTTTAGATAAATATATCGGAGAAAAAAGGGTATAACGTTAGTAACCCAATAGATAATGGATCTTGCCTTATGTTTAAATTGCTACACGAAACCGTTCTACGTTAACCCAGTAATACGTTAGCCCTTCTATTAAGTTTCGATTCATTTAGTTTGGTTGGAAATGGGGAAAATATGCTTGGTTATCGCCATCGATAATTTAATGTTTCATGTTTTTTATTTCTTTATTCATATTAGTTATAAACCTAATACCTAGGTTTTAGTCTAGTATACTTTTATCGATTATTTGGGCCGTTAAGTTCTTTTACCGGAATGTCCAGTCAGTTCGTTAGAATTCCGTGAATTTCAATTCTCTGAATTTCTATTTATCCTAAAGTCTACTCTCTTATAAGTCTATTTCCCTGAACATCTACTTTCCGTAAATTTTTCGATGTCCCTAGACCACATCATAGCCATATAGATCTACTCGAATAGTCAACTGAGAAAACTTGTTCGGATAGAGACATTTAGATAATCAGACTATAGTTAACAGTTTTTAATTTTAATTTCTTTATCACACTGAAACTGAATATTTTATCGAGATAATAGTTTTTTAGCTATACTTATATAGAGTTTTTGTAGAGATTTTAATATCAGTTCCTTATTATTAAATAGGCAAAATATTTTTAGTAACTAGTAAAAATAATTTATTAAATGTTATTTCATAAATGGTTTTTTGTGTATTTTGTGCCACGGAGTTTTTAACCGATTTGAAAAAAGGAGGAGGTTATTATGGTTGTTCGTAAATTTCGGTAACTATTGCAAGACTGAAAATTATTTCACTAATGTACCTATAGAAGAGGACCCCGAGGTGGGCCCGTGTTTTTTTCTTCAAAACATTCATATTATTGACTCTTCTACAGATTTGATGGTCAAAATCAGGTCTAGATTTTGAAAATTCTTCCGCTATTGTATATAAAACGATCCCGGTTTTGAAAAAAAAGAGACCAACCTCTTTTCTTTCATCGACATTAATATGACGGTTTAGAAACAAAAAGAGACCAACCTCTTTTCTTTCATCGACATTAATATGACGGTTTAGAAACAAAAAGAGACCAACCTCTTTTCTTTCATCGACATTAATATGACGGTTTAGAAACAAAAAGAGACCAACCTCTTTTTTTACATCGACATTATTATGACGGTTTAGAAACAAAAAGAGACCAACCTCTTTTTTTTCAAAACCGTCATAATAATGCCTATTGGTCTACTTCAGGTTTGATGGACAAAATTAGGTTAACCTATTTCTGACTTTTCTAGACAATTTATATATCTTCATTTACTCTTGATTTAACCCTTTCGAGATGCTTGCACATTACAAAATCATAATGTTCTGGTCATATTTCACCCAAAGGAAATCATTCTCACATGTGCTATGGAAGCTACGTGGGAAGTGAAATAATATTTTCAAAATGGCGTTTTAAAAAGGATTATACTAATCCCGCTATATCAACTTACATTTCAAATAGTTTTTAGTTTATCGATTGAATTTTAATATTTTATCTAACAAAACACATTTAGAACCGGTTTGTAAGTTGTTTTCTAGCTGTAATAAATTTGAATTTGTTAAATTGGACGCAAATTTGTCCGGCTATCTATTATTTGATTTTCGGAGGAGGTTGGGGCAAATAAGAGTAGCTCTAAGTTTCAATTATGTTTCATTAGCTGTTGTTCTTATGCATCATTTGGATGTAATTTGTCAATTAAAATTGGAACCGATTGTTTCTTTTAAGCCCTGTATTAATTTAAATAAATTAATATAATGAAGTGACAGGAGACTCCCGCTCCGGGTCATTCTTGGTGCAAAGGATTGCCATCGCTATTCAGCGAGGCAATGCTGCAAGTATTATGGGCACCTTTGCACCGGGAATGGTCAGGGGCGGATTATTTAATGACAAATTTTTATACTATATATTAAGTGCAGTATTGGATATATTAATAAAAAAATATACTTAATTGTCTATGACCCTGTCCTAGTGCCTACTTTGGGCAAATCTTATCAGATATTTATGTTCATTGCTCTCATTCCGTAAGAATGAATGATACATTTATAAACATTTCGAGACATACAAAAAATAACGAATACGAACACAACCAGACCTCTCCACCTTGCTGCCTTTATTAATTTTTAACTTAAATTTTGAATATTTGTATTGTTCTTAATTTAAATTTTATCATTTATATGTTTTTTTCTATTGTAGGTATGCTTTGTTTAACAATTTCAAACACAGTTGTAAGCTGTTACTGAATACATTCTTTATTAACAAAGATAATTACAATAAAATAATAAAAACAAATTAGAACTAGTAATTAATTTACAATAATTAAAACAATAGAGCTAACTGTAGACTGTTGGATACAATCTACAGGTAGCTCAACTGATCCATATCAATACCAGCCGGAAGCGTTCCCAAGACGCTGACTGAATACATTATTATGAATAAAAGACTTTTAATGTAGGAACGTAAAAAAGTACAGCTATTTTACAGGGGACCCCAATCTGCTCACTGCTCAAATGAGTTTCACAAAAGGGACCTCGCGATTTTTAGCAGTAATGCAATGATAATTGAATTCTCTAACCTAGTTGTCCCAGTTCACCCAAAGCACACATTAAATAAATCAAAATAAGCCAATTGCCGCGACAAACGTGTTGCCTAACAGCTTTTGACTTAAAAAGCTGTTTCAATCGCTGGCTCGGGTTATAAATCGACTATTTTGTCAAAACAGTACAATCTTGATGCGTCTGTATTAGGTGAAACTAGCATTCACCTGCGGCTTTGCTTACGTGGCACCCTATCAAAATCAAAATCAAAAATAAATACAAAAATGTACACTTAGAAAAGGTCAAGTTCTTAAAATAAAGCACTGACACGTAAATAAAGTGGTACTTTTGATTTCTGTCGCTTCGGTATGTAGACTAAAGTAAAGAAACGACTAAGAAACCTTTAGCTGGCAGCATTGCCACGTTGAGGCAATGCTAATTCGTTGACCGAAATAAAAGCCAGCATTCCGATCACCTGTGGACTCTATTAGGAGTTTAGATCTTTGTATATTGCATGTGCCCCAGGACCCCAAGGACCTAGGGTTTCCACCCCAAACGGCTCCAATAGGTAACCTCGGTCAAGATTTTTATTTAAATTTTATTATTGATTTTAATTTGGTATACAACTTTGTTTTTATTATGTTGGTAAACGTACTGTATGTAACAGACTCGAATATGTAAACTTAAACTTTTTTTTTGTCAATGTTGTCTGAAATAAAAGAAGTATAGATCAAAGAATGTGATTTTAAGGTTACGCAAGGAAGGTAATGTTTATAAGTCTTGCATTCGGCCAGATTACCTATAAAACTAGCAGTCCGCCCCGGCTTCGCACGGGTATATGCTGTAGCCTATGTTCATCAGGGATAATGTAGGATTCTAATGGTGACAGAATTTTACATTGGTCCAGTAGTTACGGAGCCTAATCAATTTAAGCAAACAAATCTTTCCTCTTTATAATACTAGTGAAGATAACAACACGTATAGCACTTAGGGATCACGCTTTTTGAAAAATGAAAATAAAGGTTTTCAAATATTATAAAATGTGATTCAGAGACCTACCTTTTGAAAGCTATATGATCTAGCCTTGAAATAAGCAGAGTTGTGTTTTGGCACAGACATATAAAGGGAAATGCGCTAGTATTATGTCTGTGTGTTATGGGAATTATTATTCTCTGGTTATAGGTACTGGGTACTACTTTTTTTAAAACCCGTTGAACCATAAGTCGTTTGTGGCGGGGGCGGAAATCGAACCCACATCCTCCTGTGTCGAAGGCGGACCTTCGCCCGCTGCGCCACCGAGGTCATCAAATAAAAGTCAGGGATCATACAGCTACATGTTACTGAAGTGTAGTGTGTTTTTAAAATTAGAAAAGTCGTTACAGAGATTGCAAAATTGGCCACGCATCCCGTACTGACTTGAACCCGCAACCCGGTTGCGGGTTGCGGGAACCCGCCACCCTCTCTGGTTGCGGGCTTAAGTCCGATCGATGTCGATTTTTTTTTGCATAGCACAGAACGAACTCCTCCAAATTACCTAAATGTGATGATGAAACAGTCAAAAAGTGTTATCTATTTGTCATATCACATAAATCGAAACGAAAATAATTTGGTTCAAAGCTAACTCAGCATTCAAAATCTAAAATTATAAAACAGCCAGTTAAGTTTTTATTTATTGTAATATAATGTAAACAACAAATTGATTCAAAGAATACCCACGCCGATAAATAATACATAATTTACGTTAATCTAAATTGAAACACAATTTTTTATTGTTAACTTATGAGCTTATGGTTTTGATGTTGAAATGTCAGACAAAACACTTCAACTTTACACATATCGATGTCAAATATCAAACCGAAGGATGCTTTATTGAATTTATTAATAAATTATCGTATTATTAATATAAATAACACGAATATTGACCAGCGTGAAATTGGTTTGATATGTTAATATAAAAAAAGCCCACATATCGGAACATAAATTGTTTTGTAATCATTAGCAGACTTAACGAAATAGTCTTGGGGATATATGACACATAGACACTTTGTACCTATATGTATAAACTGACGACCTCTGTGGCGCGGTGAGCGAAGATCTACCTGCGACGTAGGAGGTTGCGGGTTCAATTCTACCTCGGGACAAATGTTTGTACGATCTGCAGACATTTGTTCAGGGTGTTTCTGGTCGTTTTCTATGTATTGTAAAAAAATAATGTAATAATAATAAATAATGTTTATCAGTTATCCTACCCATAACACAAAATCTGCTTCATCATCATCATCAGCCTATATCAGTCCACTGCTGGACATAGGCCTCCCCTAATGAGCGCCATAGCGCCCTGTCTTCAGCTTGCCGCTTAAATCTTAAATCTGCTTAGCTTTGGGTTAATTTATAATTTTTGCACTTTTTGAGAAAATGCCTTTAATTGGACTTTGGTCGGTTTCTAAATCCGACCAAAGTCCAATTAAATGAAGGCAAAACGATACATCGAAGCCGTGAGAAAAGAAAAAAGAAGTGACTTCGTGACTCTTGACCCCGTGGTTGAAATTACGAGGTCACGCACAGTTTTTGACACAATGGCAACGTGACGCCATCTATTCCATAGACAATATTTTTTATTGTCACTCTTGCTGGACTATTACTTTTTGATGTCACACTTTGACATTTTACATCGTGAGCTACGTGAGGAACTGACGGATACAGAAAGTTGAATGGGCTGTGAGAGAAAAATCGTTTGATCCATCTTTGTGGCCAAAATTTTTAGAGGTGCAATACAGCTATGGGAAAACATGCTTAGGGTAGAATAAGCGCATCCCTGCAAACATACATGACAAGCAACTTGTCCGCGGTAGTGTTGGTAGTTTTCACTCAGGAATTTTCGACCTGAGAAACCTCCTTCCTAATCAGCCTACGTTGATAAAATTAATCATAACAATCAAAGCAAGGCAACTATTCTACAAGTGTCTACAACACACAAAATATTAGCTGTCTATTAACCCTTTCATTGCCCATGCATGACGTAACATGTTCAGGCGTGCACCCCCGCCCCGCCCCTGAGTGTTGTCGCACTGCTGGGCAGTAAACGGGTTAAAAAAAACTGTTTATTCGTATTGGGAGCAGCGCCACTGACACTTTACCAACCTAGATACTCAAAAACAAAAACAGACGTATAAATAAAACAATAAATTATCAAATTTTTATTTTGTATGACTCGGCATAGGTTCGACGGTCAATTGAGGCTATTTCACTCCGTACCTGTTAATCGTATTGGTTCCCGCGATACAGGCCCCAGCCTAGTGTCTAGGTCTAGGTCCCAGCCTAGTGTGTAGGTCTAGGTCCCAGCCTAGTGTCTAGGTCTAGGTCCCAGCCTAGTGTCTAGGTCTAGGTCCCAGCCTAGTGTCTAGGTCTAGGTCCCAGCCTAGTGTCTAGGTCTAGGTCCCAGCCTAGTGTCTAGGTCTAGGTCCCAGCCTAGTGTGGGAACCTTTGTTATTTGAGTACCTAAGTAAATCATCTCTACTTACACATAAATTATTTGTATTATGTACCTAGTTATAATTACCTAATAAATCGTGGAGGGTTAGAAATAGTAGATTATACACTAAGGGGATAAAGCACTGTTTTATGTCACGGGAGCGAATTGAATCCCGAACGTAACGAAGGACTCATAATTTAACTCCTGAGCGTAGCGAGGGAGTTATAAGTTAATTCCTGAGCGAAGCGAGGGAATTAAGACTGAGTCCTGAGTGCAGTGAGGGGTTCAACCGCCCAAGACTAAAACAGTCTTATCCCCGAGGTGTATACTCTACTTTTCACACCTTATGCGAGACAAAAAAACAGGCTCAGTAGATAAATAATGTTTTCCTTTGACTTCTCTGGCAGCAGATTGTTGACAATGCCTATGGCATCTAATTTGATAAACTCAGGAGTCAAAACACTTTCATCACTCGACATTTTCAATATTATTTTTGAAATTAAATCTTCTATAGGCACCTACAAGAACTCGATTTGTTCGTCACGCGTGAACAAATGAAGGCGCGCGACGTTCCAAATTCGAAAGCACAAGCCGTGGTCCTAGATTCGAAATTCGAATTTCGAACACCGCGCTCCTCCGGACCGGGGTTCACACGGAGGCAAACTTCATTTATTTTGTCAAATCAAGTAGGCCATGGCCTAGGACAAATTGTGTTTAGCAAAATTAAACTTTATGCATATAGTAATAAGAATTATGAAAAGTGAAATCATATTATTAACCAGCGGGTTATAATGAAATTCAGTACAACATTATAACCCGGCTAATACCAAGGGATTTAATGTCTTGCTTTCGGTAGGGTTTACATGACCTATAATTCGGCATTGTCGAGCATGTGGTTTGAAAAGTAATTTAGGGGCCTGCGGATGATGATGCGAAAAATTTTCAAATCGGTTTAGTTGTTTTTAAGTTTAATCGTCAAATATTAAAAAAATTTCAAATATTTCCTCTAAAATATAAGTGCAGGTGTAGATATTAGTGTCGATTTATAGTTACTCTTCGATTTGAGTTTATTTTTTTCAATAATTGCTTAATTTCATCTGAAACTCTACTTCAAGCAAGTGAGTTTTTTGTGTCGTTGTTTGTTTATGAACATTTTACATCGATTTTTGCTATTGTATAATTACGAGTGGGTACCTACTATAACCAAGAAGTTACTCAATTCGAATGAATGCAGCCTAACAAGATTGTCTGACTAATACAATAGAATAGTGTTTTAATTCGAATTAATTTGATAGCGGAGTCAATAGGTTGGAATGCCAATGCGACCCATGTCGCATCTTGGGGGATTTGGGTACAGATGAATAGTTATTTGTTATAAAAGAGTGCAAAGTTGCTTTTTAACCGCGTGCTCAATTTTGATGACTGAGCAAGCGAAGAATTCAAAAATTTGAATCCTGAGCGTTAGTGAGGGAATCAAAAGAGCACGAGGTAAAAAATCTTTGCACTCGAGTGCCACACGTAACTTTTTATCCCACCTCAGCGAGGAAAGAGCATTTTTGCTCTTCGATATCCGAGTGTAAAAGCCGTTTTTAACCGCTAAAGGATAATAAACGGCCTTTGCACTCAGATATCGAAGAGCAAAAATACTCTTTCCGAGATGGGGGGAATGAAAATAATGTTATTTGGGTATATTTTTTTCTTTTTTTCTTTCGTCACCGAATCGCTGTCCGTTACGTCAATCAGCTTTAAGGTTTTTGGCTGAAAAACAGCGCTGAGCAGAAACTGTTCAGCACACGCTGAGCCAACCCCTGTTTCGGCGCAGGAAGAATAGTAAGGTAGTAAGAATAAGGTGACTCTGCCTCCATGACGGAGGCAGAGTCACCTTATTCTTACTACCACCCTTTTGTGTCACTTACTAAGGTAAGTGAAAAACATTTATTTTGACACAGGTACACACAAATATAAAATAAAGCGGAAAACAAGAACAATTTAACATGGAGGCTTACCTCCATGTTAAATTGTTCTTGTTTTCCGCTTTATTACTTTGTAATTATTTTGTAATGTGTTAATGTGCATTACTTTGTGATGTGTTATTATTTAATGCCAATATTATTTAAAAATGGATCATGTGTCTGAATAAAAGAATATTATTATTATTATTATTTTATACTTGTGTGTACCTGTGTCCAAATAAATGTTTTTCTATTCTATTCTATATGTTCTTAGCAAAGCCAGCGTTTTGTGACGTAATTATTTTTTCTTTTACCAAATAACATTATTTTCATCCCCCCATCTTGGAAAGAGTATTTTTGCTCTTCTTAATACACAAATTTTGTGTAATATTTTTACTGATAAATAGATAGAGTACCTACTACCTACTCGAAATAAAAGAACAAGTTGATCCCCTCGGGGTCCAGAATAACCCCACTTTCGGCTTCGTACACATGTTACGTTGCACCCTGTATATTATTTCAGGTCTATTCTCGCATAATTTCAGCCTGATCCTAATTGGTTCACTATAACGTTTAGGTTAGAGTTACAATACAATACAATAACACTTTATTGCACACCAAATTAAAAAGATACATAAGACAGGAAAAAAATACAGATTTCGTTGTACAATGGACGGCCTTATCGCTTTGAGCGATCTCTGCCAGGCATAGAGTTATTATTTTTATGTTTTTTTATGGTTGTGATGCAATCAGTTGGTCAATTCTAAAGTACTCGTGACTCGAAGAATGTGTCACTCGATACTATTTTTGCCGTTCGTTGCCTGCTTTTTGATGTCAAATAAAAATAAAACGTCAAGTGCAAGTTAGACACGCGCATCAAGGGTTCCGTACAAATTTGTATTCGTAAGTAATCAAAATTTTTTTTTGTGAATTAACAACTAATTTACGGTTTTTAGATTTTCTCCTTTACTTGTGCTATAAGATCTTGTTTCTTGCCAAATTTCATGATTCTAGGTCAACGGGAAGTACCCTATAGTTTTGTGTGCATGTGATTTACTTGGAAAATTCAAAAATTGGGCATAAACGGCTGTAACTTTGATTGCGTTGATTTAAAAATTTGATTTACCTGATGAAATTGATTTTATCACGGCTCCAAGAGGTTACATACCTGAGTATATTATGTGAATTTCAACTCGATAGGCAGATACCTCTACGCGTTTCTGAGAAAAGAGGGTTGACAGACGGATAGACGGACTTATTGTCCGTCTGTCCGTGTCAGTGATCCTATAAGGGTTCCTTTTTTCCTTCTGAGGTACGGAACTCTAAAAAACAAGAAAATGAACCTTATATAATATTAAAGATATATTATTATAAGGTTGGTTTGTTTAATAATAATTTTCTTTAAATAAATATAGGGAACATAGTAACTTAATCTATAATATGTATTCGTATTGTATTAGGTTATTGTGACAGTAAAGTTAACTGATTGATTTGTATTGATCTATAATATATATATTAATATGAATGAAACAGTACCTATGAGTGATTCACGCACGAATACTTTCGTAATCTCCGTTTTTTTTTGACTTCAGCCAGACTTCATAAAATTTTGCCTTTGTAATCTTAGTTCGCTAAATTGGATATTAACAGTACGTACTAACAATTTGACAGTTATGAAAAAACTGCCTTCAAATAACTAAAGTAGGTATTTACAATTTTTTTTATCTTTTTCGGAACAAATACTTATACCGGACGGTGAAATCAACGAACATACATATAACGTCCTCCTCTAATTGTTTTTCGTCGGTTAAAAAGGCCACGCTTGTATCTTATAATCTCTTTGTAATGTTTTCCATATTCGCGGATTCGTAATTATTAGTGCAAGTCTGGGAAATGAACCTACAACCTGTGGATTAAACGGATTCTGTTCACTAACCCAATACGGTTCTACGAATTCCACCTCTAAATATTTGCGCAGATATTACAATCTACAAATAAAATCATAGATTATTATCTAAAATAACAAAACACAAAAACCAACCTTTTCGAGATATTCCAATCAAAAACAGTCAAGTAACACACCACAAACACAAATTCTTCATCCAAAGCTCTAAATCGCACTTTACAAAGTCACTATCAAAGTTTACTTTTTAATTCGATAACGCATCCGTTCACATCGAGTGTTCAAACAAGACTGGAGTTTTGAACCAACTGTCTTGAATAAGAGATCACTCTATCTCGTTCTATCGCCAGCTTTTTCATGAGTGTAAGCGAGGCAGGTATATTGGTATGCATTATGGTACTGCGCAGGACTTTTTTTTGTGATTCTTTGAACGATCGGAGATCTATAGGGAATGATCTATAGATCCTTGAGCACCGTGAATTATGTTTCAACCATTGACTACCACGGTACTATGAATATAAAAAAGTAATTGGTTTGTTTGGAAAGACGAAGTCAAAAAAGTTGTCAATATTTTTATAGAGGCTTGTGTTGTATGCTAACTTCTAATTTGAGAACGAAAATAAAAATTACTTAATATATTTGATCTCTATAATATTCTGGTATTGTAATTTTCATCAAAATATAAATAAAATGTCATTTTTTATCATAAAATTATTTACTTTAAAAAAAACAGATTTAAACTAGCTTACGCCCGTGTCTTTGCATGCTTTTTCGGTATAAGTAGCTTCGTGTTATTCCCGTTATATTTAACTTGTAGTACCTACTTTAAGTTCAAGCCTATTTTTAACCGGCTTCAAAAAAAGGAGGTTCGTATTCATTACGGATGTAAGCGGGTTAACTACGAACCTTATTTGTGTTGGAAGAACACCAACGTTTCATCCCTTAACGAGGGACTTCTTCAGGGTGAGTGCGAGAGGTTCGTTCGTATTGATATGGATCAGTTGAGCTACCTGTAGATTGTTTGCAAAAAAAACTCAGAAACTCAGAGCTTTATTTTCTATGGACCTTACATGACTCTTGGACACAGTCGGAAACAGGCCGCAGTTCACTCAATTTTTTCTATTGTAAATACAATCAAATAATAGAAAACCAATTATAGAACTAAATTTCTTTCTCTTATATTTTGATTGTAGATAATTTTCTTTGTTATTAAAGATATACGTATTCGACTAATGTACTCTACGTAAGAGAACTTGAGTAGTTGGAGTGTGGATGCGAAGTCTTTAGTGGGAGAATTAGGCCGTAGACTTAATAAAGTGACAGGAGACTCCCGCTCCGGGTCATTCTTGGTGCAAAGGATTGCCATCGCTATTCAGCGAGGCAATGCTGCAAGTGTTATGGGCAACTTTGCACCGGGAATGGTCAGGGGCGGGTTATTTAATGAATGACTAATTTTTATACTGCGTAGTTAATGTTAAGTGCAGTATTTGACTCTACGTAAGTATAATTATATTATTTTATCTAGTGTGATTTTATAACGAACGAAGCCACGGGCATAAATAAGTCAATCTATACTATTTGACTGAGTAAGGTCTTTTTTTATTGAATCAGGTATAATGTTTATTTTTATGTGCGAGCTAAAGTTCGAGTTATTATGTTTTTTGAAAAGTTTTTAGTATTTTAATGGTAGATGTCGTTAAATTGTCTAAATAATAATGACTGACGATACTATTTATATATTTTAATAGTTTTTATCTTTGAAATAATGTTTCCTATACTATTGTGGAAGACTGGCGTAACTCAAAAACTTAAATAGACTTAAAATGCTTGGAATTTTTTACTCTTTTCGTGGGAGTTAACCTAAATTCTTTTAGACGACCTCCGTGACGCAATTGTTGCGGGTTTGATTCTCGCCGCCGGCCAAATATTTGTTTGTTGTGTTGTTCTAAGGTTGCGGGTTCAATTTAGGCGTGAAAAGGTAACATAATTTATATATGATAATTAAGTTCCGGACTTACTCTATCCGTCATATGCTTTGAAAACACGATTCCTTAAAATCTCGATAGAAAAATTCACAGAGTGACCTCTACATTTTTACTAAATTATTACAGGGTGGCCCAACGTTGGCAAGAGGTTTTATAAAATATTTTATTAATTTTACACGTGAATTAGATAAGGTTACAATTTTTAAAAATACACTTTAATTCAATATAAAAACTATCGTAGTTTGACGAATTCATTACGAATGTAAGCGGGTTAACTACGAACCTTGTTTGTGTTGGAAGTGGACCTTTGTCAGTGCTCGGAGGGACGCGGAACGCGCGCGCCTAGAACCGCACTCACCCTGAAGAAGTCCCTCGTTAAGGGATGAAACGTTGGTGTTCTTCCAACACAAACAAGGTTCGTAGTTAACCCGCTTACATCCGTAATGAACACTTTATTTTATACAAAAATCCCTATTTGTCTTCAAAATAACCTCTTTTAGCGCGGATACATAGAGACAAACGCAAAGCAAAATTTTATACAATTTTCCACAGTTCCTCCACAGATGTTATGTCTCACTCCCGTGTAAGAATTGCTTTTAGCTCGTCAATACTTCTGTGACGCGTAGCTCAGGATCTTGCTTGCTTCTAAGACAGACCATAAACTGTATTTAACCATTAAACTGTAATCTATTTGAAGACTAACGCCATCAGCGAAGGCCTACAGCACCGAAAACTCCATCTAACAACTGCTAAAATCGTGAATTCTTTTCATGGGCTGGCTAAGCTTCTGATCCGACCCCCGCCATTTTAAGTCTGACCAGTATCTTAGTTTTTTATCCAAACCCAGAAAAGACAACACTCAGTTGTCAGTTTTCCAAAGATTGTCAATGTCATCCCATCTTGTGCATTTGGATAAACAAAACCAGAGAGGGTGGATAGACATTTCTACGACCCTTGCCAAGGCAACTCACGATGAGAATAAAACCACTCTCCGCTACCTAAAATACATGCCTCGTCTATACAATTTTCCACAGTTCCTCCACAGATATTATATCTCACTCCCGTGTAAGAATTGCTTTTAGCTCGTCAATACTTCTGTGTCGCGTAGCTCAGGATCTTGCTTGCTTCTAAGACAGACCATAAACTGTATTTAACCATTAAACTGTAATCTATTGGATTCAGATCAGACGAGAACGGTGGCCATTCTTTGGAGCTGATGAAATCACGAAAATTGTCTTTGCACCACTGTTGAACAGTTATGGCCCTGTGGGCTGGAGCAGTCTTGTTGAAATATCCATCTACGGTTACCAAAGTGCTGTTGACTCCAAGGAAGAAGTACATTTTCAAGAATATCTCGACGGTAGTTGTCTTGGTTGATTTTGATACCCTTTTCTACAAAAACTAGGGGAGTTTTGCCAGTAGCGCTAATCACAACCCAAACCATAACTGTTTCAGCGTTTTGGCGATGTGGAACATTTGCAGCAGCTCCAGGACGAGTGGAAGATCAGATCCTGTCGTTTTGGTGATTATGGGATTGCCGAGCCACCTGGAGAGTGGAGAGCCACCGGCGCTATAGTCCGTAAGAGGTCCCAAAGATTTTCGGTTGAACCGACTAAGGAGGTTTCGTGGCTTAGTTGGTTAGAGCACACCCGCATTGAGGGTGGGGCGCGGGTTCGTATCCCGCCGAAACCGATAATTTTTGGGAACTTATTTCATTTCTTTGATTATGGGATTGTTCTATCGAAACTAATTTTCGACTATATTTTCCCGATTTGACCCTGCGCAGCGTTGTTTAAGCAAACGACATCTCTTAAGCCGAACTTTTTTGTCTTTGTCCGTAAGCAATTGCGCTTTTCTGAGTTTACATAGTATCAATTGTAGATTATGTTTTACGATACGCTGTATGCTGGAGCGTCTAATCCTCAAGTCCCGCGCCATTTTTCTCACATTGGTCTGTGGTTTACGGACTAATCTTTGTTTGATAATGTGTCGGTTCCTACAAGTTTTAACAGTCCTCTTGCGCCCTCTTCCAGGACGGTCTCCGATGTTGCCGAGCTCGTTATAACGTTTAATTGCTGAAGAAACTAACCGACGACTAACACCGAGAATGTTTGTTATCTCACACTGCCTTTTTCCACGCTCATGCAATGTAATTATGGCTCCACGTTGCACTGACATAGCGAAAAAAATATAATTTAAAAACTTATTAGCAAACAAAAATGTTAAAAAAGACGCCGAAGAATGAGTACACAATAAAAAAAAACAAAAGAAAACGTAGAAAATTCCATTTCAGAAATTTTTACTTGAGGTATAGTTTTGTCAACGTTATTTTGGGTCAAGGTGTAATTTCTAAATCTCGTCCATTTTTCCATAGATTTTGGTAGAACGCCTCTATCGTGCGGACAGGGAACTACGGAAAACTATACTAATAATAGACGTCCCGAATAGACTCAAACTATCGTTCACATTGTATCAACTTCAGGAAGAGGTTTTATGCTCGGCTGTATCGTTTCGTATCGAAAGGACATTTAAGGCCAGGATATTCGAATTTAGTCAATTTTCGATTTAATTTTAAACGATCAATATCCTTTGTTTTGATTGGACTAAAATTTATGTTGTAGTTGGATTAACATTATTGATCATTCTACGGTTCAAAACACGATATTTATCACTTCACCTGATGATAAAAATTACGAAGAAAGGATAGTTTTTTGTTGTTTTTGTTGTTGTACTTCTAGTGTATCAACGTTTTACTCTCAAAAAACATGTCAGAAAATAGGCAACGACGACGTTTAAAAGAATATTCTACAGTTAGTTTTTCTCAAAACCTTTTTTAATTTTGATAATAAGCAAAAACTTGATTTTTGGGCTTGCGTTGCTGTGCCCTATCTCACTCTTGTGAACACAAAATTCTATGCCTGTCCTTTTCACAAAAGGCCCTATAAACAGAACGACCTAAAAGCTAAACGGCATTAGCATTACTATGTTGACGACCGATGTGGCGCGGTGGGCGAAGGTCTGCCTGCGACGCAGGTTGGGTTCGATTCGCGCCTCGGGACAAATGTGTGTACGATCTGCAGACATTTGCTCAGGGTGTTTCGGCCGTTTTCTATGTAGGATATAAATTATCTATCTATGTATTGTATTTTATTATGTATATCAGTTATCTAGTACCCATAACACAAGCTCTGCTTAGCTTGGGGCTAGATAATGCTGTGTGAATTGTCCAGCATTATTTATTTATTATTATTTTTCAGTTGAGCTACCTGTAGATTGTTTAAAACAGTCTGCAGTCAGCTCAATTGTTTCAATTGTTAATTCTAGTTCTAATTTAATTCTATTATTTGATTGTAATTTTCATTATTTTGCTGATTTATGAATCACGGAGTCTCAATATCCCTGCCAATATTTGAGGCAATATTTCGGATAGGTCAACACCCGCCCGGTATCTGACGGGTAATCAACGTCACCACCCATCTGGGATGTAAGGGTGGTGTTATACACATCCTAAATTATTTGATAAATATAATTTGATGTTTTTACGAACTAAAAACCGAATTTTTCTTGATTTTTAGGGTTCCGTACCTAAAGGGTAAAATTAACGGGACCCTAAGACTCCGCTGTCCGTCTGTCCGTCTGTCAGCAGGGTGTATCTCATGAACCGTGATAGTTAGACAGTTGTAGTTTTCACAGATGATGTATATAAATAACTATTATTAAAGAAAGTACCTACTTAAGTAGTTTTCTTTTCCTTCCCTCTCAAGTGTGTACAAGTCATAAAAATCCATCAAAACCCCGCTTCGAAGTCCCCCGCATCATTAATCACTATCGCAAAATCCCGATTCATTGTCATAATTAGATTACAAAATAAAACAAAATGGCTGCCAATTTCGGGGTACGAAAAATGGCGGCCAAATTAATGATTTTTCGGAATGAAACTTTATTATCGTGTTCAATTGTGAGTAATTACGTTTATGAATGATTATGCATAATTATTGTGAAGTTTTAATCAGTTTTTATTTTATTTTATTTCCTTTTATTTATTCACGACAGCAAACAATAACACTCAGGTCTTACTGTAAACAGAATTGAAACTGAAGTAGTCTTATTTTATGTATAATCAGCCCCGTTGTCCACGAATTTGAGATGAGACCGCGACTCGGCAAACGTAGTCTAGGACGCCCTCCGACCAGATGGGATGAAGATTACTGGCAGATGCAGGATGCGGCAAGCTGAAGACAGGGCGCTATGGCGCTCATTAGGAGAGGCCTATGTCTAATAGTCCAGCTGTGGACTATTAAAGGCTGATGATGATGATGATTAATTAAGTAGGTCTTTTTACCTACATCTTTTTGATTACGAGTTTATAATTATGAGATTTAAATATTTTTATTACGCTATTATCTGCGCACGAGCAGCGTTAAATCGAATTTTAATTTCTAATAATTAGCGAACTCATTTGGTTCACATAATATGTGTTTTTATATGTGATCGTACTTAGTAGGAAAATGTTAAAATTTATAATATTTATATTTTCATGTAAGTCTTATAATACAAAATAACTAAGTATCTAAATTAAAACTAGTAATTTACAATTTAAACAAACTAAATATCTATACTAATAAACTGACTATCTCATCAGGACACATACGTCATCTGCTGAACTTGCCTGCCGAAAGTACTTAGGTACCTGCCTACTCATACATCATCACATCATTATAAGCTTAGCTAAATGGTGTCCACCGCTGGACAAAGTCAAGCAGACCAAAACGTACTGGAGAGCAATCGCGGTTCCTCGAAGTATCAAATAAAATTATCTATATAATAAAATTATTGGTGCTTACACCCGAGCTAACTACTCTGCTTTACCTACATCTCGATTGTGAGGTAAGTAGAAAAAAACCGGCATTACAAGAATAAAACATTTTTCATTGAATTGGGAGTGCAGCTTATACCTTCATCACTTGAAGAACTCATGTTTTTTTCCTAATTAGCACGTAATTATAAAAAAATCCCAAAAACAAACAATATTTAAAGTAAAAGTTTTATATTCCCACCTTTTTTCATTAAAAAGAAACCAAGTAAAGAACTTTTTAATATTTTTTTTCAAGAACGAAATTGAGCTTCGCCGTTCGATATTTAAAATTGATGACTATTATACTCCACGAAGACAAGGCTGAATAGCAAAGCGACCTCTTTGGTCATTGGGCTGAATGCATGATGTCTATTGCCAGTGTGATGGTTAGGTGTACGCGAACTTTTTGAAAGAGAGAAGTGTTTTTTTAATTACTTACCGCCCTAGGGCTTTTCTAGCTACATTATTACCCTAGAGCGCTAATTAGTCACCTACAAGCCCCATTTGGAGGTAATAAGAACCTACTTACCGAACATGAGAGATGTAAAGCACTTTTCACTTCTCTTGCTCGAAAAGTGTATCATAATAGTGTAGCTTAGCAGGCCTAAAACTCGAGTTTAATCCCTCGGGCTAAAAAGTAATTTTTCTTTTTAATTTTTGTCTAAAATCATCAGCCAGTACAAAGCATTCGTTCTCTTACATAAAAACTCGACTTCTTGGTGCTCCGTCAACCTTTTTTTTGAAAATAGAACCGTCTTGGTGATGTTTTATGAAGGTTGATTCTTCCCTTCACGGTAGAATGCGAACTCTTTCGTTGCGGGTTAAATAGAGATTTAAAAAAAAAGATGGTATTGGCGCTAAATCTCTAGAATTTTCTTCATTCCAAATCACAAACTTTTACGTTTAACTTCCTGACTTTTACTTCCAAATTGTGAACGTGAAAAATGTCATCAAGTGATAGTGAAGATGCTAATATGCAAATGGAAGAAAAGGGCAAAGAAATAATTATGAATCTGTTGCCGACAAAATCACGTGGAATATATTTAAAGAGTTACGAAAATTTTATGAAATGGAGAGATGAGAAACGTGTGGATTCTTTTACAGAAGGGGTTTTTCTCACTTATTTTGATGAATTATCGAAAAAATTCAAATCGTCGACTCTTTGGAGCACATATTCAATGTTAAGAATGACCTTACAAACGAGACACGACGTCGATATTAAAAAATATGTAAATTTAACGGCTTTACTGAAGAAATTGTCCACTGGATACAAGGCAAAAAAATCTAAAGTCTTGACGACACAAGAAATCGAAACATTTTTAAATAACGCTCCAAATAAACAATACTTGGCAACAAAGGTAACCTACTACTTATGTACTCAACTCAAACTAAATAAATAGATACCCACCTACATACCTAAATTATGTACCTAGGTTATTACGATTAATAACACACTTATTTTTTTGTTCAACAGGTTGCTTTAATTTATGGAATCAGCGGTGCATGCAGAGGAATAGAGCTTGCTAATATAACGCTAGAAGACGTAGAAACGGATACAAACCTACAAGCTGTGAGTCTGCCGAACACGAAAACAAACAAAGAGCGTAAATTTGTCATCAGTGGAGAATACCTTAATATAGTTAAAGCCTATCAGGAGTTACGTCCCACTAATGTTTCAACGAGAAGATTTTTTCTAAATTATCAAAATGGTAAATGCACAAGGCAAGTCATAGGCAAAAATAAATTTGGTAACATGCCTAAAGATATTGCCACTTATCTAAATTTACCAAATCCGGAACTCTACACGGGCCATTGTTTCCGCAGAACATCCGCGACTCTGTTGGCGGACTCGGGTGCGAATATAACGACATTAAAACGGCACGGTGGATGGAGGTCCGATCAAGTGGCTGAAGGTTATATAGAGGACTCTATACAAAACAAGTATCACGTCACGCAGCGGATTACGGAAGGAATAAATATTCTACCAAACATTACAGAACCCCAAGCATCTACATCGCGGGATTGGATGAATATGTCAACTCAGCTGAAGCCGCACTCAGATCTTAATAATGCACGAAACTCAAGCATGAGTCGAGTCTCTCCAACTTTTACTCCACAACAATCAACTCAAAATATTACACACACATCCCAATCACAGAGAACCGAAATAAAATTGCCCGGGAAAAACATATCACTAAACATTCAAAATTGCTCTAACTGCACATTTAATTTTTAATAAAATTTCTGAAAATTGTCTAATTTTGAATTGTTTTATTTTCTCGCAATCGAAGTGAAAAGTAGAGTGTTTTACTCGGGCCAAAACCACCCATTATAACTCGGTCTTCTCATCCTCCCTCGCTACGCTCGGGAGTATAACAACCTCGTATATAATGGGATGGTTTAGTCCCTTGTAAAACAATCTACTATTAAGCTTTGAATGTGCCTGTGATTTCTGTGACAGATTCGGTACCTGGTAACTCCATCGAGAAGGGTCAACCGGTGCCTCATGCCGAAGAGCTGCATAAGATACTCAGCCACTTTATCACAGGATTCAACGCTACGCAGCCAGGGTCAATCATCGACTTCATTCTCACCGGCAATGGTAGGTCATCCATCACCGACACACATAATGAGTACAGCTGTGTTTCCGCGTACACTTGTGCACTATGATACTACACTGGCCGCCGTGGCCGAAATTGGGCTATATAAAACTAAGCTTAAGATTGTTCTCCCAAATAGAGAACAATCTTAAGCTTAGTTTTATATAAATATTGACCTTTAAAAAAATTCAAAATTCAATAACTTTATTTCTTTAGGCTTACAAAATAAGCACTTAGACAAGTCAAATTTTATACATAAACAGCTTAATAATAGTAATTATTATCAAATAAGAAACAAAATGTTATTGATTTTGTTCGCTTCAATTTTTTGTCCACAAGTGGAAGAAGCGAAAAATAAACCACTAGTAAGTGTATAACGCTTAAAAATTTAATACAATGTTATTCGCCTATCTAAGTCTAAATACAATGGGATTTAGATACAGGTCAATATTTATATAAAACTAAGCTTAAGATTGTTCTCCTATAATACTATTGTCGGTGCGGAACTGGGCGACATACATTCACGACATTAACTACATCACAGTACATTTAGGCTTAGTAAATGTAATACAATAGGCAAATAATATTGTATTACATTTTAAGTATTATACAAACTTACTAGTGGTTTATTTTTCGCTTCTTCCACTAGTGGACAATAATTAAAGCGAACAAAATCAATAACATTTTGTTTCTTATTTGATAATAATTACTATTTAGAAAACTGTTTATGTATAAAATTTTACATGTCTAAGTGCTTATTTTGTAAGCCTAAAGAAATAAAGTTATTGACATGACTTTTGATAAAGTATAACCTACCTCTATTGTTCGTAGATAACGTCGAGCTGTATTAAATTTTTTAGGTAACATCAACCCCAATATGGATCTAGATACAAACATTCTAGACCCAGCTGGCATAAAAAAAATCGTCCAAAAAGCTTGGAACGAAAACCGCGACGAAGCTTTAGAGGATGAAGCTTTGATGTGGGATATGTTCCCTAGGGATTCTCCAGAACAGGAGCAAATGATAAATAAAATAAAGGTATTTGAACATTTTACTTTTTTATTCAAAAAATTATCGGAGCGTCTGGTCGAAGCGACGCGTGACCCGAGAGCTGGTGAGTATCTGGCGCAGCGGGGCAATGCAGCTAGCGTCTTGGGCACGCGCGCGACTGGTATTGATATGGATCAGTTGAGCTACCTGCAGATTGTTTGCAGACAGTCCTGTAGACAGTCTGCAGTTAGCTCAATTGTTTCAATTGTAAATACTAGTTTTAATTTAATTCTTTTATTTGATTGTAATTTTTTTACTTAGAAAATTAAATAAGTTCCCAAAAATTCGCATTCAATCAATCATTAGTGATCGCTCAGTATTCGGACACAGTCACAGGGTCAGTTGTTCGTTAGTTTTTGCTATCTTGTTTTCATTGTATAGTGGTCTGTTAATAACTTCAGTAACTCCGATACAGAGAAATCGGATTCTGATTTATGAATCATAATTTTTTATTTCTACCTAGTTATTAATAAAATTATAACTCGATTTTTATACGTAACTGTATTTAATAAGCCAGTAAATATGTTTTTTCTCTTTTAAATATTTCTTATAACCCACGCCGGTAATGCAAAATTGTTTGAGACCACTGTCAGTAGGCAAAGAGGTCATTGTACGAAATTCCATCTGCTTCGCGTCCGGACTTTAGCTATAATGACCTGCATGCCCACAGCCATTTTAATTTCTCATCATAGATACCACAGAGCCTCAAGACGAAAGTCTTCAATCAATGTGTGTTGCCAGTGATGACCTACGGATCCGAGACGTGGTCGCTAACTATAGACCTCGTTCATAAGCTCAAGTCGCCCAGCGGGCTATGGAGAGAGCTATGCTCGGGGTTTCTCTACGTGATAGATTATACTTATCGCATTTTACTATAAAAATACTATCGTAGTTCGACGAATTCATTAGTTAACCCGCTTACATCCGTAATAAACTATTTATAATACCTATAAATATATTAATAAAACACTGTTTTAACCGGATTGATCGCGTATATTTTATATTTTTGGTTTATAACCTGACGTTTCGGAGGCTTTTCAGCTTCCAAGGTCACAGGCAGACTGAGGTGACTACTACTACTACATCCTACAGTCCTACATCGAGTCAGGTCCCACACCAGCAATCCATAGCTACAACCCATCAAGACACAAAATATAAAATATACGCGATCAATCCGGTTAAAACAGTGTTTTATTATGAGTTCTCGCGAAAGTAACCTTAGAATATACCTACTATAAATATATTATATACGCATAGTCAAAAATATTTTTCAGATTAATTACAGGCGAACAGCGGGACGGTCGGGAATGAGGAATCATTTTGGCTACCAGCAGCTCGACGTAGTTGCTAACTTAGCTCTCAGGCAGATGAAACAATCCCTTTATTCTACGAAGTAAGTAAAAGCTGCCGAGCTAATTAAGGCGAATAGTAAAGCAAATGACCTTGGGCATGTCCGCGCGCCTGTATACAGCAAAGAGTGCTTGTTTTCGATTCAGCATAGGTACCATGTAGTGCCCTAATCAACCAAATAATACGATCCTCTGCGGTTAGGTGACGAGTAACTGGTCAGGTTTGTATCACAGATTTTGGTAAAAATACGTTTTTACGTTTAATATCGTTATTTTGACTGCTTTTCGACGATAATGGACCGCCAAGAAATAGGTATGAACTATGTGAATCACTATACTGAATTTGGTACTGATCGAATTTGAGACACCGATAAAAAGTGGGTTCGCAGCAACTAAACACACACTATAACTAACACTATAACAACTCAACTATAATTAACGGCAAACATTTGGGACCGCCAAGAACTCCTTCAAGATATATGTTACAGGATATATAAATTGTTGTTTTTGCGTTGGTCAGTCAGCTTCACAGGAAAACAGAATCTAGTTACCTACCTAAGTGTTTCAAAGGATAACCGCTAGATGTCGTTTAGACAAATTCTAAAACAATCTACATACCTACATAAATCTCATCATAAATTACTATTTACTATTTATAAAGTTGTTATTTATGTATAAAATTTGACTTGTCTAAGTGCTTTTTGTAAGCCAAAAGAAATAAAGTTAATGACTTTTGACTTTTTGACTTTTGACTCTCGGAGTGCAAAGACAACAAGTCCTAGATCGCGCAAGCGCTTGATTTGGTTACAATTACAACTGACCTAAACAGGGTGAGTTTTTTCTCAGGGCCACTGAAGGGAAGTCTGAAACCTCTCACGGTTTCAGACTTACCATTCGCATAGTCCTTTACTGAATTCATAAAGTTGACTTTACGATTATTCAATATTGAAGGTGTTCCAACCACTTTGGGCACAAAGTCGTTGTATATTTTTTTAATTATCATTGACTAATGAACCTAAAAATTCATTTTTAGGGTTTCGTACCTCAAAAAAAAAGGAACCCTTATAGGATCACTTTGTTGTCCGTCTGTCCGTCTGTCAACCCTCTTTTCTCAGAAACGCGTGTAGGTATCGAGGTGTAATTCACATCATATACTCATGTTTGTAATCTCTTGGAGCCTGAATAAAAATGTAGTAGGGGAAAGAGCAAATAATCAGCTTCCCCAGTCCATTCTGTACCTTTTTAGGGTTCCGTACCCAAAGGGTAAAAACGGGACCCTATTACTAAGACTTCGCTGTCCGTCTGTCCGTCTATCACCAGGCTGTATCTCTTGAACCGTGATAGTAAGACACTTGAAATTTTCACAGATGATGTATTTCTGTTGCCGATATAACAACAAATACTAAAACACAGAATAAAATAAATATTTAAGGGGGCTCCCATACAACAAACTTGAATTCTTTGCTGTTTTTATAATGGTACGGAACCCTTCGTGCGCGAGTCCGACTCGCACTTGGCCGGTTTTATTTGGTATTTTTTAAAAGTACATAGGTACTTCAACAAGCCTAATCAACTGTGACCGTTTGGCATAACTTTTACTGAGCTAAACTACTAAGGTGGTGCACAAGATTCATATTCATTCATATTCATATTCTTTATTTACTGAAATGTAGGTACAGTCAGCTGCACAGATATGTATACACTCCCAAAGTTTCATATTTATGTACACGCGAACTTTCAAAATAAAAGTATTCACAAAAATTTTCAAAATGATGTAGTCATCCTACTACTTGTCAAAATACGGTATACAGTTTATCATAATCACGTATACACTATTTAGTCAAATAATTGTGTACCATTGAAAATAACAAAATAATGTATCCAAGACCACGCCTTAATGATGTAGGTATGCTAAATTGAGTGTCACAAAGATGTATACACTATGTGGTCATAAATATGTATATATAATATGTATATGACAATTCCGAAATAATGTAAACAATAAAGTGGCACAGAAATGTATACGGCATTTTGTACTATATTTTTCATTATCATGTATACAAAATGTTTCATTTTATAAAAACGGCTCTACTAAAAATCCTACCAGTCGTCATAAATATGTAAACATGACCGAGACTAAGAAATGTATACACGAAGTGCCACAAATATGTACACAGCATTTTGTACGATGTTTTTCATTGACATGTATAGTCTCACTACATCCTGCCTCAAAGTGCGTGCAAATCTAACATAGTACATGCATACAATAATAAAATGATTAGTAAATTACCTATGACACAGATTTATATTATTTAAAAAAAGAAAACAGAGCAGTAACAAGAAGACTAATTAGCACGAAGTAGGTAGCTCTTTTCCTTTCGTTGAGGCAAGTCAGGATCGCCAGAAGGTATGTGGAGTGTCCGAACTCCGATGTTAAATACAATGAGGGGTTTTCGATTTGCATTAAAAAAAAAACTAGTTTTAACTAACTCGATAGATGGCAGTGCGTGAACTGGTGACTAGGGTATGTCTATGTCAAATGAAGGGAAAACGGCACGATGGTTGAGACAGAGAAACATTAATTCTATCTGATTTCTTGAAATATTTTTTTCATTCAAATAAGTTGATTTACAGACTTATTATTATTTATTTATTATTATTATTTATTTATTTAATTAGAACGGCGGCGCTTGCCAGTTACACTAATTAATTAATTATAATTTAAACACAAACACTAAAAGCACAAAAAATAAGACAAAAATTAAATGATTAATTATTATACATTGTTAATAATAATTTTAATATTAGAAATCAGTACTTACGTAACTAGTAACACAACTGACTCTATTCAAAGTAACCTTGAAAACTTATTAATTTCTTCTCAGGCTATAAGCATATTTTTATATCTCTCTTGTGTGAATGAGATGGGTATATCCACTACCTCTAGTGCCTTGTTCCTCTAAGCGATCGACCGATTATCATTTTGACGTTTTCTTTCATTTGACATTTAACATAACATAGTAACCAGTTGAAGCCCTGCCATCTATCGAGATACATGGAACTAATTTTTTTCTTTTTAAAAATGCAAAACGAAAACCGCTCATTACCTAACCACTGGCTCGTTACTGTTCACATATCGCCAGCAGCACATCACCCGCCCACGGCGGCCCCAGATCATCTCCCTTCCCGCGCTCCGGGCTTGTCTGACACTCACGTCATCCGACTGTCTGTCACCTGTCAATGACGTATGACAGTGACAGCTTGCTGGCGATATATGGACACACGAGATAGTGAATGTATGCATGGCATATAGAACCTGCATACACTAGAGTATGTTTTGCATTAAAGTCACCCCCCAATAAGAAGCGGTAGCCAAGTTCTTTTAGAAGAAAAAAAACCCTTATGGTGTTTAATTTTTCCTTGTTCTTGTGTATTAATCTATCTATGTAATGTATTGTATTATGTATATCAGTTATCTAGTACCCATAACACAAGCTTTGCTTAGCTTGGGGCTAGATAATGCTGTGTGAATTTTCCAGCATTATTTATTTATTTAAGTAATAAAGCTCTTTATTAACAAAGAAAATTACAATCAAATAATACAATTAAATTAATACTAGTATTTACAATTGAAACAATTGAGCTAACTGCAGACTGTTGCAAACAATCTACAGGTAGCTCAACTGATCCATATCAATACCAGTCGCGCGCGTGCCCAAGACGCTAGCTGCATTGCCCCGCTGTATTACATCACATTACAATACAAAAATTCTTTATTGTACACGAGAAAATAACATAACAAAAAGACATCACATAAGATAAGTACAATGGGCGGCCTTATCGCTTAGAAGCGATAAGGCCCATTGTTATTTATTTATTTATTATATTTATTTAATGTATTAGACCTAAGAAATTAATAAATCCCAAAAATTTACGATCCCGACGGGATTCGAACCCGCACCTTCTCTCTCTCTGATCTTATCTAGTCGGCCCGAAAATCTTTGGGAGTTCTTTCGGCACTTAAGCCGTCAGCGCCACCTACAGAGGAAACAATGAAGTTATCCAATTCTGCTCAAAGACCAAATTTACATTTAGTTCTTTGACGAGAGGTTTTGCCGTTGCTTGATTCTAAGGTTTTTATTTATTATACTCTGGGTAATTTCTAAGAAATTAATAAATCCCAAAAATTTACGATCCCGACGGGATTCGAACCCGCACCTTCCCCTTCAGCGCAGGGGTGCTCTTTTTCCAACTAAGCTACGTGATCTTATCTAGTCGGCCCGAAAATCTTTGGGAGTTCTTTCGGCACTTACGCCGTCTTGGGATTTATTAATTTCTTAGAAATTACCCAGAGTATAATAAATAAAAACCTTAGTATTAGACCTACTCAAATTTAGAAACAACGAAATAAATGAAATGAAATTGACGAACTGAGAAACTCAGATATACTCAAAATGCATGTCATTTTGTTTTCTGGTGTTACAGTAAGGAATTTTTGAATTTTATTGTATTTTTTTACAGGGAAAGGATAGAAGTAACAGCGCCATATCGCGCCCAATACAATTTACTACCTAGTTACCAGATAGCGTTTTACACTGCCCTTGTAAGCCTTGAGATCCTGCGAATGGACCACTACTTCACCACGATGGAAACCTGGTACAATCATACCACGAGACATGAAAACTCGGTAAATGTCAGAGAATTTAACATACACTTTCTGTGGTACCTTATAGTCTACGAGAAGATTTTAGCTTACAACGTGGATGTTACCGACAATATCAGAAGGATTTATGCTATGAACCAACAACATTTGACATCGAAACCCAGCGGTTCGCCATAAATAACGGACGTAAGCGGGTTTACTACAAACCATATTTGTGTTGGAAGAACAACTGTTTCATCCCAGTTTAAAGATAACACAATAATAAATTAAATAACAACGATGAGGTTCTTTTCTTAGGTCTAGTGCTCTCTAATATTATAGGCGGCGACATGCACGCCCTTTACGGCGCTGAATTGCAGATCTGCATCATACCATTCGAACTGGGAAAGTCGTTCAAAGAAACTTATATTAGACCTTTTAACGCAGTAAAGCATATCTGCAGCAAAGCATTCCTTTGAACTATGTCCCCAAATGGTTGCTAGATGGCGCTTTTTATAATTTTTGACCACTCGAAGTGACGAAACTACCAGAACCGGCTTGTGTAGTTTGCGCGCGACTTTCGTTGCTGTATTTGAATGGTTTTATTGGAAATATCGGCGTGAAATTGCTATGGAGTAACGGTGAGTTATTGATTTACACTAAAAACATATAATTCAAATGTTTTATCTTGTTTTTGCAGAGATAGTTTCGAATTTTGTTTTGATGCAGTAATGCATCATTGCGCTAAACTGTTACATTTTATTTCTCTGTTGCTCATACGAATATTTTCTTATTTCAGACCCAATATGAGTTCGAGGTTTCCACGTTCAGCTCCTAAGCTTCCAAATTTGTCGGCCAACGACTTGGAAAGCATTCTAGAGCAATGGCAAGATAGTGAGGATGGCTTAGACTTTTCAGACGATGATGATGTAGCTGATCCATCGTACGTATCGGAACTGAATAATTTGAATGTTTGTCAAGACTCTGATGAAGAGCCCGAAGTACCCTACCCAGAAGATCAGGACAATAACATATTGCTAACGAACTCTGAGAATAGCAGCGCTTCAGTGCATCCATGTGAGACACCGCCTGATGTTCCAGTACCCAGTACCAGCTCCGAAGTTAGAACCACATCACGAAGCACACGTGTTCCTAAAGCAAATACCATATGGAAAACTGAAAATTTAGAGCTGAATGAAGACCAGATGAAGTTTTGGGGATCTTCCAAGTTACCAAAAACTCCCAGATGAAAAACAGCTGAAAAAAGGACCTAGAGGCACGTCAGTCGAACAGGTTGCAAGCTATAATGGTATCGACATATCAGTGGTGGCCTGGAGGGATAATAAAATTGTGAACCTACTATCCAACTTTGCTGGCAAAAATCCTACATCTGTTGTAAGTAGATTCGACAAGTCGCAAAAGAAACACATCAATGTGGAACGGCCTTTTATTGTGGCAGAATATAATCGTCACATGGGAGGTGTAGATCTAATGGACTGTGTAATGGGTCATTATAAAATAAAACTTCGCAGCAAACGTTGGTTTATTAGACTCTTTTACCATTTTCTGGACATGACAATGACTAATTCTTGGCTACTATATAGAAGAATTCATACTGACTCCGAACATACTGGCAAACTGCTAAATTCCGCTGATTTTCGACTAGAAGTTGCTGAAACTTTAGTCAAATATAAAATGACGAACCGCCTGAAGCGCACTAGTGACGTGGAAGCACTCATCCAAGATAAAAAGAAAAAAGGGCCTTGTCAGCATATCCCGCCAAAAGACTGGATCAGTTAGGGCACTGGCCTGTTTGGGCCGACAAAAGGCTTCGGTGTGCTTCGGTGCAAATATCCAGGATGTACTGGAACAGCCCAAACAGAATGTGAAAAGTGTGGCGTAGCCTTATGTTTCAACAAAAATAATAACTGTTTCCGTTCCTTGCACAACTTGTAAATTTTTACAGTTTCACACCATGATGCACATCTGCATCACCTTATTTTTTTGGAAAAATATATACTTTTTCATACATGTAATTTTTTTTATTATTTTTCCCATGATTAAATACCTTGTCTTAACCTATTTTCAATAAAAAAATAAAAAAACACATTCTTGCGCCGCACTGTGTGTTATGGAGACCATTTTTCAGACATCGGCTTTTTTTGGCAAAAACCGATAGATCTAATGATTTCAAATGTTAGAGTAGAATCCCCGATTGCCAAATGTGTTTAATTAGGGAGAAATCATTTTTTGAATTTTGCATTTTTTCTCCCGAATAAAATTTTTAAAAAAATCCTGCTCCTGAAGTATAAATACTTTTATAATATAATAAAAACAGTTCAAAAGTGTATCTTACGCTCCACTTTTTGGAGTTGTTAAGAACCTTGAGACTATCTTAAAACACGAAATATCAATATATTCCGGTTTTTCAATTTTATTTTTTTTCTTCGTCATTCTACACTATTGGGAAAAGTTATTTATATGTAAATAAAGATCTTTGTTTTGTGTACCTTTCATAAAAAAACCATATCCCAATCACGTGGAGTAATGAAGTTATGGCCAGTTATATTAATAACCGGAGTTTTGTCTCGTAGGGTTGTCACTAATTTGAATGATAATAATATCCGGTATCCAGATTTGTTTAGAAATGAGAAATAGTGTGTGTTCATGTTCGCCTAAGAATGTTTCTATGTGATCATAGATAGCACACACAATATTGTGCCATTCGTCACAAAGTCTAAAGAATTTGGTCCTACTATAAACATTCTACCAATCTTTTACTTATAAGAAGGTGGTAAAGATGTGGAAAATAACACAGAACAGAACTCTGAACAAAAGCGGCTCGTTGATGCTAGAAAAAAGGAAATTCAAAACCAAGTACAAACAAGTAAGTAAGAGACAAAACGGGCGCCATTTTTTTCCCGAAATTTTGGTTGTAGAGAAAGGGTTGCTGGAAAGGGAAATGGACATAACACTTAAAATAACATGTAAGTCACATGTTATTTTAAGTCATGTCACTATGTCCAGTGAGTTATCAAGTGATGATAATGAATTTGTGGAGTTTGGCAAACAGACAGCCTATAAATATGTCGAAAGTTATCTGATACCATTACCTGAAGCTGCAAGAAGATTATTAAAATCGGTGGCCAATCCAAACTCACTTGAAGAACTTAGTAGTATCGATGAAACACAAAACTTTGATTCCGACGAAAGTATGGTACCTACTCAATGACTCAAAGTAATGAAGAAAATTTCTAAAGCTCAGACTTGTTAAGTTCTGGATATTCAATTAAAAAAAACCGGATATCACAGTATCTCAAAAAGTGACAACCCTAAATGACGCAAATAACTGGCCATAACTTCATTACTCCACGTGATTGGGATATGATATATTTATGAAAGGTACACAAAACAAAGATCTTTATTTACATATAAATAACTTTTCCCAATAGTGTAGAATGACGGAGAAAAAAAATAATATCGAAAAAACGGAAAATATTAATATTTCGTGTTTTAAGATAGTCACAAGATTTTTAACAACTCTTAAACGTGGAACTTAAGATATGCTTTTGAACTGTTTTTGTAAAATTATTAAAATATTTATACTTTAAGCACAGGATTTTTTTTTAAATTTTATCCGGAGAAAACAATACAAATTTCAAAAAATGATTTCTCCTAAACTAAACACATTTAGCAATCGGGGATTCTACTCTAACGTTTGAAATTATAAGGTGTATCGGTTTTTGTAAAAAAAAGCCTATGTCCGAAAAATGGGCTCCATAACACACAGTGCGCCGTAAAGGGTTAAGGTGAATAGTAAGGCAAATGACCTTGGGCATGTCCGCGCGCCTATATGCAGCAAAGAGTGTTTTTTTTCGATTCAGCATACCATGTAGTGCCCTAATCAACCAAATAATACGATCCTCTACGGTTAGGTGACGAGTAACTGGTCAGGTTTGTATCACAGATTTTGTAGGGAAAAAAATACGTTTTTACGTTTATTATCCTTATTTTGACTGCTTTTCGACGATAATGGACCGAACAATAACTGCATACACTACGTTTGCTGAGTCGCGGTCTCCACTCAAGAACACGTTTACCCCAGCGGTTGTCGGTTCTTCTCGAGATATGGCCAGCCCACTGCCACTTCAGCTTGCTAATCCTTGGAGCTATGTCAATAACCTCGATTGATGTGATATGACGTAAAATATTTATTTTGACAAGGTTGCATCCCATACTGATCGCGCGCGTATTTATACCCAGAGCTACATAACTTTTTAACCACAGATATCTTAAAAAGCACTTCGATTGAATAATTTTTCGCCTTTTTTATTCTTATTCGCGTTTGCAATCAAAAATGCACTCTGTTCGGTCGAGATAAAAATGTTTTTTGTTCAGTAACCTTTGGTTGTATAGGTTAATATGGACATGGCTTTTCCAAGGCTCACATTTTTTTTTATGTAATCGCATTTTTGTTAAAGGCCTATTAAAAAGTATTAAAAAAAGAAAGAGCGAGACAGAGCAGAGCGGCATCTATTAATAAGGACATTATTTAAATAAAACCGGCCAAGTGCGAGTCGGACTCGAGCACGAAGGGTTCCGTACCATTATCTATAAAAACGGCTAGAAAAATATTTATTTCATTCTGTTTTTTAGTATTTGTTGTTATAGCGGCAACAGAAATACATCATCTGTGAAAATTTCGACTGTCTAACTATCACGGTCCATGAGATACAGCCTGGTGACAAACGGACAGACTAGACGGACAGACGGACAGCGAAGTCTTAGTAATACGGGTACGGAACCCTAAAAAAACATAGGTAGCATATCAAATGTTCTTTATACTTAGTTCAATTACCATGCTTATTCTCAAGACCTTTACTTCTGTATTTATCGAGAAATTAATATTTTAGTAAAAACGTAGAGACACTCACTGTCACTTTGTGAATTTTTTCAATCGATAAAATTTTTGAAATCATCTTTTCAAAGACGAATAGTATAAGTCCTGAACTTTACCATAATATCCAGTCATTTTAGCCAAAAATAATATCAACCTCAGAATTCCGAGACAACCAGCTGAAATCTCGTAAGCGCCTTCATTTTGGCGTTATAAACATTGTCGCAAAAGTTATATTATATGTAAGTTAGGTATATAATAATATTATGTAGTTCATTATATGGAGTAACAAAAAAATTAAAAAGTATAATTTAAATAAATTATTAAATTAAAAGCTTTATTATCAAAGAAAATTACAATCAAATAATAGAAGTAAATAAAAACTAGTATTAACAATTGAGCTAATTGCAGACTGTTGTTGACTGTTAACTAAAATAAAATAAATAAATAAATAATGTTGTACAATTCACACAGCATTATCTAGCCGCAAGCTAAGCACAGCTTGTGTTATGGGTACTAGATAACTGATATACATAATACAATACATTATCTACATAGATAGATATTTTTTATTATACATAGAAAATAATAATAATATATATGTATAATTTATTATACTATCTTTATAGTCTACTATGTTTATAGCCTATACTATTTTTATAGTCTGCCTGTGACCATGGAAGCTGAAAAGCCTCCGAAACGTCAGGTTATAAACAAAATATAAAATATAAGCGATCAATCCGGTTAAAAGTGTTTTATTCACATCCACAGTAAACTTTCGTTTTTTTAGTCCTTTAAAATAAAGGATATACAAAATGGTATAATTGAAATTTGTCTCTACGGATACCTAAATAAATAATATTGGGGAATGCATACGCTAAAAAATACTGCGACTTACAATTATAATAATGAAGAATTATTATTTTTTTTGTAAACAAAGGGGCACAAGCGAAACCCCGGTCGCGGTTCATAATCTTTAGTTGTTACCTCGACGTCGGCTCAATCTCGACTCTATTTCCAAATGCTTTTGGTACATAGGTACCGAAAGCCAGGCCAATTTCAATCTGTCGTCTGTTTTAGAACTCGAATTTGCGTGTGCAATTTACGTTATTGAAGTGTTTGTTTTTAGTGGTTACCTTTCGATTCCAGTTATCTTGTTGTTTTCTGTTATGGTTCTCAGTATTAGTTACGTTTTTAAACATGTATACATATTTGTTTACAAAAAATATTTTGGATTGTAAAACCAAGTACTTACAGTTTAATATTTGACTGTTTTTAGGTATACCCAAAGTATCTCTTCTTTGGGTATACCTGAAAACAGTCAAATATTAAACTGTAAGTACTTGGTTGTACAATCCAAAATATTTTTTGTAAACAAATATACATGTTTAAAAACGTAAACGTAAACGTCCAAAATATTTTTGTCAACAAATACACATGTTTGAGAACATAACCAATACTGATAAGGAAATACTGATGTACATCAGTATTTCCTTACCATTAAAAATCATTGGTTTTTAGATTTTTTGTAAAATGACACTCTTTTCAACCGTATGACGCGGTATTAACAGTGTCAAGATATTTATGATGCACTGTTTCCATATCTATAATACATACCTAACCTACCTACCACCAGGCTTGAGGTATATTGTAAGTAAACCCTTGCGTTAAGGCACTTATGGTTCGGGAGTGTCGTAAATGGCTTAGCAACTTGGTTGTTCAAAAGTATGTAGCTAACTCTGGTAGATGCACGTAATATTGCAATCTTTATTAACAAAGAAAATTACAATCAAATAATAGAATTAAATTAAAACTAGTATTTACAATTGAAACAATTGAGCTAACTGCAGACTGTTGCAAACAATCTACAAGTAGTTCAACTGATCCATATCAATACCAGTCGGAAGCGTGCCCAAGACGCTAGGGGAAGGTGCGGGTTCGAATCCCGTCGAGATCGTAAATTTTTGGGATTTATTAATTTCTTAGTAGGTAACGGGTTCGTAGACCTAAGACAGCATCAAGTTGTTATACTCTATGGAGTAGACAGATAGCAAATTCTGTATTTCATGTTGAACCTAAAGAAAACAAGGTAACAAAGCCACAAAGATCCACTCCATAATAGAAATTATTGGATTTGTAATCGACATTTTGAAACAGAGATTGCTAACCAACTAACGACACCTACAGTGTGAATAAAATTCATAAATATCGCTTGGGTCTTACGATCTTGTAAAACAAATAAGATTTTGTATAAATATGCAAGTTTCTTTTTTCTGTGCCCGAGCAATTTAATTCCTCCTCTTGAGTCAAATAAGTCACCGTTTTGTTTTTGTACGACTAAATTATGGATGATTTTAGCTGTTTATCGGTAAAAAATAAAAATCGATTATCTTAGGTAGATACGTAGGTACCTACATTATGGACATCTACTTTCATTAGACAAAAGCATTATTAGCGCAAAAGTCGCGGTTTTGCACGCTATTTTCTGAGATAAAAAAATGACATATTTCATAAATAATATATAAATAAATACATATAAATAATGCTGGACAATTCACACAGCATTATGTAGCCCCAAGCTAAGCAGAGATTGTGACAAACATTGGTCCTAAGGCGGAAATCGAACCCGCAACCTCCTGCGTCGCAGGCGGACCTTCGCCCACCGTGTCACAGAGGCCGTCATGTATGTGGCATAAGCCGGTACATTCATTAATTAATTAATTAAATACAGGTAATATTTTTTTACTCGAAATTTTCTGAGAACTATCGATTACCGCGACCAACAGGACGCCACAGCGACGTAGCTGACAGTGACAACGTGTCCAAATTACTGTACCTATGGCCGACGTTGCCAATCAAAACAGTGGATACTTTCCCAGCGACGTCGTAGTGGCGTCCCGGTGAGGTAGAACACTATATTGTCCCAAAATTAACCTACCCACTACGAAAAAAAGACATTTCAAAGGACAAAAAAACTATTCAAAAGGTTATTCACTCGGAATATTTAACTGATTTTGACGTTATAAAGGACAAGGGTATTTATAAGTCACGATCGTTGTTTTGAAATATTGTTTGAACTTGGACAAAACTATACGAGAGTGCTTTTCGCTCAGTTTTACTCTAGTAATACAGATAATCGACGCTCAGTTTTATCCGTAGAGACGTATTACCTAAGTATAACAAAAATAAGGATTTGGACAAAAGGAAACACGTGATTATTTGAAAACTACGTTTGACCCATTGTACTTGTCTCATGTAATGTCTTTTTGTAATGTTCTTTTTCTGGTGTACAATAAAGTGTATTGTGTGTGTTTTGTATTGTATTGTATTTGAAAATCCCAGTTGTCGCTACCTCCCAGCACAAAAATGCATTCAAATATTGGCTTTAACTCGTAACGATTAGATGAATTTTTAATTGGTGGCATCAGTTGACTGAGCTCGCGGAATCGCGGACGTTTGAAACTAGTGGGAAGCCATTTTGTCACTGTAAAATGTATTTAAAATTAACGAGTTTAACTCCATATTTGAGTGCACATTTTTTTGCTGGGTGGTAGCGGTATTGGATGGAGCGGAGAGCTCTAGCCGTTTTTGGACTTTTTAAAGGGTGTCCGTCAACCACATTGAAAAACATAACCTACGCGTCGCGGGTAAAAATATCGTGTCGTAAGCTCTAAAGCGGCCAAATAGCTTATATTATTGATGACTGAGGCATCGCTTTTGAATACATTACAATACATCTCTTTTTTCAAGTCGGTTAAAGGGTTAAGAATGCTACCCCTGTTATGTTATCAAAAGATCAGTGATCGTAATTTTAAGGCGATGTTTAAACTTAGTTTTGAAATGAAGCTGGTCATTTTTCCAAAATTTAAACCAAAACCATCAATGATTTGGTCAATATTTGCTAAATGTCCCAGGAAATGGTCAATAAATGCCCACAACTGGGCAACAGTGTGAAATTATGGCCGATTCCGATAAAATTTTACTTCAATGTGTGTGGCTTGGTTTTCAAATGACCGACGCTAAAATTAATGTGATTATTTTGACGCAATTTAGATGCACTCGATATTTTGATGTGTTACTTACTGGCGTGGTGCATTGACCTGGAATGGTTCTTGGCCTCCGTCACCAGAGGTCACCAGTTTTCCCGGTACCTTGCTGTTTCAGTTCAGGTGACGCCACGAAATTCTTGTAGGTCTTTCTCAACTTCTATAGTTATTTGTTATACAAGAGTGCAAAGTTGCTTTTTAACCGCGTGCTCAATTTTAATGACCGAGCAAGCGAGGGATTCTAAAATTTTAAAAATTAGAGTCCTGAGCGTTAGCGAGGGAATCAAAAGAGCACGAGGTAAAAAATCTTATCTTGGCACTCGAGTGTAACACGTAACTTTTCATCCCACCTCAGCGAGGAAAGAGTATTTTTGCTCTTCGATATCTGAGTGTAAAAGCCATTTTCATCCGCTAGAGGATAAAGTAAATTGAATTTATATCATCGTGCACACGGTGTTTTAGGGTTCCGTACCCAAGGGGACCCTATTACTAAGACTCCTCAGTCCGTCTAGCGTCTGTCCGTCTGTCACCAGGCTGTATCTCATGAACCGCGATAGTTAAGGCAGTTGAAATTTTCGCTATAACAACAAATACTAAAAAACAGAATAAAATAAATATTAAACGGGGCTCCCATGCAACAAACGTGATTTATTTGCCGTTTTTATAGATAATGGTACGGAACCCTTCGTGCGCGAGTCCGACTCGCACTTGGCCGGTTTTATTGTTATTATAGTGCGTAAGCCCTAGCACTCGGGGTAATCTCTCAAAATTATAATAACCCAATTCAATTTCAATAAATGCCCACAATTGGGCAACAGTGTAAAAGTATGGCCGTATCTGATCAAATTTTACTTCAATGTGTGAGGCTTGGTTTTCAAATGACCGCCGGTAAAATTAATATAACATATTTGCGTTCTGGTGACGGCTTAGATTTTTAGAAAATAGATTTAAGTGTTAGTTGTAATTATTTAATTCTGTTATTGTAATTTTCTTTAAATAAATATAAGTGTTATTTAATTACAATTTTAAAGGCGCGGCGCGAGTATCCGTAGCGAGTGATTCAGAAATTAGAATCCTGAGCGTTAGCGAGGGAATCAAAAGAGCACGAGGTAAAAAATCTTTGCACTCGAGTGCAACACGTAGGTAACTTTTCATCCCACCTCAGCGAGGAAAGTCGTAGCTTTTCGTCTGATCTCGGTTTTTAGATTTCGGGACAAAGGTCTGTTCAAGTCCCACCGAAATAGTTTTTTTTTTATATTATTAATTTCTCAACTTCGTCGCTCCAGCGGACGATCAATAGGCCTACCGCCACGTGGGCAACATGTACGCTCTGCTGACCGCCTGTCATAAGTTCTTCAAATTTTCACAACGATAATTAAATCAGATAGCAGTCCGAAGATGTCGTAAGAGTCGAATAAGGAAACCTACCAGAGGAAGCAGTAGCTTCGTCTATGTATTATTAACACCTTCACTGCGTTCAATCCGTCTGCTAAGCGTTGTGATTATGGGGAAACCCTCTCGTTAAGGGGAGGCATGTTCAACGGACGTGTGCTTGCTGATGCAACTTACACAACAGAATTGATTTATTAAATTAAACAGATTCCCAAATAGAATACCATAGACTAATTCACCATCATTCATAGACAAGATTGTGATCTTTTTAAGATAAACATCGCCGGCATCCTTCGTAATACATATTTTAACAATTTTGAATGTAAAAAGGTATGTTTGATAAGTCAGGTAGAGGGAAGGTTTCCCCTTTGGATATTCATTTGTACATAAATAAATAATGCTGGACAATTCACACAGCATTATCTAGCCCCAAGCTAAGCAGAGCTTGTGTTATGGGTACTAGATAACTGATATACATAATACGTTACATAGATAGATATTTTTTATTATACATAGAAAACGACCAGAACACCCTGAACAAATGTCTGCAGATCGTACACACATCTGTCCCGAGGCGGGAATCGAACGCGCAACCTCCTGCGTCGCAGGTAGACATTCGCCCACCGCGCCTCAGAGGTCGTCAAATGTGTTGATAGTTAGGATACAGATGTTAAAGTTCCGTATATAAATCCTTGCTCAGTCATCGATGTATGTTATTTTATTCTGTTTTTTAGTATTTGTTGTTAGGTATTATAGCGGCAACAGAAATACATCCTGGGCCTGAACCTCTGAGTTCCCAAACAAACGTATGTACAAGACGACCTCTGTGGCACGGTGGGCAAAGGTCCGCCTGCGACGCAGGAGGTTGCGGGTTCGATTCCCGCCTTGGACAAATATTTGTACGATCTGCAGGTATTTGTTCCGGGTGTTCTGGTCGTTTTCTATGTATAATAAAAAAATATCTATCTATGTATTGTATTATATTATGTATATCAGTTATCTAGTACCCATAACACAAGCTCTGCTTAACTTGGGGCTAGATAATGCTGTGTGAATTGTCCAGCATTATTATTATTAAACGTATCTACTATTCGATTCATTTGAAAACTACGTCCTCGATTTTAATGAAATTTTGCATACATAAAAGGATATGTAATAGCTATGTTTGTATCGTTTTAGTTTTTCCAAATACTTTATCATCATAAAGTGAGAGCGAAAATTCATTTCAATAAATTTTCAAGCGATTTTATTACTTTCGCTCTAATTTAATGATGATTAATAAAACACTGTTTTAACCGGATTGATCGCGTATATTTGTATTTGGTTTATAACCTGACGTTTCGGAGGCTTTTCAGCTTCCATTGTCACAGGCAGACTGAGGTGACATTTGTCTTTACAAGTAATTTGAGTTTTGCATATCTACCGTCAATTATACAACTTTAATTATAACGTTCCGTATGTACGCAGTAATCACTAACAACAGTGTCTTGATGGGTTGTAGCTATGGATTGCTGGGTGTGATGACTCCCAGCAATCCATAGCATGGCCTGACTCGATGTAGGACTGGATCCCAAGATAAATTAATGATGATTATGTATTTTGAAAAACTACACACATCGCTATTTCTTGTCCGATTATGTATGCAAAATTTCATTAAAATCGGGGACGTATAGTTTCAAAATGAATCGAAAAGTACGTTTGTACGGGAGCTTAAAGGTTTAGGTGCAGGACAATGCGCGGATACCCTCAAACTATCTTTCCCGTGTCACTGTCTTCGCGCTTCATGGTCTCCGGAGGACGTCCCCTCCGGCCAGGATGACGATCTGCGAAAGACTGCAGGCAGATGTTGGATGCGGCAAGCTGAAGACAGGGCGCTATGGCGCTCATTAGGGGAGGCCTATGTCCAGTAGTGGACAAGCTGATGATGATGATATTGTTTCGTCTGGAAATCAGATTTGTAATCTTTTTTTTTAAATGATGCGTCACTGTATTTTGAACCAAGGATGTTCAAAATACAGTGACGCATCGTAAAATAAGTCACACAAGCAAACTAGTAAACGTAACAATAAAATATAAAGCATATCAAAAGCAAACATTTAGAATATTCAAAAATGTCTGAGTTATATCAATTTTATATTTCTTTATGATCGGGACCCTTGCTGGTTAAAAAGGTCCTTCTTTTCTAACACCGAAGTGGCAGTCGTTTTTGAATTAGAGCTTTTATCGAAAAGTCTGGAGAAATCTCTAAGAATTCAGATTATAATTCATTTAGTTAGAAAATTGTTTCAATTTAATATGTTACTTTAGTAGTATGAGTTTTAATGGGTAACATACTAAAGTATGAAAGTACGTATGTAATACAGTAATAGAAAATTTGGATGTTTAGTTATTTGTTACCTCTTTATAACAAAATTACTACTAAAAGTCTGGAGAAATCTCTTAGAATTCGGATTTTAATTCATTTAGCTAGAAAATAATATTACAATCAAATTATAGAATTAAATTAAAACTAGTATTTATAATTGAAACAAAGGAGTTACAGCTCGAAAGCAATGTAGATGGGAATTTTTTGCCAAACGTACATTATCCTTCGATAAAAGTAAAAAGGCCTTTTTAACTTTTATCGAAGATATTATCAGAACCAATCACAGAAGCTCAAAACCATTTTTGGTTTTGAAAGGTTCTATCCATTATTTCTTTAGTCTCTGGTCCGTATTGGAATTAAAACCGTTTTCGCTGCGCATTAAGCGTTGTTGAAATATCTGTTTTGGCTTCTTATTGTTTTAGTGATAAACTTGCTGTTACCATGTTGTTCTCAGTTATAGTTTATCAGTTGTCGTTAAGATTTCATTTTATGAAATTCTTGTCAAATAAAAGTATATATTCTTGATTCATATGAATTCCAAAGCAAGCAATAAGTAGCACAAAATAAATTTCACAAAGAAACGTTCGCGAGCACGTAAACTCAAAACCCATAAAACACATCATTTTCCAAAATCAAACTGAATCTAATAATTATTGACGTCAATATAAAAATTCCGCAAAATTCCAGCTTATCTTGCCTTGCCACTCGCCTCCGGGCATTCAATCAAATCTCTACTTTTCAGAATAACTGCTGCATCGAGCCAAAAGTTTTTTGTCTTTTTTTTAGTTGTAAGGTAGCGCTTGCGGCTTTGCTTGTTCGGATTTGTTTCGTTTATTTTATAGTGTTTTTAACTTTCGCTTTTTATTTTATTTGGAACAGTTGGTTGATATAAGAATTCTTTAGAAATATCGTAAAAAAAAACTGTACCCACGGTTAAAGATATGCACGGAAAAAACTATTAGAAACCTACTGAACGAAAAGGGGTGAAATTTTGCATAGAGGTAGTTTTGCTCTTGAAATAACACTTTAATCCCATTAATTAGTTCCCATAGAACTAACCTCTGAACTTTTCAATAGAAACAACACAAGCGAAGCCACGGGAAGAAACAAGCAAAACATAATAATAAAAAATACATTTACAAAAGCATCTACCTTCTTTTACTTAAAGGTACCTATATCATAGTAGGACAAACATCCAAACAAACAACCTCCCCTAATTCATCAAAGGACCGCTCGCTGGGAGATAAAACACGGGACACGCAGCGCCACCACGTTACATATGCAGGTGGACAAAAACGGAACTATACTCCGGCTCAATAAATAAATATCTTTTGATTAACAAAGAAAATTACACTCAAATAATATAATTAAATTAAAACTAGTATTTAAATAAATATAAATAATGCTGGACAATCACACAGCATTATCTAACCACAAGCTAAGCAGAGCTTGTGTTATGGGTACTAGATAACTGATATACATAATACAATACATTACAGAGATAGATATTTTTTATCATACATAGTAAACGACCAGAACACCCGGAACAAATACTTGCAGATCGTACAAATATATTTGTCCCAAGGCGGGAAACGAACCTGCAACCTCTTGGGTCACCGGCGGACCTTCGCCCACCGCGCCACAGAGGTCGTCAAGTCAACTGAAGATATAAGTTTGTAGCAACACAAGGCAATGAATTTAGACGTTCAAACTTTTTCTTGTTGCTTCCGAGTCTGGCCCAAATAAGTGGGTTTAATTTTTTTGTTTTTTGTTTCAAGGAATTTGTTTTCGATATGTCACAGATAGTGTTTTGTGCGGTTTTTTACGTTGGTAATTGTTTTTAGGTTTTTTTAGCCACCTCTGTGGGGCAATAGGCGAAGGTCTGTCTGAGACGTAGGGGGTAGCAGGTTCAATTCCCTCTGCGGGACAAATAAATCACATCACACGGAGCAATGCAGCCAGCATCTTGGAGACGCTTGCGACTGGTATTGGTATGGATCAGTTGAGCTACTTCTACATTGTTTGCAGGTAAGAGTAGATCAACTGTTTACATTTTAGATTAATTTGTTTACATTCTTTTATTTATTTAAGTAAAGTTTTGGAGAATAAACTTTTATACAGCAATTCGACATATTTGACGACCTCTGTGGCGCAGCGGGCGAATGCCCGCGTGCGACGCAGAAAGTTGCGGGTTCGGTCCCGCCCGGGACAAATAAAGGTCCATATTACCTTAAGCCAGGTGGATATCAGGGTACCCCATAGACATAGAATTTTTCACTACGGGTACCACATGTGGTGCCTTCAGCAAACTATTCTGCGGTTGATACCGGTGTACCGACATTTTATACCCCAAACTCTGCTTAGCTTGGGGCTAGATGATGCTGTGTGAATTGTCCAGCAATATTTATTAATTTATATTCTTCTACCTCTAAAATTGTTATCTTTTTGTTTTCGGAGCTGGGGTCACGACTCCAAGGGGAGCAAATATTATTTTCGGTCACATAGGTACACAGATTTAAAAATACAGTTAGTAAGAGGGAGCATGGGCGTAAAATGCCCATTTTCTTGCTAACTGCAATTTTTTTGAACAAATCCAGTTTTAAGCAATTCGATACTCGAATGGCTACCAGAGGGTTGGAGTACTTACCTATTAAAACAGACAGAAATCACGAAAATTGTGTCCGCTCCGTTCACTTCGGCACGGAGAGAACGGAACCGCAAGTCTCACCGAAGAGACCAGACATTGAATGTGTTAAACGAAAACAACGCTCCAAAACTGTCAAATCTTTTCATACCACGCCATCGATCAAAAATTTCCGGCTTTGCCGGCCGCGAACTACTTATTTTTGATCGAAGTACCACGCAGACATTTACTTGGTTTATAGTAGTCCGTGTTTCATACGAACTTAATGAGGGGTTTTCGATTTGCATTAAAAAAAAACTAGTTCTAACTAACTCGATAGATGGCAGTGCGTGAACTGGTGACTAGGGTATGTCTATGTCAAATGAAGGGAAAACGGCACGATGGTTGAGACAGAGAAACATTCATTCTATCTGATTTCTTGAAATATTTTTTTCATTCAAATAAGTTGATTTACAGACTTACGTAACTAGTAACACAACTGACTCTATTCAAAGTAACCTAGAAAACTTATTAATTTCTTCTCAGGCTACAAGCATATTTTTATATCTCTCTTGTGTGAATGAGATGGGTATATCCACTACCTCTAGTGCCTTGTTCCTCTAAGCGATCGACCGATTATCATTTTGACGTTTTCTTTAATTTGACATTTAACATACCATAGTAACCAGTTGAAGCCCTGCCATCTATCGAGATACATGGAACTAATTTTTTTCTTTTTAAAAATGCAAAACGAAAACCGCTCATTAAGCTCATAAAATCAAACTCAACTTTTAATCGTGTTAATCTGGTCAGGATCATTTGTCAAACGTCATTATAACGTCTTCATCGACACAATGGCGTAATTTCGCTTTTAAATCAGAATACATGGATTATTAATGAAAAATTCGCAGACGAATATTAATGAAGGCACTGACTAGTAAGAATTTTATGAACATGTAAAATTACAATTTAGTTGCAAGAAGTTAGGCGCTTGCTCTAAAACTACATTATTCAATACTAACCCGCGGTTTCGTAAGCGCTTTTCATGTAGTCTATGGCCCAGACTCCACCTATGCGGAGATGTGCGGAGATGTCTGTAGGGAGACGAGATGCGACGTTTTTCAGCTAGGGCTCCACCGGAGATGCGTACTGGCTAGACTGGAGTGGAGATGGTGCTGGTTGGAGCGGCTGAGCTGCGTGCGGCGAGCCTCGGATGTTTGTCGAGATGAATGCACTAGCGAGGCACATCTCACATCTCCGCTCATCTCATCTCGTCTCCGCTGCGTGACGTCACCAGCTTGCGAGGCACAGCTCACATCTCCGCTCATCTAAACTAATCGACCTACCTAGTACACTCACTTTCTTTACGACACAGGAATTATCCTAGTGTAAAGTTTGTCGACTTACATACATTGCTATATTTAAATACCAAAGTAACTACAACTATGTAACTATACCTACCTACTATAGGCAAACCGACTTAGTGTAGGTACCTACCTTAATTAGTTACAGTAATGCGAACCTACCCACTCTATCCTTTTATATGTATGTACGTATGTCTAAGCTGTCTGTGACTTAAATAAATGAATTATTATCTCTTCTCGTCTCCGCTGCGTGATGTCGCCAGCTTGCGTGGCACAGCTCACATCTCCGCTCATCTCATCTCCGCTGCGTGACGTCACCAGCTTGCGAGGCACAACTCACATATCATCTCAACACATGTCTTCTCCGCTCATCTCATCTCAGGTCAGCTTTAGTGGGGTCGGTCTCTCATTCTCCCATGGATTTGCCATCCACACTAGCAATGCAAAATACAGAACCCCAAAATCCTGATCGCGCATCGTCTGTCGCCAGTTGTTTGCCATGTAGCAATTTACATCCCGTCCAAACGTAGGTCCAAATTAATCGTCCCGGAATCTACTTAAGGCTCGGGCCGATAGTCAGAAAAACGCTGCGTTTTTACAACGTAATACGGACCCCTAAAAACGACAAAATGTCTCGGGAACCGTTAAATACACTGTAGTTCTTTGACATCGATGTGGGAGTGTGTCGGATGTGGCATTCGACTTGTTCGTGTTCAAATGGTGACTGGTTTTCCAGATATAGGTATTTAAATACCAACCTACTAGTTTCAGGCCGCGGATTCGCACGTGTTATTTCTATAAAAACATTTCATCTCGGAAAGGGTATTTTTGCTCTTCGATTCGATATCTGAGTGTAAAAGCCGTTTTTATTCGCTAGAGGAGAAAGTGAATTGAATTTAGATCACCGTGCGCACGATGTTTAAAATTCAAAATACTCTTTCCTCGCTGAGGCGGGATGAAAAGTTACATGTTGCACTCGAGTGCAAAGATTTTTTACCTCGTGCTCTTTTGATTCTCTCGCTAACGCTCAGGATTCTAATTTTACAATCGCTTCTTCGCTTCGCTTGCTCGGTCATCAAGAGCACGCGGTTGAAAACCAACTTTGCACTCTTGTTCAAAATTAAAATTCAAAATTCAATAACTTTATTTCTTTAGGCTTACAAAATAAGCACTTAGACAAGTCAAATTTTATAGATAAACAGCTTAATAATAGTAATTATTATCAAATAAGAAACAAAATGTTATTGATTTTGTTCGCTTAAATTTTTTGTCCACTAGTGGAAGAAGCGAAAAATAAACCACTAGTAAGTGTATAATGCTTAAAATTTAATACAATGTTATTCGCCTATCTAAATCTAAATATAATGTGATTTAGATACAGGTCAATATTTATATATAACTAAGCTTAAGATTGTTCTCCTATAATACTATTGTCGGTGCGGAACTGGGCGACATCTGGCCAAGCATTAACATCATTGATATAATCATCTATGGAGTAAAAGGCTTTCTTGATAAGATTCTTCATTCTTCTTGTATAACAAATAACTATTATTATTCCTATCCAAAATTCTACTCATTATGAATGTAAGCGGGTTAACTATGGTTCATAGTTTGTGTTTGAAAAACACTTACATTTGATCCATTACCGAGGGACTTTTTCAGGGTCAGATGAGAGCGCATAGCGTCGTTCCCGGTCATGCGCACATTACGTGTTAGTATAGGGGGCATCCATTATTGACGTGAGTCAAATTAGGCAATTTTTCGACCCTCCTCTCCCTCTGGTGAGATGTCGTGAGATTTGGGTTGACCCCCCCCCCCCCCCCCCCCCCAATAATCTCACGTGAGGTTTTTCAAAACGAATATTAAAATGTAAGTAGGTACCTAAGTTAATCTGTGCTTGATAGCATTTGACATATGACTTCTAAGTCGTAAAATATAATCACAGTGACAAAATCGAACAATAAAATACTAAATAAGATCAAGAGGAGATAATTTCGCGCCAACACGGAAGGAACACCTGCGAAAATTCGCGGAAAAATAATTACGTGATATATGCCACGACCCTCCCCCCTCTTTCCCACGTGAGATTAGGTGAGATTTGGCTTGACCCCCTCCTCCCTAAACGCCTCACGTAATTAATGGACGCCCACTAAGATACATAAACTTATTTATTAAAGTTCATTTATTTATTTGCCCCCTCTACAAATATAAAAACCACCTCCATTATCAACCTACTTCCTACAGTCACCCGAATATTTCTTCCAAAACAAAAACCCAGTAAACTGGACCAAAACATCCATCAAAAAACGCAAAAATACCTACACGACGAGGAAAATTATCTTTAATTATTACAATTGTACCAAGAGGACTCTCTACCGGTATCTTACCTTATTTCAGTTTGGAAATCGAACGCCCCGCCATATTGGACCTTATTCTGACGTTTGTAGAACTGTCAAAGTTTTCGCGGGAGGTTGTATATGTTTGCAAGATGGCGGGCGGAGTTGCCTGTAGTTTTTTACGTGAAAATTTTTCGTTTTCGGGTGTGGCCTTCAAGACTCCGCCTTTATAATGACTGCAATAGGCAGTAATGGGTTGAGATGCTTCCTTAATAACATTTTGGGAAACGGCGATTTTAAAAATAATGAGTGAAAATTTTTGGTGGTTTAATTTCATTTTGTAATTAGCTTGATTTAATTATTTCTGTTAATATCTTGGATGTAGCTCCGTTTATTTCCTTATATAGCTTGAGTTAATGGCTTTTTAACGAATGGCAAAAAGCCACTCACAAAACTTCATACCTACTTTAAAATGATATAGGTAGGGTCAACTCCACAGGGGAGTGTGTCGTGGCGATAGTCTTACCATAGGTAGGTAGGTAGGGTACACTGGGGTCAATTGAAACACTTTTAAGAAAATTGGTCGTGTGACTTCATTCCATACCCCTATTTGTTTATTAATGTGTTTTAATTATAGCCAGACTATCTGGCTATATAATTAACCTAATAATTTGGCATAACATACGCCTTTAAATTAGATAGAAGCTATTTAGAAAACCTTGGAAAATGTTTCAACTGCCCCCGTGTCAGGGTCAATTGAAACGGTGCCTGGGGTTAGTTGAAACAAGTGTTTCTACAAATGATTTAACTAGCCTTATGTACAGTTGATGTTGTGTGTGAAAAGGTAAAGTAGGTTTGTTGTGAGAAAAAGATGTTTTACTAAAAAATTATCAGTTTTATTGTTTTTGTGGTTAAAATTTTATACTTATTCAAGTTTTATCACCACTAAGTATCAGGTACATTAAGTTTCTTAAATTATGTTTTTACCTAAGAGCTACAACAGTAATGACCTACTCAATGAGATCGACATATAACATTGTTTAAACACTTTTTCTATTTTAGATAAAATTCTTACATAAATAATGTAAAGTTTAATGGCTTTATCCTATATCCAAGTTAAATTATCACTATAAGGGACATTACGTTTCTTAAACATTTTAAAATTCACAAATAACTAAAGCATAGTAATAAAAGTAGCGAGTTACACAATTAATAGATAACAATGAAAATGTATCAATGGAGTGCCCTTCGTAACGACTTCATCGTATGCTTTTTTATACTTACCAATATCAGTCTCTCCACGGTTGGTTGTTTTAGGACGTTTTTTTGGCATCTAAAATAAAAAAAATATAAATATGGCTTTACAAACATTTGTCCCTTTGCCCACCGCGCCCTTAGGTCTAGGTCGACAAAAGTATGACATAATATGCGTAATATGCTAGAAAAAGTATTATAAAAACGGTTTGGTGTCAATAAAAATACGTTTCAATTGACCCCGAACCGTTTGTTTCAACTGACCCCATCCCTTCACTCTAAATATTTTATCAAACAGAATAAAAACCAGATGTGATATGTGGGCATACACCACGAAGCATTCAACTAGAATATTCATAGGAATAATGATAGTAAACAACACTGCTGAACAATAAATAGTTTCAGTGCAATACACAAAACAATAATAGAAAAAAAACTTACTTTTCGCGTCGAAAAAGCGATGCACCCACGTAAAAATTTCCAGCGCGCTCAGAACGGCCACGCGTACTGGCCGACACATTCCGACCCACAGCGCGCTTCTTTCCTCCCTCAAGACCACCCCCCTATTACTAACCGTCTTAGAGTTATGTAACTTGTTTCAATTGACCCGTGTTTCAATTGACCCCAGTCTCCCCTACCTACTTACCTACTACCATATAATTCTATGTAAACTCAAGGAACTGTTTGTAACCCCCATGTATGTTCAGCGATTTTCAGTGGTTCAAAAGTTATTTGGACTTTGGTAAAATTTTAGTCAAAATCAGATTTCAGTCTGAATTCCGCAATTGCAGCCAAAATATAAGGTTTGCGACCTTGCCTTTTATTTAAAACAAGATCAATAGTGGACCTTTCGTACCTCTATACCAATCATAAGTAGTCTTAGATTAATAAAAAACCAAAAAAAGAAAATTATAGCAAATTTTCTTTTCAAAATCTAATATTTACATTAGCTTTGATTGGTTGTAAAAAAAATATTTCGCTTAGTATTTTTTTCTGCAACCTATCTTAAAAACTATAGCTTTCATAAAGAATAAACCCTGCCAAATTTTCATTTGGCTAGTACTAGGGCATCAAGTTGAAAAATGTAGGTACTTAAGGCGAATAGTAAGGCAAATGACCTTGGGCATATCCGCGCGCCTATATACAGCAATGAGTGCTTGTTTTCGATTCAGCATACCATGTAGTGCCCTAATCAACCAAATAATACGATCCTCTGCGGTTAGGTGACGAGTAACTGGTCTGGTTTGTATCACAGATTTTGTAGGGAAAAATACGTTTTTACGTTTAATATCGTTATTTTGACTGCTTTTCGACGTATGAACTATGTGAATCACTATACTGAATTTGGTACTGATCGAATTTGAGACACCGATAAAAAGTGAGTTCGAAGCAACTAAACACACACTATAACTAACACTATAACAACTAAACTATAATTAACATTTGGGACCGCCAAGCACTCGAAAACTAACATTCTAACAAGGTAAAGGTTTCTTGTTCGCTTCTTTACTTTACCTTAAAAAGATTGAAGTGAACAAAAAATCAAAGTGATCACTTTATTTCCTAGTTTTACGTATGTAATTTGTATTTTGTGACGTGTCCAAGTGTCCTGTAAGGTCTTAAGGAAATAAAGCACTTTGATATTTGATATTTATTTGATACTTCTTCAAGATATGTGTTACAGGATATATAAATTTCAAAACTCCAATCAATATTTTTGTCAGAAAACGGGTTCAAAAACACCTAATTTTCGTGTTTTTGCCTTCATATACGCCATAGAGCCAACAATCTGTGACCAAAAAGCCTTACTAGCCAAAAACTACTAGTTCATGTCAACGAAAGGATAGGTAGCTAAATAAAACCATTATGCCTCGGTCTTGCATGGCTGTGATAGATTACGTATGTATTATGGAGGTTAACTCGATAGGTACTGAGGTCCCCCACCTCCCAGCCACCGATGATCCACCCTTCATGTTACACCGTGTATATTTTGAGTTTTTTTATAATAAAACACTGTTTTTACCGGATTGATCGCGTATATTTTATATTTTGTTTATAACCTGACGTTTCGGAGGCTTTTCAGCTTCCATGGTCACAGGCAGACTGAGGTGACATTTGTCTTTACAAGTAATTTGAGTTTTGCATATCTACCGTCAATTATACAACTTTAATTTTAACGGTCCGTATGTACGCAGTAATCACTAAGTGTCTTGATGGGTTGTAGCTATGGATTGCTGGGTGTGGGACCTGACTCGATGTAGGACTGGATCCCAAGCAGCAGGTACTCTCCAACCATCTTCTCTATATATCTTTTTTTTATAAGTTTGTATCTGTTAAGTTGTCCATTGGATTTTTGTGGTCAGATTTTTCTTAGAATGTAACTTTGTCCATAAGAATAGATAACCAGTCAAGTGCTAATCAAACTCGCGCACGAAGGGTTCCGTACCATTACCTATAATAAAACCGGTCAAGTGCGAGCCGGACTCGTGCACGAAGGGTTCCGTACCATTATCTATAAAAATGGCAAAAAAATCACGTTTGTTGTATGGGAACCCCCTTAAATATTTATTTGTTTTTATTTGTTGTTATAGCGGCAACAGAAATACATCATCTGTGAAAATTTCAACCGTCTAACTATCACGGTTCATGAGATACAGCCTGGTGACAGATGGACAGACGGACAGCGAAGTCTTAGTAATAGGGTCCCGTTTTTACCCTTTGGGTAGGTACGGAACCCTAATAACGGCAAAAAAAACTGGTTAAATTAGCTACAAATTTAACTCCGTCAAGTTTTTCGTTATCTTGTATAGGTTTCGAGTTATCTGCTCTTGAAAGCCTGTGATTTCGGAAAAAAAAACATTTTTGCCTCACATTTTTTGTTCTTTTTAACCGGATAACTCTTCATTAATACAGCACAAAATGTACTAACTACCAGGTCACATTAAATTGAAGAAACAAGGTAGATTAGTGGGGTTAAAGGGAGAAAAAAAGGCGAAAAGTTTATGTAAAAGCATACTTTATTCTTACATTAACAATCTTTACATCGTATTCACAGCTTTGGTCTATGTCGAGCGTACATCATGCCCCAAATATACTATTAAATTTTTAATAACATCTCTTTTCCAATGAAGCGTTTTCTGAATAAAAAATGAAAACAATAAAAACTTTCGTAAGTAGACAATTCGTTATGAACGCAAGCGGGTTTACTATGAACCTAGTTTGGTATGAAAGAACACCAACGGGTGTGCGACTTAACCGCACTCACCTTTAAATACCCCCTTAAGATGGGTGCAAACCTCTTAGCCCCCATACAGACGTAATTTCCGATGAATTTGGAAACTAAACCCTCAATTGCATGAAATTTTGCATACATAATCGGATAGGAAATAGCTATGTTCGTAACGTTTTATTTTTTCAAAATACATAATCATCATTTTGTTTTTGAAAAACTAAAACGGTGCAAACTATTTCTTATCCACTTATGTATGCAAAATTTCATTAAAATCGGGGACGTAGTTTCCAAATGAATCGGAGAGTACGTTTGTAACGGAGTTTAGTTAGTGGTTCGCATCCAACTTAAGAGGCCTGCGGATGATAATTTGCCCATACAAACGTACTACCAAAATGATTTGTAATTCGAGCATATTTCCACTATATCATGTTGTTTTTTGTATTCGAATAGTATATATCTAGGTCCCTGGTTGGTTTTTTTCTTAATAATACACACCTATAATGAAATGTATGCAAAAATATGCAAAATCGAATTCAACATATTTTTACGTCTAATATGACATGTTTTCGTCCTATTGTTTTGTATTAAAAACAACAATATCGTACGTTTTGTTTGTTTAGGAACATAGCTTATATTGTCTAGTTACAGAATAACAACACAATGTCGAAGATTCAACAACTTTTCAGGCATCATTTTTGGTATTACGGTACATAATAATTCACGAATTGAAGTTGCGAGCAGCTGTCGCCGGATTCTTAAGGAGGGGTGAGTGCGGTTCAAGCCGCGCTATCCGCCGCGACCGTGTGGGCGTTGGTGTTCTTCCAACACGAAGTAGGTTCGCAGTTAACCCGCTTACATTAACAATGAAAGTAAAACAAGTTCAGCCAGATTGAATAGAGAACGCTTTTGTGCGGAGTTTCTGTCAAAAGAGGCGTTCCTTTACAAATAGGTAACAAATAGTTCCATACTCAAAAGAGTGCGAGAGTGTCGATGTCATGTCAAACCTATCTCCACGATGAAAAACGAAAACCTATCGGTTTTACATGTTTAGTCTCGCTCAGTTTGCATAGTGTAGAAGGAGATGCCCTCTACTTCAACACCGAAAGACAGCTGTTAGCAATTTAACGCTCTGTCAGAGAAGTGCAAGCTAAAATGAACTTTTTTGCATTAAAGCTAGAATCTAAAATGTATTTTTTCCCGGTCTAGAAAGTTACGCCAGAAAAACTAATTGTCAATAGGTCATTAGGCACACAGAAGAACCTTAGAGTAGAGTTTGTCTTTTTTTTATTTCATGGTGAGGTCGGTCTTACCAGCTTGGTTGCGAAATCAAATTTGTTGCCGGCAACCATCACCATGGTGGCGCAACCATTAATATGTATAGAGCTATTTGGCGTCTCGCTCACTCCACCACCATTTGCGCCACCAGTCGTACGTATAGCAAAAGAACTGTTAACTATCGCTCGCCATACACTCACTATGAGCCATCACTGACGGTTAATATAATATATATTTTTATATCACGGTATCTTAAGATACTGAGCGATAGGGCGACTTCATCTTAAGATGCCTTTCTATATAGTATTTAAATAAAAAATACGTGCGATACCTTCGCTGTTTTTCAAGAGAATGAGATCGTAATATATATTATCGTATCTTAACAGTGTGTGATACCTTAAGATGCTATAATATTTTATCGGAAGGTATCTAAAGATTAAATGTTATAGCATCTTCACCGTCTCTTCGACCTCCATTTTGAAGCTGACAATCCTAGTGTATGTTTTGGTGTTTCTAGCTTGGTAGCTCATGACACCACGGGCAAGACAGGTGGCGCCACCACGGCGTTCTAATAAGATAGGGCTTTAGTGGCATAGAACGATCATTGACGTTGGCAGTTGATTTTCTTTCGACATGACATCCTCACGGATGTAGATACTTGCGCCATCTATCCAGTCCTAACCCAAACAAGTTTTTTTCTTTTTTGGAAAACGCCCCAACATAACCTCCAAATATAAACAAGTTTTCAAAATCAAAAACTGACTTCTTCTTGACATTTGTCAGAATGTGCAAAAACACAGTTTATTCATTGATTCAAGTTGATAGATTGTTATATGGGGGTAATGTGTACAGCGAGATCCAGAAGGCCTATGTCCAACAGTGGACAAGCATAAGCTGTAAATATATACCCGCTTATTCATAAGTCTCTTAACTTAAAACATTGCTATTTCCCACTCTTGTCTTCTTTTATTGCGATAGAGTCAGAGTGAGGAAAAACACTGCTTCACAACTGTTTTAAGTAAACAGACCATTATGAATAAGGGGATAGAATAGAAATTGGCTTAATACATAACAGGGGAGGTACGTAGCTCCATCGATAGGTTATCGATAGAGCTTTCTTTACATAAACGACGATAAATCACAAGAGTTGACTTTCCAAAGACCTACGAGTTTTGAGAGTACAATTTTCAGCCATTTTCTTCGTTAACTGAACAATCAAATCACAATTGAATTCAGTAAATCGACAAAACCAATATTTTAGGCCAAGAGAGTAAAAATTAACATCATCTTTCAGACAATTTTCTAAAAAAATCTTGTACGCTCCTTCACTCTAACACCTATATCCCGCTTTCCTTAGTCTAAGGTAAATATTCACTAAAACTAGAAAATAAAAGAATAAAAAAACACTAGCGTCTTCCACTAATGTGCGTAATAGATTGTACTCTTACAGCGTAACGAAAATGCAAAGAATTCGGAAAATATCGAGCACCATAGATCGACTTCTGATAGCGACGCAACGTCAGGCTTCAAGGGTTAAAAATATGAGATTTAGTCTCGTCAAGATACTGTGAAGTTCAAGGGTTAAAAGTGGGTACTATAGCCCATCGAGATACAGCGCACCCAAGTGCCAAAAGTACCAAGATAAATAATTATTTGTAACACACTTCAAGGGTTATGCAGAACCGATATAAAATTACTTGACGCACACAGCAAGGGTTAAAAGTGCAGTAACGATATCAAATTATTTGATGTACGTTTCAAGAGTTAAAAGTGCAGTACCGATAGAAAATGATTTGGTGCACACTTCAAGAGTTAAAAGTGTAGTAACGATAGAAAATCATTTGAAGCGTGGTTAAAAATGTAGTACCGTTAAATCACGTTTAAGAGAAAAAATGATATTTTGGAAATTATGATATTTTCCATGAGTCTCCAATTTCCAACCAACCAACCTTGAGTCTCAATTTTTTTTTTAATAAGTCGTCTTTAATTAACCGACTTAAAAAAAGGAGGTTATGAAATCAGCCTAATGTTTTTTAATAAATGAAGCAGTCGTGCGTAGCTATCAGATATCGTCATAATTCTCAAGTCATGGCTTAGAATCTTTCTTTCAAAAATCAACAAAACAAACAGAGATTTGGAGAATCACATATTAACAACTTTCATAGTTCACAGTTCGTGAATTACTTATTGTAATACAGGTACAGAGGTCAAATCGAAACCCTTTAAGTGTACACAGACGACTAAGATGCTATATTTCACCTTAAGATAAAATATCGCTCGCCATACAATCACTATGAGCCATCACAGACGGTTAATATAATATACATATATTTTCATATTACGGTATCTTAAGATACTGAGCGATAGGGCGACTTCATCTTAAGATGCCATGCTATATAGGATTTGAATAAAAAATACGTGCGACACCTTCGCCGTTTTTCAAGAGAATGAGACCATACTATATATATACTATATATTATAGTATCTTAACAGTGTGTGATACCTTAAGATGCTATAATATTTCATCGTAAGGTTTCTTAAGATAAAATGTTATAGCATCTTCACCGTATGTGATGATGACCTTTACGGACCTCGATTTTACTTGTACATTTCATGTGAAATTGTAAGCAATAGGCAAAGTTCAAAATGCGTAGTGTGAGTTTTACACAGGGTGTTTCATTCCCGATGAAACGAAAAGGTGGAGTGGTCTGCATCAATTTTACTTGCTGTACGTTCTGAGATTTTCTTGATTCTATTTAGAAATAAATATAATAATCTCTGTTTATCTTGGGGTTAGACGATGCTGTGTGAATCGTACAGCGTTATTTAATTTCAATAAATATAATAACAGTTTAACAGTAACTTTGTCAACAAAGAAAGGAAATAAAGAAACAGCTAAATCCCAAGACGTCGACAGGTAGCAGTTTCGGCGGTGCGAAAAAAGCTGTACCCTGCGATCCACAAACCGCATGCCCAGCGTGGGGATTATGGCATTACCAGGTGGTAATGCCGACCCTGATGCTGTGAACAATGGAAAACAAGGGAAACAATGCGCTTATAGGGGTCGTCTAGGTCCAGTATTGGACTGTTAGTGTTTTTGTTATTGTAAGTATTTACAAATATAATTATTGAGTTATCTGCAGACTGTTGCAAACAATATAGCTATCTTGATCGCATAGGAACAAGATAATAAAATACTAAACTGAGAAAGATAAAATTTTGTAGACTTTACCGTTCATAAAACAAAGAAATACCAACGAAGATAACCCCCACCACCTTAATTCGTTTAATCGTTTACAGATGGAACATCCTGTATACAAATATTAAACGTTGCATAGATCGAGCATCGAGGTGAAAAAAACTCGCACTAAACATAAAAAGAAGCAATAAAACAACATCAAGTAAATTACAGTATTGTCCAAACATCTTATAAACTAATCTTCTTGTATCTGCGAATGGCAAGATGCATTTATGAAGGAATTTCGATAAAATTATAAAAACAAAACATCGAATAGGTTACATTTTCTTATCCTATTCTCATTTAGATAAATTGCCAAATAAATTCGATTTTATCACTTTTATTCAACATTTTTCTTTGACTACCCGCGTGTTGAAAATAATATTACATTGATTTAGGACCGTTTCAAACATGACGATGATAACTGTCAAACTATTTTATTTATTAAAATAATCTAATCTAACGTTGAATGGATCATTGGCCATTTTTGATAACTGTCAAACTATTTTATTTATTAAAATAATCTAATCTAACGTTGAATGGATCATTGGCCATTTTTGATAACTGTCAAACTATTTTATTTATTAAAATAATCTAATCTAACGTTGAATGGATCATTGGCCATTTTTGATAACTGTCAAACTATTTTATTTATTAAAATAATCTAATCTAACGTTGAATGGATCATTGGCCATTTTTGATAACTGTCAAACTATTTTATTTATTAAAATAATCTAATCTAACGTTGAATGGATCATTGGCCATTTTTGTGTGAAACATTTTTGTTTGAATTTTGTATGAAAACTTTTTTTAATGAAACAGATTGACTTATTTTAATATTAAGGTCAATATTCAGGATGCTAAGATTAACATTTTGAATGAAAATATAAATTGTATGAAACAGTTCAAAAGTTTGTATGAACCGGCCCAAACCCCAAACACGCACAGGTAGAATCGAACATTGGCAAAAAGTAATCATTATGGTAACTTCTCACATTAATACGGAGAATTTGAAAAACCTATTTTATTTACAAGTAAAAAATTTGGGCCTTATTTTATAACAAAAATCTGATTTAAATTAGTTTTTCCAAAAACCCCGGTAACGAAAATGATAAATCTAAAAAACAAACATAAAGACTAAACAACAGATATATCTGAATTTATACTTATTGAGAGAAATATGGATACCTAGTTGAATAAAAATCTTTAGATAAGGAATAAAGTTTACGACAGAGAAAATCAAAAATTTAAGTGATAACGTAATTCTTACAAAATTTAATTAAAAATATATACGATAACATTTATAATTATCGAATTGAGTAGATCAAAAAACTTTTCGTAGCAATAAAAAAAATGGTTATTACGAAAACAACTTTAAACAACATGTAATAAAAAATATAAAATAAAGAAAAAAATATTAAAGACACGGATCAGCGTATACATCCGGAAAATGAAACCAACCTTTTTTATAATATTTAAGGTAGGTATGGCAAAATCTGCCAAATTATTTAACTGTTGGAATCATTAAGCTAGTGATTGTATTAAAAACAATAGGTACATTATTTCTTATTTCAATGATTAAAAATTCTAATTAAACAAGAAATTAAGTTATAAAACACCAATAGCGAGAAGAAAAAAGAGATAAAAAAATTATATCGCTGCTGTAACTGAGTCAACAAACTAGTAATAATGAAATTTAATATTTTTGACTACTTTGACATTTTTTTTTGTTTTGGCAATTAGTTTGCCTAGCACTGGTATGCCTAAAAAATTACACTTAATGTAAGACCGAAATTATCAGTACATTTAACGATATTATGTACAAGGTCACTGTGTTTTTGCTTGTACGGTACATGTATAACTAAAATTAATATAATTTTCTCCAATAGTTATTATTTTATATATATTTTTAAAGATTTTTGACTAGAAATCGACCTAGCAGGATTTTATCTTTGAGAAAAATCTTAGATCTCTATTCCATTATAACAAAAATATACTCAACTTTGGGTTTTATGACTTAGGCCGTTTTCAATTTAACATAAATACAAAATTTATTGCACATTGCTCTTAAACTTTGAAAATAAATTTAAATTTCAAATTTGTTAACATCATGCAGTAAAAATATAATTTGGACATGATTATAAAATATTTGGCACAGGCAAAAACACAGCAATCATAAAAATATAGTACAGACCATTTCAATAAATCTACGAAAATTTAAAATACTTAAACGAAACCATGAGTATGTAATTAATTAATAGAATTATCTAAATAGGGTCTGCACATTTTTTTATATAAAATATACAAAGTATAAAAAAATATTCATGGAGATATAGAATGTCATCAAAGGTTTTATTCGACTGTGGAATGTCTCACCTCACTGAAGAATCCGCGATAAATCCTGAAAAAAAAACATAAATTTTATATTTTTTAAACATAATTCATTTAAACGCGCAAGACTCAACCTTAAATTATCTCGTTACACTTCAGATCATTTTAATTTGATTTTAGAGGTATCTTATTTATAATCGCGATTTTGTGTATTAATTTTGGAAAAAAATGCTTTTAAAACAACATCGACTTGATCGATGAAAATTTTTGACCACCAAATACTAAAGTAATCAAAAACGTTTATAATGTTGCCAAAATTTGTTCTTATAATTTATCCATTAGAGTTCCTGATCGAAGGGCCGTTCAAACAATCCATACTAATATTATAAATTCGAAAGTCTGTCTGTCTGTCCTTTTCATGCTGAACGGATCTCAATGAAATTTGGCGAGGGGGTAAATGATATCCCGGGGACATAGGCTACTTGAAAAGTTAGTACGAAGTCACAGGCAGCTGCTAGTCATCAATACGACTCTTTTGACATTGCCAGGCAGAGTTGTGGCAGCACAGACACAACGAGCCATAAAATAAGAAGTTAATATCATTTAATTTCGATCGTTATTAAAGGATGGCAACATTTTTAGTTCTGTCAAACGTGTTATTAGTTTTTTTTGTTAGTTTTGTTAGTATCCGGCACAGCGCATCAGCATTGCTATACAGCGGGGCAATGCGTCTTGGGCACGGTTCCGACTGGTATTGATATGGATCAGTTGAGCTACTTGTAGATTGTTTGCAACAGTCTGCAGTTAGCTCAATTGTAAATACTAGTTTTCATTTAATTCTATTATTTGATTGTAATTTTCTTTGTTAAAAGAGACTTATCCACACAAACACATTAAATTTTTTATTTTATTGTTGAATTAAATAGGATACGAGAACAATGTAACTTACTAGATTTTATCTATCCTGGCTGTATGTTGAATTGATATACACGACACAGGGACTCGTGTGTAGGTAGAACAACAGTTTTTTTATATTTTTTTTATTTATTTATCAACAAAGGTTAGGTATTACAAAATAATAATAATACCCAAAAAACCATAGAGGTTTGTGACGGAGCGCTTAGTGAGCCATCTTGCGATTTATAACAAAGTGTGATTTTTGTATTACCTACAGAAAAATAGTTACATTAAAAGGTTCCTTTCCTATGTTAATTGTTATATAATTGTTTCTTTCTCTTTTGCTTACTTATTGGAAACATTGTAGTTTTAAGTGAGCATACAATTATTTAGTTTTTAGAAGTTGTTTTTTAGGGTTCCGTACCCAAAGGGTAAAACGGGACCTACTAAGGGGTCAACTTTAATTCAAGAGGACAACTTTATGGGGGGGTAACTTTTGTTGAAAAGGGAGGTGAGTTTAGTTAAGTACCTCATATCTGTGCAGTAACTGCGGTCCATTGTAGTGTGGGGTCTCGCTATAGAAGAACGGTCGCTTCATCGTGTTCTGCCCTAAAACAGACAAGGCTTATGTATAAATATATTTATAGTAGCCGTTAAACATCTTGTCCGAGTCTTGTCCTGAGGCCCAAAGGCACTATGAAAGCAGAGGGGAAGTTTTGAAGATTTTGATATAAATGACCTGCAACTTTTTGACAGAAATGTGCCTAGTTTCAATATCCCATCAAAACATCAAAAATGCTCTATGATTCCACTCCCATGTGCCTTGAGTTTCTATAGTTAAGGAAAACGCACTACCTATTAAGAAGTTAAAAAAACCAAATTGATTTCAACTCCCTTTACTACCCCTTGGGATAAAATTTAAAAAAAAACGCTATAGGCCACTTTTTCACTTAAAAATCTTCTAAGTTTATCAAGTCAAAATCAATAAACAAGCCGTGTATACACGAACCTCAAAGTTTAGCGTCCGTTTTCAGGGTTGTTATGAAAAATACTGACCCGTTTTCCATAATTTGAATTCTATGAATAAAATGTACACGCTTTCAACATGAAAGACAAATTTACTAACATCCTTGAGTCTAAATAAATATGATTTAGGACTATTTAACAAAATTTTAGCCGACAACCGACGACGCAGCGAAACAACTGTGTAACTGACAACGGTGAGTCATTTCAAGTGACTGATTTATAGTACGTAAATTATTTCTTGCTGTTCGGTATTTTTTCGTACCTTGTTATTTGATAGGTGTATTAGTTTGTTAAATATTAATTAGTATACACAATAGGACCGACATGTATTATATTATACCGGTTCTTAAAACAAATATGATTAAAAAAAAATTGATATGTATCCACAATGATTAGACACATCGTATCTTATAGTACAATACAAACATGCACGGTCACTAAGTATTTAAAAATGAACGTTCAACGCACTTTTAAAAAGTAGTTTGAAAATTCCTGAAATACATATTTAATTACATATTGAGTATAATAATACAGTATAGTTTTTTTGTAGTTGGCGTTTATACAATGTTGGAAACCCATCGAAGTCGCATGAAAAATCAGGAACTTCAGGCGCCCATCAGGAACTTCAAAACTTATTGGAAGATGTTTATGAAAATTCCGATTTACCGAATCTCAACGTCAAACTGAAAGTGGTAGACAGGTGGGTTCATGACGACCCAGAAAAAACACAAGTTCATGGGTCTATCTCCAATGGTTTCCGAGTTATAGGCTTGTTAATGAAAATCTGAAATTCTCTGCCCGACGCCAAACTTTTCTATGCTGGGCCTAGACATGTGCGCCGACACTAAAATAATCAGCGGCGGGTAGGACTACATTTTATGATGATGTCAATATTTTGTGGCTTTTATTTTTGTATTACAAACTCAAACAACTCATTCATAAATTTTTGCGCGAATAAAAAGCAGTTTTCAAATTTTTTTTAGTTTATTTCTGTTTTTTCATCAATCATTTTCAATAGGTTAACTATAACTCTTTATACTGAAAAAAAGTCCACCACGATAGGCATCACTTTAAAAGATCCTGAATTAACCCAAAAAACCAAACAGTTCCACACCGTTTAACATTACATTTTACCTATTAAATATTGTTTTCAACAAGTCCAAACGAGGCAGTTAATTATACTCAGTGTTATATTTTTGAAACAAATAGATTATGACGGGTTTTGATGTGAGTTAGAGTGAGACAGGCAGAGATTGTAAATGTTCGACCTAAATTAAGTTCGATTCGATTTTTTACGGTGTACATACAAGACAAATCTCACTAATATTATAAACGTGAAAGTTTAGATGGATGAATGGATAGATAGATGGATGGATGTTTGTTACTCAATCACGCCAGAACGGCAGAACGGATCTGGATGAAATTTGGCACAGAGATAGATTATAGTCTGGAATAGGACATAGGCTACTTTTTATCCCGGAATTCCCACGGGAACGGGAACTACGCGGGTGAAACCGCAAGGCGCTGCTAGTTACAAATAAAACTATTTGGGTTGACACTGTGATCAGCCGTGACTTACCTTTTCCCTCGGAAGCTTAGTATTTAACCTGTACTTATGCAAAATGTCAGCCCAATCTGTTCAGTAGCTTTGGCGTGAAGAGGTAGCAAACATCCAAACTTTTGGATTCATAATATTAGTGTTAGATATGTATGACAAGTACTTACATAGTTGAGTGTGGGCCGCTAAGGCATTTTGCTTGGCGATCAGCAGCTCCGGCCCGGGGCGGGGAAGAGGATCGTAGTAACCTGCTAATTAAACAAAATATACTTTATTTTTTTTTTTATTTTAAGCTTTTATTGCTAAAAATTACATTTCTTTACATTTCTAAATTATATTTCTTTTAACACTTTTATCTTAATTTTTAAATTTTTAGCGTGTCCTGTGACACTTATGCCTCTTCCAGCTCTTTCCAGTGTTCTCTGCTGCGTGCCGTTCGAGACCACGTAGCACCTCCTACTTTCTTTATTTCGTCCACCCATCTTTTGAGCTGTCTACCTCTTTTCCGTTTGCCATCACGTGGATACCACTGCTGTAATGATTCTTGTCCATTTCTCTTTGCTCTCTCTAGTCATATGACCAGTCCATCTCCATTTTAGCTGTTTAACTTTAACTTTATTATACTTCAGATCAAATCAAAAATTATTTATTTCCATAAATACAAAAATGTACACTAAGAAAAGGTCAAATTCTTAAAATTAAACAGTGACACGGAAATAAAGTGATATTTTTGATTTCTGCCGCTTCGGTATGTAGACTAAAGTAAAGAAGCGACTAAGAAACCTTTAGCCTGTTAGTTGTTATTCCGAGTTGGAGCAAAATCTTCTAGATAATCTGATGAAAGGCAAGACCAAGAATCAACTACATGAGTCAGATCAAGGAGAAAGCCTCTAAGAGACCGCATTGGAAGAGACAAGTGGAGGAAGTGGACGACCGATGTGGCGCAGCGGGCGAAGGTCCGCCTCTGACGCAGGAGGTTCGGGTTCGATTCCTACTAAAAACTAAAACACAAACTTTAACAACGTATAATCACACGGGTGCAGCGAAAAATGTTAAACTTTGAATTCGAAAACGAACGAGAGATCAAATTAATTGATGAATGAAAGCTTTCAAAACCAAAACTGGCTTCGAGCTTCTGTGTTCTGTGCACAGAAGCTCGAAGCCAGTTTTGGCCAGTTTCGAGAATATGAATCTCGTTAAATATTTTCGACCAATATTCCTTGGGTCTTGTAACCCTTTTGTATATAAAAAATATTCAAGTTTTTGAATCGGAATAGTACCTGTAATGTGTAATGTATTGTATTATGTTTATCAGTCGTCTAGTACCCATAACACAAGCTCTGCTTAGGTTGGGGTCAGAATAAGAATAAGAATATTATTTATTTGTAACTCTATCAACAGACACAGACATAATTTAGAAATAAGAGACAAAACTACTGTCGATAAGAGTCACAAAACGGTCCCTGTCTCAGCATGAGCTAGTTGTAAACACTTTACAACCAACGCTGGTCTTCCGACAGAGCCGTTTAGTGACGTCACGGAAGATAACACATATACACAAAACAATCAAAAATATAACGATAAATAACCTACGGCAACGATTGACAAATAGATACAGCAGATGATAACTATACGGGCATCTAGCATTCATAGCATAGCCCATATGCGGCTATGCGACACAAAATCCTGTAAATTCTGTGAGGAGGCGGATGAAACGCCTCTCCATCTGCTAGGAGAGTGTGGAGCACTGATGCAAAAACGTAGTACTCATCTGGGCAAGCACCTGCTCGTCCCAGACGAGCTACGAGACATCCCCCCGAAGAAAATCCTTCAGTTCCTAGCAGCTGTAAGGGTAAGTGGCGAACTCTGAACGCCGCTGTCCTAGGGGTGAACACATTAAGTGGCGATCACAATCAAAGGCCTATCATGGCCGCAGTGATAAGAAAGCCACCAAAAGCAAATAAAAAAAAAATCTAGCATTCAACACAGTCTGTGTAGGTATTTACTTTTACAGGTGACATTTATAAACACAGATTACGAACACGGTTAGATGATGCTTTGTGTATTCTCCAGCATAATTTATATATTTACCTGGCATATTACTATGGCTCGTAGGATAGCACGGGTAAGGGCTGCCCTGAGGTTGCATCACGCTGTCTCCGCCTGAAAGAAAATTAAATAGTCAAAAATATATACAAGCTCTGCGAGTTAATAACGATGTTTTGAGGTAATTACCCATAGAGGAAAAACACGCTGCTGTCATAGCAGAGGTAAAGTGTCATTCAACTATTTTCTTGGTTTTGTAGCCTAAAACGAATCTATGTAAAACTGTTTAGACGACCTCTGTGGCGTGGTGGGCTAAGGTCCGCCTGCGACGCAGGAGGTTGCGGGTTCGACTCCCGCCTCGGGACAAATGTTTGTTTGTATGTTTGACGATCTACAGATATTTATTCAGGGTGTTCTGGTCGTTTTCTATGTATAATAAAAAATATCTATCTATGTTATGTATTGTATTATGTATATCAGTTATCTAGTACCCCATAACACAAGCTCTGCTTAGCTTGGGGCTAGATAATGCTGTGTGAATTGTCCAGCAATTTTTTTATGTGTGAGTTTACAAGGATATAACTTCAGTGCTTTAACGCACGCAAGCGACAAGAAATTGCGATTAATTTGTCGCATTTTTTTGGCTACACCTCGTTTGTGTCTTCTATCATTCTAAGCCTTCTATGTATTTACCGTTTTCCGGTTCCTGTTTGACTTGTTGCTGTATATGGTCCAGTAAGCGTTGCTGCTGCATCCGCCTTTCGTTGTATTGGTTTGCATCTGAGGACAAACATTTATACGGCTTTGATTATTTATATGTCACTAGCGGCTGCCCGCGGAATCGCACGCGCTTTTTAAGTAGCTCATGTCTGTCCCCGGGATACCATTTACCTCCCTGCCAAAGGACATCTATGATTTATCATCATGCTGCCGGTAAACTTTTAATATTAGCTAGGTAGTACTCATTCAATGAACTTTTTATTTAATTTATTTTAATGATAATGAAGATCTAATGCCAGAATGAAATGTTACATAAACACAGTTACTTTTCATTCCATTTCATTATCTTCAAACAAGATAAAGTTAAAAACTACAACCCGACTACGTGAAAGTTATAAAAGTTTGAAACATTTACATTGACAAAATAAAATGACGTATCGGTCATATTTGATAGGCATAGAGTTGAAAATGAAAATAGGTCGTAGGTATTGTAATTTTTCTCTATGGGGCCTGCAGCTTGCGGCTACCTAAACTTTAATACGCGTTTTGAAGGCTCATTCGGGGTCGGAGCCCTAAATCCTATAGCCTATAACCATCGGGGTATTGAGACGAATCAATCGATACATAATTTGTTGAAATCGAACCAGTAGTTTCAGCGCTACGTGGGAACAAAAAAATCGGCCACATACATACAAACATACAAATATACAAATATACAAACATACAAACATAGGGTGCTAACCTCATAACCCTCCCCTGTCGGTAGTCGGGTAAAAAAAACTTGTGATTGATAGTTTAAGAGAAAAATGGTAATAACTAAGAAAACAGATGGTACTTCGCACAATTACTTATTTTTGTTACTTTTTTTAAATAATGTTTGAAAAGAAGTGGATATGCCCTGTATGTCTAGATTATAATCGCCCTTAGATGTGTTTAAGCTTAATGAAACGGATGATGATGATATGGATGATGGTGATGCCATACCTAACATACCTAATTGCTCCTTGGTCCGCTCGTACAGATATTTGTCATCATCCGTTATATCAATTTCCTGTTTTATATGGTTCTCGTTGAAAAAGCTCTGGGTCTCCATTCTGTGTTGATCCTAGAATAAAAAAAAAATATTGAATAACAAAAAACCCGTTGTGGTACAGTCAGCTGCACAGATATGTATACACTTCCAAGTTTTCACTTTTATTTTACTCGGAACTTATCATATAAAAGTCTACGTACACATTTTTCATACTAAGTAGTCATCGTTCTTGTCAGAATACGATATATAAATTATCACAATGACTATACACTTACTATTCAGTCAAATTTCGAAACATGGGAGTGTATACATATTTTCGCAGCTGACTGTACATGCAAGGGTTGGGCTCCCGCAGTCTTATCGGTCTACACTAATGTCTCTTGTCTGCGTGTTCGTCTATATAACCATCTATTTCTCTGTCTCTATCTATATCTAACATCTAATAATGTCAAACCTTACCCCCTGTCTGCCTGTCTGTCTGCGTGGCTCTCAACCGTCCCTTTATCGACCCTTCCCTTGTTTCTACCTATCTTTCCGTGTCTATGATGACATAATACTACGCCGTTCGTGCAATAACTGCAGGTTATGCCACTGATTCCGAATCAGCTCCGCACTATCCGGATATCCGTTCTGGTACACATTAGGGTTTGGCTCCCGCATGTGACTCTTATCGGACTAAAGTACTGTCTTTCGTCTTTCAATCGGTCCATCTGTCTATCTACCAGTCTTTTTCTCTATCCTATATATAGTATACCTGAACTGAAGTCCATAAGGTCTGTCTGTCTGCCTATCTCACTGACTGCCTTTCCTCCTGTCTCGCTCCTGCCTCGCTGTATGTCTATCTGTCAGTATGCCTCTCTGCCTGTCCCTCTATCGACCTCTCAGACAGATCTTATAAACTTCAGGTTTATATAAGTCTGCCTTTCCTCCTGTCCGTCTGCCTCGCCGTCTGTCTTTCTGTCAGTCTGCCTGTCCCTCTATCGACCTCCCGCTAGCTTCTATCCATGTTTGTCTCTATGATGCTATAAGAATACTACGCACCTGCCGTTCGTGCAATAACTGCAGGTTATGCTGCTGATTCCGAAGCAGCTCCGCGCTATCCGGATACCCGTTCTGGTACATGTAAGGGTTTGGCTCCCGCATGTACGTTTTGTCGTAGTATACGTCGGGAAGTTTCTGATAGCTGTCTAGTACCTGAAATAACAAATCATTATTTATTTTTTAGGGTTCCGTATATGCTTATAGAAAAGAAAGAAATAAACAAATTTATTGGCGCACAAATTTACAATTTATGCTATTGACAACCTCAGTGCGCAGCGGGCGGTTGCGGGTTCGATTCCTGCCCCAAGAAACATATTTGTAGGATCTGCAGGATCCCATAAATCAGTTACAATGGGATTTAAATAACTTTAATCGTTTTCATAGAAACAAAACGTGTGGAGCCGCAGGCAGAAACAAGTATTTTATAAATAAGAGTTTATTACCTGTTTTTGGTATAAATCTTTTAGGTCATATCCATTCGTATGAGATTTTCTTTCTAAAGCATATTTCTCCGCTTCCTTATTATACTCTTCATTTGTCTGTGGTATATAATCTTCTGAACTTTTGGTATAATCTTTAGCTTTATAGGTATCTTTTTGGTAACTACCGCTACTACCATCCTTTTGGTAACTACCACTTCCATCTTTTTGGAAACTACCATCCTTTGAGTAACTACCATTTCCCTCTTTTTGGTAACCACCATCATCTTTGCTGAAACCCTCTTTCTGGTAATCTTTAAACTCTTTTTGGTAGTTTCCATCTTTATATCCTTCTTTAGGATACCCTGCTCCATCTTTAGCATACGCCGCCCCTTCTTTCGCATAACTGGCCCCATCTTTCGCATAACTCGACCCTTCTTTCGCATAACCCGTTCCATCTTTCGCATAACCAGTCTCCTCTTTCGCATAACCGTACGGATCGACCTCAGAGCTGTAGGATTTCTCAGAAACTTCGCTGTAGCTGTTGTTAGGTTGAGTATCGTCGTCTTCGTTTAGGACAGGGTCTGTTTGCATGAAGGCGTCTTGTTTCTTGGGTTTGATGGTCTGTGGTAACGGTTGGGGCAGGTTGGTCATGTGGCCTAGGGTTTGAAGGCGGTAGGCGAGCTGTAAAATAAAATTGGTGTTAATATGTTGGTACGGCATGCTAGTATATGTGCCGGGTGTTTTTTTTATATTCAATCTACGCTAGTATATACGAATCCTAGCTAATATACAATACAATACAAAATTCTTTATTCTACACCTAAAAATAAAGCTAAAAGAAACAGATATAAACATTAAACATAATAGTACAATGGGCGGCCCTATCGCTTAGCAGCGATTTCTTCCAGGCAACCTTTTTTTTTATATATTATAAATGCGAAACTGTGTTTATTTGTTTGTTTGTCCTTTACGCCTTAACTAAGCAACCAATCGGCTTGATTTTTGGCATAGAGTTGAAGTTGAAAGGATGGAGATTAACGTAGGCATAATACTTTTTATCCCATTCAGTTCCCATAGGATAAAAATAAACTTAAACAACGCGTACGAGGTCGCAGCAGCAGCTTGTAGACCATATTTTGACCACAATCTCACATGGAAAGTGACGATGTGGCCGACGATGTACCACTAAGGTCTAAAAGGTCTACGAGGCTACGAGGTCTTTTGTTGATGATGACTTAGGACTTTTTTCTGAGTGGCATACATAGGTACTATATTAGCTACTTATTTCATTACATTGCACGTAATATATGGTATCAAGTATATAGATATTAAATCAGCTCAAAATCTACAGTCCTACCTGATTTCCTGTCCATATTTGACACAAGACCTGCGTTAGGAGAGAAGGAATCAGTACGGCCTATTAGATACATAAAGTTGTTCAACATCCCCAGAAAACCAACAAATGAAACCGGCCAAGTGCGAGTCGGACTCGCACACGAAGGGTTCCGTACCATCATCTATAAAAACGGCAAAAAAATCACGTTTGTTGTATGGGAGCCCCCCTTAAATATTTATGTTAGTATTTGTTGTTATAGCGGCAACAGAAATACATCATCTGTGAGAATTACAACTGTCTAACTGTAACGGTTCATGAGATACAGCCTGGTGACAGACGGACAGCGAAGTCTTAGTAATAGGGTCCCGTTTTTACCCTTTGGGTACGGAACCCTAAAAACCACGAAAAGTTTGCATTTTAGTGAAATCTAAGCTTGTCGGTATAGAAAACCAGTAAAGACTTGTTGAAAATTTTGCTCGTTTTTTTATTCCATATAATTAAATAATCTTTATTACACATAATTAAATTAAATTCGATATGGGTGGGGCTAATTCTAAGCCGGCACCACACGGTCACTTTGTAATACAGAGTTGCCGTGTGGTGCTTAAGATTCGCATTCGCGAATGTGTATTATTTGATATTTGTTACATTACATTTAAACTGTGAATATAAGTGTTGTTTTTGATGACGAGAGAGAAAGAATCAGCGACATAAAACACTATTGTCTATTTCCTGCATGCATCGGGTGTGCTGGATAGGGGCAGAGGCTAGTGAGGGAGAGGCATCTGCTATTTCTTACTCTCGTTGCTGTATATTAGCGCTGTTTTGCAGGTAGAGAGAGATAGAGCGACTTACAACACTGTTGTTGTCCGGTTCCTGCATGGTCATATCGGGTGTGCTGGACAAAGGCAGGGGGTGGGGAGGGAGAGGCATCTGACATTTCCTACTCTAGTCGCTGTATATTAGCGCTGTTATGCAGGTAGAGAGAGATAGAGCGACTTACAACACTGTCGTTGTCCGGTTCCTGCATGGTTATATCGGGTGTGCTGGACAAAGGCAGGGGGTGGGGAGGGAGAGGCATCTGACATTTCCTACTCTCGTCGCTGTATATTAGCGCTGTTATGCAGGTAGAGAGAGATAGAGCGACTTACAACACTGTCGTTGTCCGGTTCCTGCATGGTTATATCGGGTGTGCTGGACAAAGGCAGGGGGTGGGGAGGGAGAGGCATCTGACATTTCCTACTCTCGTCGCTGTATATTAGCGCTGTTATGCAGGTAGAGAGAGATAGAGCGACTTACAACACTGTCGTTGTCCGGTTCCTGCATGGTTATATCGGGTGTGCTGGACAAAGGCAGGGGGTGGGGAGGGAGAGGCATCTGACATTTCCTACTCTCGTCGCTGTATATTAGCGCTGTTATGCAGGTAGAGAGAGATAGAGCGACTTACAACACTGTCGTTGTCCGGTTCCTGCATGGTTATATCGGGTGTGCTGGACAAAGGCAGGGGGTGGGGAGGGAGAGGCATCTGACATTTCCTACTCTCGTCGCTGTATATTAGCGCTGTTATGCAGGTAGAGAGAGATAGAGCGACTTACAACACTGTCGTTGTCCGGTTCCTGCATGGTTATATCGGGTGTGCTGGACAAAGGCAGGGGGTGGGGAGGGAGAGGCATCTGACATTTCCTACTCTCGTCGCTGTATATTAGCGCTGTTATGCAGGTAGAGAGAGATAGAGCGACTTACAACACTGTTGTTGTCCGGTTCCTGCATGGTCATATCGGGTGTGCTGGATAAAGGCAAAGGGTGGGGAAGGAGAGGCATCTGCCATTTCCTACTCTCGTCGCTGTATATGAGCGCTGTTATGCAGGTAGAGAGAGATAGAGCGACTTACAACACTGTCGTTGTCCGGTTCCTGCATGGTTATATCGGGTGTGCTGGACAAAGGCAGGGGGTGGGGAGGGAGAGGCATCTGACATTTCCTACTCTCGTCGCTGTATATTAGCGCTGTTATGCAGGTAGAGAGAGATAGAGCGACTTACAACACTGTCGTTGTCCGGTTCCTGCATGGTTATATCGGGTGTGCTGGACAAAGGCAGGGGGTGGGGAGGGAGAGGCATCTGACATTTCCTACTCTCGTCGCTGTATATTAGCGCTGTTATGCGGGTAGAGAGAGATAGAGCGACTTACAACACTGTCGTTGTCCGGTTCCTGCATGGTTATATCGGGTGTGCTGGACAAAGGCAGGGGGTGGGGAGGGAGAGGCATCTGACATTTCCTACTCTCGTCGCTGTATATTAGCGCTGTTATGCGGGTAGAGAGAGATAGAGCGACTTACAACACTGTCGTTGTCCGGTTCCTGCATGGTTATATCGGGTGTGCTGGACAAAGGCAGGGGGTGGGGAGGGAGAGGCATCTGACATTTCCTACTCTCGTCGCTGTATATTAGCGCTGTTATGCAGGTAGAGAGAGATAGAGCGACTTACAACACTGTCGTTGTCCGGTTCCTGCATGGTTATATCGGGTGTGCTGGACAAAGGCAGGGGGTGGGGAGGGAGAGGCATCTGACATTTCCTACTCTCGTCGCTGTATATTAGCGCTGTTATGCAGGTAGAGAGAGATAGAGCGACTTACAACACTGTCGTTGTCCGGTTCCTGCATGGTTATATCGGGTGTGCTGGACAAAGGCAGGGGCTGGGAAGGGAGAGGCATCTGACATTTCCTACTCTCGTCGCTGTATATTAGCGCTGTTATGCAGGTAGAGAGAGATAGAGCGACTTACAACACTGTCGTTGTCCGGTTCCTGCATGGTTATATCGGGTGTGCTGGATAAAGGCAGGGGGTGAGGAGGGAGAGGCATCTGACATTTCCTACTCTCGTCGCTGTATATTAGCGCTGTTATGCGGGTAGAGAGAGATAGAGCGACTTACAACACTGTCGTTGTCCGGTTCCTGCATGGTTATATCGGGTGTGCTGGACAAAGGCAGGGGGTGGGGAGGGAGAGGCATCTGACATTTCCTACTCTCGTCGCTGTATATTAGCGCTGTTATGCAGGTAGAGAGAGATAGAGCGACTTACAACACTGTCGTTGTCCGGTTCCTGCATGGTTATATCGGGTGTGCTGGATAAAGGCAGGGGGTGAGGAGGGAGAGGCATCTGACATTTCCTACTCTCGTCGCTGTATATTAGCGCTGTTATGCGGGTAGAGAGAGATAGAGCAACTTACAACACTGTTGTTGTCCGGTTCCTGCATGGTCACATCGGGTGTGCTGGACAAAGGCAGGGGGTGGTGAGGGAGAGGCATCTGCCATTTCTTACTCTCGTCGCTGTATATTAGCGCTGTTATGCGGGTAGAGAGAGATAGAGCGACTTACAACACTGTCGTTGTCCGGTTCCTGCATGGTTATATCGGGTGTGCTGGATAAAGGCAGGGGGTGAGGAGGGAGAGGCATCTGACATTTCCTACTCTCGTCGCTGTATATTAGCGCTGTTATGCGGGTAGAGAGAGATAGAGCGACTTACAACACTGCTGTTGTCCGGTTCCTGCATGGTCACATCGGGTGTGCTGGACAAAGGCAGGGGGTGGTGAGGAAGAGGCATCTGCCATTTCTTGCTCTCGTCGCTGTAAAAGAACAAAGCACGCAGTGAGTATGGTGTTTTTACAAAATCACAATAGGCTACTTGACTACTACTGGGAAATAATTCTAACGTATTGTCTGATAAAAGTAATGCAAAATGTAATTAATATTTCTTCAAAGCCAGTCGTATTAGTTATAAAAACTAATTTTAAAGTTTGAATAAAATAATGCCGCGCCAAAACGATAATCTCTGTCATGGCTCCCGTTTTCCAAGCTATGACGTCACCCCGCCATACCACACCTAACAAGAAGAACTCATTGACACTATAATCTGTAAAACTGTGACGTCACTTGCGATCCAACCAAACACAGCGTTTTCGGTCACGTGATCATATATCAAAAAATGTGTAATTTTAATCCCGTTTTTTTACATAAAAACGGCATGTTTTATATAAAAATCAGCTGATTACGCTTTGTTACGTTGTCATTGACTAGGATGAAAACAATTTGGTACTTATTTTTAATGTAGTCAAATAGCCTATTATCACAGGTATAAAAAAAATGCGAAAGTTTGGATGGATGTATGTTTACAAAAGTATTGAACGGATCAGGTTTAAAATTGGAACTGATTTATGGGCTAAAAAGTATACTTTAAGTTATCCTATAGTTATATATTAGTGGTAGACCTGGAGGTCTAGACCTGGTATCCTTTAAGTTACTCCAGGTCAAGACCTGGTATCCTTTAAGTTATTCCAGGTTTAGACCTGGTATCCTTTAAGTTGAAGTTGAGTAGTAATTGAAGCGAACAAAATCAATAACATTTTGTTTGATAATGAATGATGGTGTACTTACCATTCTTCCTTCTTGCCATCCCTGTATGTAACAGTGCGGCTCTTGCGGATGACCATCACGGTTCCGTCGGGGTGGAGCTTGGGAATGTTCTACGAGGAGACATTGGTAAGCGTCATCCACTGTCACTGGTATTGACGAGCGTCTTCCATTGTCACTAAATAAGGTTTATACGAACGATGGTGTACTTACCATTCTTCCTTCTTGCCATCCCTGTATTTAACAGTGCGGCTTTTGCGGATGACCATCACGGTTCCGTCAGGGTGGAGCTTCAAAATGTTCTACGAGGAGACATTGGTAAGCGTCTTCCACTGTCACTGGTATTGACGAGTGTCATCCATTATCACTAAAGAAGGCTTATACGAATGATGGTGTACTTACCATTCTTCCTTCTTGCCATCCCTGTATTTAACAGTGCGGCTTTTGCGGATGACCATCACGGTTCCGTCAGGGTGGAGCTTCAAAATGTTCTACGAGGAGACATTGGTAAGCGTCTTCCACTGTCACTGGTATTGACGAGCGTCTTCCATTGTCACTAAAGAAGGCTTATATGAACGATGGTGTACTTACCATTCTTCCTTCTTGCCATCCCTGTATTTAACAGTGCGGCTCTTGCGGATGACCATCACGGTTCCGTCAGGGTGGAGCTTGGGAAGGTTCTGAGACGGGACGGCGTCTTTGCTGAGCGTCTTCCATTGGCCTGGCGACAAGGAAACATGTTTTTAGTCGAATGTGAGCAAAAACCATTTTTGCCCATTGTTTTTTAGCAGCAGAATCATAATTTTCGAACCAGAGTGGTTAAAAAGTATTGTAAATGAAATGACTCTGTTAAATTACATTTTAATTGGAATAGCACCTTTAAATCTACTCTAACAAAATAAAGTGGAAAGATTTGTTTGTTTGTTTGAATTGAATAGGCTCGAATTGAAACTAGTGAACCGATGTGGCGAGTAAAAGATGACGACCGATGTGGCGCGGCGGGCGAAAGTCCGCCTGCGACGCAGGAGGTTGCGGGTTCCACTCTCGCTTTGGGTCAAATGTTACTATCTGCAAATATTTGTCTCTGGTGTTCTGGGTATTTTCTAAGTATAATGAAAAAAAAAAACGATCTATACATAACTTACCTAGTACCCATACCACAAGCCGTGCTTTATTATAAATACTATTTAACGGGTATTTATCGCGTTTATTTACCTATTTTTCCCAACGTTTCGACAGGTTTACACACTGCCGTGGTCACGGGATGACTGGAGTGGAGTACTGGAGCTACCGCCTCTCCGAAGCAGGGGCAACATTATTTGCAGCTACCCTCACTAGGTTTTCTAAACTAGGGATGTCCATCTGCACACTCGGACTCTGACTCGGACGCGATAATTACCCGTAAAATAGTATTTATAATTATGTGTTCAGATCGCGTAAGCTTAAAAATATTCAAGCCCTGCTTATCTTGGAGCTAGATAATGCTGTGTGAATTTGTCCGTGATTTGTCCAGCATTATTTATTTATTTATTTAGTTAGCTGATCCTTTTGAATTGGGTCAAGAACGCGGCACCAACACAATACCTACTATTATCTATTGAATTGGTCATTCAACAAATCTATGGAGAAACCACACAACAAATGCGTGGGTAAAGTTACTCATATGTATAACAATTCTTTCCTGAACCACATAAATACATACGTAAATATTAAGTCTATAGGTATAATTAAAACTGTAACAGATTCAATAAGGTATAATAAACATAGATTTTTTATTTAATCGATTAATTTGATATTTCATCACCGAAAAAAAATTAACAACCACGTTTTTTTAAATGATTCAGGAAAATATCTGTAAATAAAACTGCACTCAGTTTCGGGTGATAAAAATGCTGCGTTAGCTAAGCCGAATGTGTTATATAACTACTCGCCTCGTCTCAACTTAACAGCCTATAATGGTCCACTGTTGGACGCACGCCCCCTCCCTGAGAATCGACTTATTGGTTTTTAGGTTTCCGTATCCAAAGGGTAAAAACGGGACCTTATTACTAAGACTCCGCTGTCCGTCTGTCACCAGGCTGTATCTCATGAACCGTGATAATTAGACAGTTGAAATTTTCACAGATGATGTATTTCTGTTTCCGCTATAACAACAAACACAAAAAAACAGAATATTATGTTTTTTTAAGGGGGGCTCCCATACAATCAACGTGATTTTTTGGCTCGTTTTTGCTCGATGTCATTAACGGCAACAGGTAGACGCTTCAAATTATTTTATTTTAATTTAACTATCTATTTTTATATATCTGTCTTGCAGACCTAGTGCTTAGGGCGAGCGGGCACGGTTATGTAACATTCAGCAGTCCTGATCAATACGACGCGGCGGGCACTTCATGTTGGAGTGGCCGTATACGGTCACTCCGCTCCACGGCGCTCCTCTATATCAACCCTGCGGATCCTGCAGAGATAAGATAAGAGGCTTCATGGTAATAAATGCTTATGCTCCTCTACAGCTTGGATTTATGTAGAATTGCATCTTCTCATCTATTCAGGGTGTCTCACAACACATCTGTACTAAGCTGAAATGATTGAATGGTTCTGGACCCCGAGGGGATTAACTTTAAAAATAGATAGTTAAATTAAAATAAAACAAATATTTAAAGGGGGCCTCTCATACTAAAAACGTGTTTTTTTGCCGTTTTTTAGATAATGGTATGGAACCCTTCGTGCGCGAGTCTAACTCGCACTTGGCCGGTTTTATTATCTATAATGGCTATTTAACTGATATACTTAATACAATACATTACATACATAGTTTTTTTTTATTAAGCAATGAAGACACCCAGAACACCCCGAAAAATATCTGAACAATACGTGCATACATTTGTCCCGAGGCGGGAATCGAACCACAACCTTCCGCGTCGCAGGCGCAGACCTTCGACCGCCTAATCTACCAAACAAATGTTATCTGAAAGTCTGAAACGGAAATGACCGCAATTGGTCACTAACTACCTCCAGACCGCGGCTTCGCACGTGCCATTTCCGGATAAAAAGGCCTTTCAGTTAAGGCGATACCCCGACGCACACTACCAACGCATCTATTTTATTTTATTACCGCGTTAAATTCTAATTTCTAGAGGGATAAAATGAATGAATGAATACTTTATTGCAAAATAACCAATAATCCTTATATCTAAATTATGATAACCAGTGCAATATGCGGCCTTATCGCTGAAAGCGATTCTTCCAGGCAACCTAGGTTTGGAGAAAAAGATAAAAGGAAGGAAGGAGGAAGGGAAGGAGGAGGGGAAGGATAAAATGGTCTCTTATTCCCGTTCAGTACGAATCATCACCATCGTTCAGTACGAATATTCCCGTAAATCTCCCATGGGAATTTAATGTTTTACCAGGACAAAAAGAAGCCTAATGTTACTCTCCACCCTTTCAACTAACTCTATGCCAAAAATAAAGTCGATCGGCTGCTTAGTTAGGGCGTGAAGGAAGGACAAACAAACACGCTTTCTCATTTATAATGAGAGTAAGGAAGTAAGGATTCCGTTGAATAAAGGAATTTTTAAAATCGCGATTCCCTATAATTTTTCGCATACGACAACGCAACGCAAACAATTAAAAAAACCGGCCAAGTGCGAGTCGGACTCGCGCACGAAGGGTTCCGTACCATCTCACTAATATTATAAACGTGAAAGTTTAGATGGATAGATGGATGGATGTTTGTTCCTTTATCACGCCAGAACGGCAAAACGGATCTGGATGAAATTTGGCACAGAGATAGATTATAATCTGGAATAGGACATAGGCTACTTTTTATCCCGAAATTCCTACGGGAACGGGAACTACGCGGGTGAAACCGCGAGGCGCTGCTAGTTTTCTATAAAAACGGCAATAAAATCACGTTTGTTGTATGGGAGCCCCCTTAAATATTTATTTTATTCCGTTTTTTAGTATTTGTTGTTATAGCGGCAACCGAAATACATCATCTGTGAACATTTCAACTGTCTAACTATCACGGTTCAAGAGATACAGCCTGGTGACAGACGGACAGCGAAGTCTTAGTAATAGGGTCCCGTTTTTACCCTTTGGGTACGGAACCCTAAAAACATTGCGCCAACTTTTCTAAATTGATCTATTAATAGTAACATAAAAGTGAATAATGTAAAACAGCCGCCGGTTCTTCCTTATCAGAATAACATAACATACGTCATGGGGTTTCCCGTTCAATTCAACACTTTGACCACGCCAGAGGAAAACTAAACAGACCGTATTTTTATAAACATCAAGGAAAAATGAAGTCGAAAGCTTTAAGAGCCTATACTATGACGCCATTTTGTGAAACTACTACAAAATATCAGATTATTTAGAAGATAAAAAAGCTTGGGACGGGTTTTGCTCCAACTCGAAAAATAACAACTAACAGGCTAAAGGTTTCTTAGTCGCTTCTTTACTTTAGTCTACATACCGAAGCGACAGAAATCAAAAGTGCCACTTTATTTCCGTGTCAGTGTTTTGTTTTAAGAATTTGACCTTTTCTAAGTGTACATTTTTGTATTTATGGAAATAAAGAATTTTTGATTTTGATTTTGATTTTGAAAAGGATAGGTATAGGATTTCGCGTTCATAGCGGGACAGAGCAGCGCCACGCAAGCCCAAAAAATATGTTTGTGCTTATATCTATTACTTAATTTTTATTATTTTTTATTTGCTTTTGGTGGCTTTCTTATCACTACGGCCATGATAGGCCTATTGTGATCGCCACTTTAATGTGTTCACCCTAGGACTGCGGCGTTCAGAGTTCGCCACTTACCCTTACAGCTGCTAGGAACTGAAGGATTTTCTTCGGGGATCCCCCCGAAGAAAATCCTTCAGTTCCTAGCAGCTTCTTAATTACTTAATTAGGACATTATTTGAAAAAAAAAACATAAAATGTTCTTTATACTTTTGTTAGTTAAGAGGCCTGCGGATGATGATTTGCCCATACAAACGTACTACCAAAATGATTTGTAGTACGTTTGTAGAGCATATTTCCACCAAATCATGTTGTTTTTATACCATAAAATTTTTAAACCCTAAGGATTAGTATTTGTCCAAAATAACTTAAAAATGTGTAAATAAAATACTAAAATATTTGAAGTCGGTTCTTTTTTCAAAACGATCAAATTATTAACTTGATAATAAATATTTTATGAAAATATTTAATTTATATTAAGTACGTTAACAAACTTGCATCCCATATTAAAATTCAAAATCCGTTCTCGCAAGGACGCGTTTTCGAGAAAACCACAAATTATTTTGTGTGAATTTCATTGTTATAACAATTATAAGAAACAACCTTGCATCGGGGTGATTTTGCATAACAATAAAAATATGCAAAGTTATCTCTGTGCACAAAATATAATATTTAAGTTTTACGTCGGACACTTTTGGCAAAATTCTTCTGAGGTGGCGGTTCGAGCCGCGACCGCGACTGGAGACCGCGACAGGAGACCGCGACCGGTAGTTGTCATTTAGCTTTGTACGGGCGGCGACAGCCTCGTTGTCTTCGGTGGAGCCCCAAGTTAAGCAGAGTTTGTGTTATAGGTACTAGATAACTGATATACATAATACAATACAAATAGTTTTTTTATTATACATAGAAAACGACCAAATATTTGCAAATCGTACATACATTTTTTCCAAGGCAGGAAACGAACCCGCAACCTTATGCGTCGCAGGCGAACTTCCGCCCACCGCGCCACATAGATTGTCTAATTTAATTGCACAAAATATAGATATTCTAATCAGAAAATAGTCTATTTATTTGTAATCTATTATAGTATTTTAAAATGAAACCGGCCAAATGTGTTTCGGATTCGCGCACAAAGGGTTCCGTACCTTTATCTATAAAAACGGCAAAAAAATCACGTTTGTTGTATGGGACCCCCTTAAATATTTATATTACTCTGTTTTTTAGTATTTGTTGTTATAGCGGCAACAGAAGTACATCATCTGTGAAAATTTCAACTGTCTAACTATCACGGTTCATGAGATACAGCCGGGTGACAGACGGACAGCGAAGTCTTAGTAATAGTGTCCCGTTTTTACCCTTTGGGTACGGAACCCTAAAAAGAAATAAGGCGTTATTGATTTTATTCATTAATTTTTTGTCCACTAGTGGAAGAAGTGAAAAATACACCACTAGTTAGCTTATATTCAGGGTTATTGGTAAATTAGTAACACTACCATGAACTGTAGGTCCTGCTCGTCATCACAAACACGTTAGTGAAGACGTCAGATATGAAATGTATATATACAACGCTTACTAACGAGTCTAAGGCCAGAATTATGAAAGCTTGCTCAGTCATAGATCTATGCTTGAGTGACGTTTATGCCATACAAAATCGTTACTCAAGCAGAGGTCGATGACTGAGCAAGCTTTCATAATACGGGCCTAATACATCGAGAGATAGTCTTTTAAAACTTTTGCCTTCACAAGCGATAAAAGATCTAAGAACATAAATAAAGATCGCTTTTAATCGAGTGTTTTCCTCAAAACCACGCGTACTTCAACCTTGACATTTACTCCACTTGTGTTATCACGAAGATGCCAAATATACTGCCAATAGTAACTAAATACTATTTCTGAATATTTAAATTATACTATGGCCTAACTTTTTAATCTAACTAAATATTCTAACAACTAACAATTTCGAGAAGGAGGCCAAGAGGAGGATCCAGATAGGTTGGGCATCGTTTGGGAAACTACGCCGAGTCTTCTCGTCATCCATACAGCAATGCTTGAAAACAAAAGTTTTCAATCAGTGCGTCATGCATGACCTACGAAGCTGAGACGTGGACACTCACGGTAGGGTTTGTCCACCAGTTTAAAATCGCCCAGCGAGCAATGGAGAGAGCTATGCTCGGAGTTTCTCTGAAAGATAGGATTCGCAACGAATACATCCGACAGAGGACCAAGGTTATCCACATAGTTCAAAGGATTAGCAAGCTGAAGTGGCAGTCGGTTGGCCATATCTCGAGAAGAACCGACAACCGCTGGGGTAAACGTGAGACCGCGACTCGGCAAATGTAGTGTAGGGCGCCCTCCGACCAGGGATGACGATCTGCGAAAGACTGCAGGCAGATGCTGGATGCGGCAAAAATAAGTTTTTATGGGAAAACCTTGTTAATTACACTCGACGAGATGGCTATAACGTTTAGCTATATTGTTGAACGTTGATCGTCCAACAATCGGCACAGGCATTTAATTGAATTGCGCCCGTTTTGCAATCGGCCTGGCTATTCTACACGGGCTGTTTCTACGGTCCGGCGACGACGACATATCTATATAGGGGGGCTATTTATGACGCAATTTTTTTAAAAGGATAGGCATATGATTTCGCGTTTATAGAAGCGGGACAGAGCAGAACGGCGTAAGCGCAAATATAAAGTTCTTGCTGATTATCTATTAATTAGGACATTAATTAGCAAAAATAAGCCGAAGGTTCTCTTTGTATTCTATTATTTAATACGGTGATGACAATAAAAAAAATCTTGTGATTTATAGTTTAGGAGAATAAAACCGGCCAAGTGCGAGTCGGACTGTCCGTCTGTCCGTTTGTCACCAGGCTGTATCTCCAGAACCGTGATAGCTAGATAGTTGAAATTTTCACAGATGATGTATTTCTGTTGCCGCTATAACAACAACTAAAAACAGAATAAAATAAATATTTCAGGCTCCCATACAACTAATGTGATTTTTTTCCCGTTTTTAAAGATAATGATACGGGACCCTTCGTGCGCGAGTCCGACTCGCACTAGGCCGGTTCTTTTTTTTTATTAATTTTTGAGACCTCTTCGTTTCAATATTGAAAAAAACTACCTTGTATCCCATAGATTATTATGTAGGTATTTTTTCTCTAAGCTTTTTCGATAAAGATTACGGAGAAAAAAGGTTTTAAGGAGGTGAACCTAGCGTGTTTGCTTGTCAAACTAGGACTAGATGTCAGTACTTACGGGATTCCCGTGGTTAAAAACTCGAAATTAAACTCTAAATTTTTTCTTTGGTTCTTGTGAAACGTGAAAACACGATTAAGAAAAAAATGAATTTGCCCTGGTTTGCACGTAATTCGGTCGAGATCTTAGAAACCCTGCGGTCTATTGAAATGACTTATGTTTTGATTCGTAGGTTATTACTAATTACTAGGTTCCTAAATATAGTTTTTCATAAGTTTTGTAGATTTCTTGTAAATAAGCAAAAACTCCATTTTTGCACTTGCGTCTTTCCAAAAACGCATATTCTGTCCTGCTCCTATGAACGCGAAATCCTATGCTACTTTTTACAAAATGGCGCGCATTGCGCCTTCTTAACGTAACTGAATTCACGTCAATTCATATACGTCCACGCCTTAAGCTCGTGAGCACTCCTTTCTGATTAGTTCCCTCTGGAAGTACTTTTTATTTTAGATTAAATTTGCATAAACAAATAAAAATCGTCAACGCTAATTTGTTTGTTTACTGAACAGCTGATACTCGGTTTCCAGGAAATCGGAATGATGTGTTGAGTTAATACTGTAGGTATCACTTGTGGGTTGTCCACACAGCATCATCTAGCCCCAAGCTAAGCAGAGCTGGTGTTATGGGTACTAGATAACTGATATACTTAGTACATCCTTATTATAAATTTGAAGGTATTGACTCTGTCTGTTATCCCGCGCGGCGGCGTGCCGCTCACGATGATAAATAAATAAATAATGCTGGACAATTCACACAGCATTATCTAGCCCCAAGCTAGCAGAGCTTGTGTTATTGGTACTAGATAACTGTTATACATAATATAATACAATAAATAGATAGATATTTTTGATTATACATAGAAAACGACCAGAACACCCTGAACAAATATCTGCAGATCGTACACACATTTGTCCCGAGGCGGGAATCAAACCCGCAACCTCTTGCGTCGCAGCAGGCAGACCTTCGCCCACCGCGCCACATCGGTCGTCGATGATGATGATGTCCTCCTAGCCGAGTTTCGACCAGGTCGGCCAGTCTCAACGCAGACTAGCCAGGTGCGCAGGATATTTTATAGTGCACCAGTCTGTGCGCAAACACAGGTGCACTCTCTATTCCCTCACTCTTTCAAAAGTCAAAAGTCAATAACTTAATTTCTTTAAGCTTATAAAATAAGCACTTAGACAAGTCAAATTTTATACATTAACAGCTTAATAAATAGTAATTATTATCAAATAAGAAACAAAATGTTATTGATTTTGCTATCTTAAATTATTTGTCCACAAGTGGAAGAACCGATAACCGTTGGGGTAAACGTGTTCTTGAGTGGTGACCGCGACTCGGCAAACGTAGTTTAGGACGCCCTCCGACCAGTTGGGATGACGATTTGCGAAAGACTGCTGGAAGATGCCGGATGCGGCAAGCTGAAGAAAGGGCGCTATGGCGCTCATTAGGGGAGGCCTATGTCTAGCGGCCTATAACCAGTGGACTACTAATAGGCTGATGATGATGATAGTGAAAGAAGCGAAAATCAGATGGGACGACCAAATGTATATCAGCTATCTAGTACCCATAACAAAACCTCTCCTTAGTTTGGGGCTAAACGATACTGTATGGATTATCCAGCATTATTTATTGGCTTACACCCGAGGGAAGATCTGAGGTGGCGCAAATTCTTAGCAAGCATCACTCCACAAACTATTCATGGTGTAGTGTTGTTAGCATGTTGACATATCTACAATCTGATCCTTTGAACTTTGTCACAATCGCACAACTTTTAATAGGGCGACTGAAGTTGGTAAATAACCAGAAAATGATTCATGCTTGATAAACCAGACATTCACATGACAAAGTGCTAATTATCATATTTTAAGAGTGGTAGGAAATACGAGATGAAACACCACCCAGTTGTTGTTCTCCAGAAAAATCTAGGCCTGCAGCAAGTTCCAGATCTTATTAGCAATACATGTGCTCAGAAAGTGGTCATTTCAAAAGTTGATATTTTATTATTTACTATTAATGCAATGGGAGATTAACAGCTAGATATAATAGTAAAAAGAGGAAATTTATGACCAACTGTGAAGTTATTGAAGCTGTTTTCCTTAACAGTTACTGTGGGACTGAACATAAATGTTTTTTTAGGAAAGTAGAATTTAATAATTTTATTTACTCTTGTCTTATAAATAGTGTTTATGAAGATTTTAGGACTAGATCTCAGTACTCAGAGGATTCCTGTGGTTAAAAACTCGAATCATATAAAATTCTAGATTTTCTCATGGTGGTTGGTGATATGGCCAGCCCACTGCCACTTCAGCTTGCTAATTCTTAGAGCTTTAATGATGACTTTGGAGACTTTGGATTGTTTAGCTAATTTCATCAAATTGCATTTGATGAAAACGTAATCACCCATCCATGGATCTTTTCATTTAGCATAATATGCCTGCACAAAACTTGGTCAGTACACTGATATAGTGTGTTTATTTGTTTTGGTCCATGATAATTTGGGTTTTTATGAAATGAATGTAATTGTAGTCTTGAATACTTATGTTTATAGTGCATAAAAGAGAAGTTAGGTGCCATTGCTGATTATGTGTATAATACACAAATCATTGTTTGTAGGTACAGTGAGTTCAAAATCACTAGTCAAGGTCAGAGCTCAAATTTTAACCCAAAAACGTTTGAATAAGAATATAAAGGCAGTGTAAGATATCAAGGCAGTTAATAGAAAGAGTACATAAAAAACAAAACCCTAAAGCAAGTTATTTGTGCTGTAAACTGGTACAAATCAGCAGAGAATGTTTGCCTCATTGCAGCACATAAGCCTCTCTTTGTTTATGCCACAATTCTGTAGTAATTTGAGCAGAAAGTGAGTGTTGATGAGTCATATCTTGCTTAAAAATAATGGAACATGGAAAAACCAAAATACCTTTGTGCTTACCCATTGTAGTGACGTTATAGTCAGCCTGAGTGAAGTGGAGACTGCAAACTTTCGAGTATTTTGTGTACGGTTTGCCGCGCTTCAAAATTTCGTTCCATTTGTCCGCCATAGGCAAGTCGCGAGGGAACCGATGGAATTTCACGTTCTTCGTCTTGCCGGCAAGGGAGGTGCATTGTGGAACAGTGCAATAATAACCCATCTTTGCGAAACTTTACTGCTTTTGTTTCACAACATCGGTAACCGAAAACTTGTTGACGCACCGCACATCAAAACTCACTGGTGTCCCCGGCGTGTTACATAAAACTTAGGGGATCAAATTATTATTTGTTGCAATCGTTATCACGTTGGTAAAAAAATGGAATCATCACACAATAGCCTTGAATTATTTGACATGTATCACCTTTTTCCTTCCCACTTTTCAGAAAAAAATGGCTACTTTTGTTTTTGTTTCCTGATTGATGGGAAACGATTAATCGACTAAAATGGGTAAATCGGTTAGAAAAGCTTGGTAGCCAAGTAAGAAAATTTCACCCATAGACAAAAAAAACTCAATATTTCATCTGGCAATTTAAGCTATTTTTTCTGTTTTGGTAAATGTCGGCGCTTGGTGTTTATGCGCCAAGTTTTGTTTGTTTTTATAAAATTCCGCCTTTACACCATCGCACCAACTGTGTTTATAATTTAGATATGTTATTTTATGTGGTAAATTGTGCGCTGAGCTAACAAAATGCCTTACTACTGCACCGTACCGCGGTGCACATCAATGGCTGGTAAAGCGAAGAATGTATCATTTCACCAGTTTCCTAGGGACGAGGACCTGGCTAGATTGTGGAATGAAATACTAAAACGAGGGAAACCTTACACTAAGTACTCGAAAGTGTGTAGTTTGCATTTCAAACCCGAAGACTACACGATTACCAGTGTCGGAAAAAATAAGGGTAAGCTCAACTAATTTTCTAGGCAGGTATAGTCTACCTGTCTATTCAGGTACCTACTACCTGTGCTAATTACGGTTGCTGTTACCAAGGCCCGATTTTTTAGGTACTTTGCGTGTTGTAAAGGCGTTGGACCTAACTGTTCTCATTGTTTGTTTTAAGTTTGAAAAGTATGTTAAGATTTTTAGGGAATGAGTAGTAAAGTTGTTAGTAGGTAATTGACATTTTTGTGTAGGCAGTGCTGACATTCTTATGAATAAAGATTTGAGTGTGAATTTTAGTCAATGAACATAGCATGAATGAATAAAATACACAGTTGACTTGGTAATGCATTTTTGACACACTTTACATTACATTTAATTTTTTTTATGGATTTAGCTTATTTGGAAAGAAAATAATTGTTTACGAGTCTTATAATTTTGTACTGTATTTACTTTCGTGTTATTGCTACTAAAATGCAATGTCCTAATTACGTTACAACTAGTTTCTGCCCCCAGTTTTGCACTCCTTTAAGGTTATTTCAATCCCAATGAAAAGTAGCCTATGTTTTATTCCAGGTTTAGAACTACCTGTATGCAAATTTCAGCCCAATCCATTCAGTAGTTTTGTGAAGAGGTAACAAACATTCAAACTTTGTTATCCCACTATCCCACTAATATTATAAATGTGAAAGTTTGGATAGATGGATGGATGTTTGTTACTCAATCACACCAGAACGGCTCAACGGATCTGGATGAAATTTGGCACAGAGGTAGATTATAGTCTGGAATAGAACATAGGCTACTTTTTATCCCGGAATTCTCACGGGAACGGGAACTACGCGGATGAAACCGCAAGGCGCTGCTAGTTTATAATAATAGTGTGATTTTTAAGACGGAGAGGTGGGAGATTTTTTAAGACTTGTCTATTATTTTATCCCATAGCTGTACAAAGTCCTCCATTATAATTTAATGTATTTCGAACCTTCTTTATGCTTGAATGACTGCCACTAATATCCATTACATGTGTGGCATGGCCACTCTTAAAGTTGGTAGATGTTGCAACGACGTCACACATAATGTAGCAATAATTCCCAAGTTTAATGTGAAAGACTCTTTACTTATGCTTGGTCCTTATGTTTATTCTTACTTATTCACTACAATATCAATAGGGTAAGTATACACATAGATTTTTTATTGTTTTAATTGATTATTAAAGTTATTACATTACTGAAAAAAAATACAAACACATATTTTTAAATTAGTAAGAAAATAAACGAAAAATAAACAGTCGGTTTCGGATGATAAAAATGCTGCCCTTTTTTGTGACTTCACCGTTCAGTTTGTCAACTGAGTGCTTCAGTAACTTCATTGATTTTTTAAACAAAAAAAATAAAATCTAATAAATGATAAACACCATCATGTTTGTGTGTTGTGTCAGGTTTTGTGCCATAAATACTTTTCTTCCTTACAAGAAAGATATCACGCTAAAAACTTCATGAGAAAATGGTAAACAGTGACTTCGCTTTTAGAAACTATGCATCGTTTCGTTCGTTATGATTGAATTTCACAATAAAAACGTCAAAAAATACAAAAATAAATATGCCGATATATTATTTCTTTTCTAAAGGTATACAGCTAAAAATAATCACCATTTTTGATGTTGCATACATATACCCTATTATGCTGAGATCCTACTGTAATATTACATTATGTTCGAGGTCTGTAATAATGTCCCAAAGCAAAGAGTAGCGCAGGTCCAAACCATCACAGCGCGGTCAGCATTACAGCCCTTATGGCCGAGATCGAAGGTCGAGCGAGTCAAGCCTTTATAGCGCGGACAGCAAGGGCTGCAATGATGACCAAGCTTGAAGACCGAGACCATAGCAAGATTAGCTTGAGGCCAGCTTATTGTGGCCAGCAGGGCAGCCATTGCGGACCGAGGCTTGTATAGTGCTTTACTCAAACAATGCGAGTCATTAAAATTTAATTGGAGGATTCGTCGCTTGAAGAGTTCATTTTCACAATTTATTTACGAAAGTTAATTAGAACGTTCCTATCATGCAAAAAATTTCATCGCGATGCTCTTATGCACCACGTAGTTATTTAGTTCCCACAACATCCTAACTAACCCATCTATCTCTCATCTACTATTACATTAGTACTATACTTACAAATCTGTGTCTACTATCCTATTAGTATTCATCTATGGTTATTGTATACTCTTTGTTATGCACAGATCACTATAAACTAGTCAGAGACTCTCATGTCAGTTTCCTGCGTTTTCCTTTTTATTCTAACCAGCCAAAAAGCTGTACTACTCAGTTTGCATAAAACCTTTATGCTCCTAACTATTATCAAAACAAAATAGAATTCGAAATACATTCATTACGGACCGCATAGAGCGGACGGTAATAATATTACTGTCCGCCTAGTAGGTAGGCTGGGTAGGCCCGAAAGGTCGACTTCGCTCAAAGAAGGTTGTCGAAATAATCAGCAGATTACATGCTATTTATGAAAACTTATTGTACACTCATAAAAATATCAAAAGCTTTCCTAAAAATAGCGATATACTTAATATAAATACCTACTAGAAATAAACATAAACTCGCTGTGCCCACAACCAGGCTTCACAAGATTAATGTATCTTTGAAAGGGCAATGTATACGCTTCTACAACAAAACTCCTAGTGAGTTGCAAAATCTATCAATAAATAAATTCAAACAAATTGTCAAAACCTTTCTGTGCAAAAAGGCTTACTACAAAATATCAGATTATTTAGAAGATAAAAAAGCTTGGGACGGGTTTTGCTCCAACTCGAAAAATAACAACTAACAGGCTTCTTAGTCGCTTCTTTACTTTAGTCTACATACCGAAGCGACAGAAATCAAAAGTACCACTTTATTTCCGTGTCAGTGTTTTTTTTAAGAATTTGACCTTTTCTAAGTATACATTTTTGTATTTATGGAAATAAAGAATTTTTGATTTTGATACTTTGTTTGAGTAAAAATCAAACAAAACAAAAAGTCATAATCTAAGTACGTTTAATCAGCCCTTTTGTGTACATTTTAGAATGCATCTTCGGCAAGCAGAAACAGGAGTGCATTTTTCTCTGTTTTCAATTAAATGGTTAAAGATTATAAATCTCAAAAGCCAGTCTTACCTTTAGGCATAGGCCTCCCTTAATAAGCATTATTATCATCATCATCAGCCTATATTAGTCCACTGCTAGACATAGGCCTCCCCTAATGAGCCTCACAGCGCCTTGTCCAGCTTGCCGCATCCAGCATCTGCCTGCAGTCTTTCGCAGGACTTCATCCCACCTGGCCAGCGCCTGGAAGCGTCACAATGGCTCTTCATTGGGGTGTTTCTTTGATGTTCTGCAATTTACTCCGATGATACCTTCGTAAAATATTTTCCACCAATTCTTTGGTTTTGTGTCACTATTGTTTACAAAAAAATATCATAATTCCAGAACCCTGTAAACCGTATTCCTTATTTGCATAATTAATACCTTCCAGGTCAATGGCGCACACTTCGCAAGGATGCGGTGCCATCACAGAACCTGCCTTCAGAGACTCCAGCTCCGTACACCAGGAAGCAGTGGGATTCTTGGAGCCAGGGTAGCGCTCCTGTCATGGATCCATCGGTGAGAATTGTTTGCTAGGACCTAGTTAACCACTTCAAAGTCAGTAACTTTATTTCTATAGGCTTACAAAATAAGCACTTAGACACGTAAACTTTATACTCTAATCAACTTTTTAAGCAATAAGGTATAAAACAATATAAATTGAAAAAAAAATACAACTAATATTTACACTTAAATCTATTTTCTAAAAATCTAAGCCATCACCAGAAGGCAAAGTGCCCAGAATGCTGGCAGCATTGCCACGTTGAATGGCAATGCTAATTCGTTGACCGAAATAAAAGCCAGCATTCCGATCACCTGTGGACTCTATTAAGAGTTTTGTTAGATCTATAAGTAGTTATTATGGTTTTTATCAAACAAGCAATAAAGTTTCTGTTTCATCATTAAATTTTCGTTGAAGATAACCCCAGTGTGACTTACGCGCTTTAAAGCAAAAAGCTAAGAATAAAGCGACACCTCTCGGTAATCGTACAAAACGTATCTTTAGTCATTGAGCAGGTTTGGATAATCATTCAAAGTTTTCCCTGTAGGTGGAGCTCAACGACGCTAAGTTGTAAGAGGTCCCAGATATTTTCGACGAGGCACGTCTCGATCTAAGGTGTTGTTGTGTGTATCACTGCTGGACATAACCCTATCCTAATCGCCATAACGCCCTGTCTCCAGTCCCATGCAGCAGTCCAGAGCGGGCCGCCATCCCACCTGACCACAAGGAGTTCTCGTTACATTTATATAAAAAAAATATATATATATTTATTTATTGGAAAACCAGAAGCTTATTTTAACAGAATAATATGGATAAATATATTCTAGAAAGCTTAAATTAAGGTTTTCACGGCTAAAAAACAGAGTTGCCTATTATTAAAACTATGAACATTAACGCTATAGTACATTACGTCCGAGGTCTGTAATGGGTGGGTTGCTGGCCGCGGTTGAAGATGCCTGAAAGCGAGGCGTAGCGTAGGTCCAGGACATCACAGCGCGATCAGCATTGCAGCCCTTGATGGCCAAGCTGAAAGGCAAGGCTGAAGGCAGAGACCGAAGGTCGAGGCCCTTATAGCGCGGACAGCAAGGGCTGCAATGATTCAATTTCAATTTATTTATTTAATTAGAACGGTCCTACAGAACCACTTACACTAACAAATTTTAAGTAATATTATACAATGATTAGACATAAAAAATTAGCAATAAAATGAGAATTAAGTATAAATTAATGAAAATTACAAATTTCAAGTAAATACACATGTCATGCAATAGCAAAGATTACAATAACAATAAATGTTGTCAAATTACAAATAAGAAAAAATAAATAACAAAATTAATTTCACTAAGTTAATGTCAAATCACAGTTAATTATCATCCGTCAATCTAACAAAATCTCATGATGATCAAGCTTGAAGTCGCAGACCATAGCAAGCTTAGCTTGAGACTAGCTTATCGTGGCCAGGGCAGCCATTGCCGACCGAGGCTTGTATAGTGCTTTACTCAAACAATGCAAGTAATTTAAATTAAATTGTAGGATTTTTTAGTCGTCGCTTGAAGAATTCGTTGACACAATTCACGAAAATTGATTAGAACGTATCATGCAATTTTTTTTACCGCGATGCTCTTTTGTCAGTTTCCCGCGTTTTCTTTTTAGGGTTCCGTACCCAAAGGGTAAAACGGGACCCTATTACTAAGACTCCGCATAAAACCTTTATGCATACCTGCAGACTTTCGCGGGTCGTCCTATCTGACAGGCGGATTTGGCCGTACATCTCTGAATCAAACAAAAATTTGATTTTCTCTCTGTGATCTTTTGGATTTTTGTAATGAACATAATTTGTAGAACTTTTAATACTTATTTCCAGCTCCAGCAACAAATGGCGCAAGCGATCTACATGCAGACAATGATGGCGATGCAGGCCGCGGGAACCGAACCCCCGGTCCACCAGAATGGTAAGACACCATCACCACTATACCTACAGCGAAAGATTTTAAATGACCTTAATGCTGCTTGTCCACCAGAGATGTGCTACGTTGCTATGTTTCCAGCCGACCAATAGGGTCGCTTCATTATCGCGACATTTTCATAGCTGACAAAAATTACGCGATAATGGAGCGATCTTATTGGTCGGGTGATGTATATTTAATTATACAAATTGTTTGAAAGCTTCGTTTAATATTCCATGTTCGAACACATGGATTTCAAATATTATTGTGCCTTATAATATCTTCTGGAAGCATTCAATTAAAGTCATATTCATATTTATTTATTCGGAACAATTTTACAATTGTGTTGAATTTTGTACACAAACACAGCATATTATGACTTATAAAACTTGGATAACATGAAACATTATATTTACATGAATCATTTATAGTCAAGGAGCTTGACTATAAATGATTCATGTCCATTTCTGCCAGAGAATTTAGTTCCTGTTCGTGCGCGGTTGCGCTCGCAATAACGCGTGTCTATGGTAACTTTCAAAGGTTATTTCTGTCCCATGGGAACTGATAATATATCTTAGGTAGCCTTTGTTTTTGCGTTTAGAAGTAACTAACATCAATTCACCGAAAAAATATCTGCAGATCGTACCTACAAACATTTGTTTTAAGGCGAGAATCGAACCCGTAAACTCCTGCATCACAGGCGGACCATCGCTCGCCGCGCCTCAGAGGTCGTCTAGCCTAGCTAAAGCAAGCTAGTAGTAAACGTCAGATTTTAGTAATAACAAATAAATAATTTATCCATTTTCTTATTCATAGGACCAAAACCAGAGCTCCCGAACACATCCTATCACGAAGACATAAAGCTCAAGCAAAACGACTGCACCTACCGATGTACCGACTGCACCAAATGCTTCAAGGACCCCGATGTATTCATCCTACACAAGCGAACACATACTAAAGACAAGTCAGAAAAAGAGAACTTCAATGTAAACCTTACTTTACGTTCCAATCCTATCCTTGCTAACTTACTCAAGACGGATAATTTTGATCCAAACATGGTTTCCATGGAGAATCTAATAATGACAGCGATTGCAGCGAATATGGACTATTTGAGGAATTATTCTAGTATTAAGGAAGATAATTTTGACGGGTATGATAACCGAAGGGATGAATACGAAAATCGAGAAGGTTACAGTGATAGACAAAGAATCAACGAGAATCGAGTAGATGTAGACCGTAATATAAACTGTTTTAACCAAGAAAATGTTAATCGGAGCTTTAGAAACGATTGCAGAACTAATTCAGATGCGGTTTATGATTTAAATAGATTGAAAAGTGATTTAAATCGACGCAGCGTCGAAATTCACGTTAGGAGTGATTTGTCGCAGGTGAATAACGATTATGTGCAAGTTAAAAATGATTTGAGTCTGGCTAAAGGTGATGCTAACCAAGTTACGGAAAGCGTGAATGATGAGAGTTACATGGAACGTCAAAATCACAGTGAAAATATTAACGGTGACGGTAATAGCAGTGAAAATAACGGTGAACGAATATGTCACAGTGAAAATGATAAGAATGAGGCGGAAAATATAATTAACTGTGTGGATAATAGAGTAAATGGATTTGCAGTGAATTTTACAAGTCAAGTAGACCAAATTCCATACAAAGCAAGCTTCTACAGAGAGAGTTATCTGCCGAAAAATGCTTTGGTAGCCGATGAAGAAACTTTATTAGAACCAAATTGCTCATTGCAGTATGAAAAGTTCTCAAAGGACGAGAATTATTCAAAACGTGTTTTAAACAACAACTCTTCCTGTGATAATGACATGAATGAGTCATTGGACTCAAACAGCTTGGTTATAGATGAAAGTGTTTAGTTAAGTTTAGTTTTTATGTTAAAAAACTAATTTTAGGAACTTTATTCATGCAATTTGAAATTCATCTGGCCATACAAGACAGTTCAAAATATCCCATATATTCTGAACTGTTCTTGGATATAAGAAAACGTGTTAATGCTGGATTTTTGTGTGGAGAGTGGTAATAAAGGTAAATTCATGCTGGGTATATTTGCGTAGTTAAAGAATAGGATTGAAAGTGACGTCGAATCTCATGCTGTTCTGCTCCAGGCCCGTACTCGTAAAAACTAAATCGAAGTTACTGATTCGTTTTCATGTAAACTATATCTTACTCAAGTGACATAAGTGTTGGTTTGGCTTGAAAACGCTTCAAAAACTTTGATTTTCGAGTAGGACCCAGGTCCTACTCGAAAATCAAAGTTTTTGAAGTTTTTGACCGTTCATTGTCAATGACAATCTTTAAGTACGCTGATTATAAAAAATTACAATAATCATTTTCTAATAATAACACATTCTAATATGTTTGTAAGTTACATACTAAACTGTTTAGTGACAAACCCATTCTACAAGTCCTTAACCATTGTACTAAAAACCCAAAAACATGAGTACTCTTATGATATAAAATTAATATTTTCATACAGATAAGTAATTAATTAATCGGCCATATTTTACCAACTTTTATAATTATTATACCATCAAATGTACAAAATAGTTTTGTAGCTACGCACTTTACTGAAAAAAAAACTATCTTTTAATGTCAGCTTTACTACTTATGATACCCCAAGCTTTTTCATTACTAAAAATGTTCGGATGAGTTGCCCGTACAAAAGTAATACCAAAATTATTTCTAATTTTAATTTTTGGTGTTACGGAACATAATAATATTAATAAAAAATTGAAGTTGCGAGCAGCTGTCGCCGGACCCTTAAAAGTATGCTTACAAATAACTACTTAACTATAGAAGTATTTTGGTATGTTTGGTGTAGAAATATTTAAATATTGTTGTATATAAACTCTATTAGTTCTTTTGTGTGTAGTCTTTCCAACATAAAATTGCCAGCGGCTGCGGAATTTCCAGACAAAAATCACATTTATACGAAAAAAAGTACAATAAAACAGTAGAAAATAGAAAACTTGTAATAGCATTAGCTTTTAGTCCAATGATGGACATAGGCCTCCCCTACTGAGTGCTGTAGCGCCTTGTCTTTGGCATGCCAGACAATTTTGAACTAGTTTTTTTTTTTGTTTTTTTTAAGGTGCGGAGAAGTCACGCGCAATTTTATGCTGGATGAACTATATTTATGTTAAGGAATTTCTGATGAATGTACATTTTATTAATCAAAATGTAATATAAAGAGAGAAAAGTAAAATTTGCAACTCGGATAATTAAATCACTAAGAGTGCCTTGAAAAAATAACATTATTTTACTACATTAGTTATTTATTATTTGTTTTCTTAAAGGTCTGTACTTGCTTTTCCAGTTTATTTACTACACCATTGCCAAATTTAATCAAAATCCGTTTAGTAGTAAAGAATAGTTAAGTTATAATCCATCCATACTTTCACCTCAATTAGTAGTAACTTTGAGATACTACAAAGATGTTTTTTTTACAATTTTGGCTTTTCTCTCTTAGTATTACAGATAACTTGTTTGAGTAAGTTTTAAGTAAGTAGGTACTAAGTAAATAAGATGATACTTATCCCACCATAGTAACGTAAAAACACCAATTAAATAGCAATGTATTTTTCTAGAATAATTAAGGTGACATTAAGTACATACGTAATAGATTTAATTAAGTACTATAAACTATATATTTTAGAACGTTTTCGCAAGGATTGCAACATTTACCCAAGATATTGAACTGTGGTGTCGTTCTTATCGCTCCGGTCTTACTGAGGCTAAGTTCACATGTAACGAGCGTTACGCGCGTCAACGTACGATCAAATTTAAAGAGAGTTCAAATAACGAGCGCTAACGCGAATTGCGCGCTCTCGTCCAACTCGTCAGTCTAGTAAAAAAGTACGTGAAATCGAGATGAAAGCGCCGATCGCCTGCGTCTATTCTCCGATTTAAAATCCAAGATATTTTAGATCAAAAGACATTTAAGAATAAAAACTTAACCAAACCCAACGATAAAATAACCCTCCCCTGTCGGTAGTGGGGTAATTAACAGAAAATAACAAGGTTATCACAAAACCACTAAAACACAAACCAAAACAGCGCATAATCTCACATGTGCAGCGAAAAATGCTTAAATTTGAATTCGAAAACAGACGAAGATCAATTAAATGATGAGCTTTAAAAACCAAAAATTGTTTCAAAATTCTATGCTTTGCTTCAATGATACCAATGCCCCAAATTATTAAATACTTTTCACCAATATTCCTTGGGTTTACAAAAAATGACCTGGTTTTTTAATCCGAGTATTTATAGATACTTTTTCTCTCGCATGTGCATGCCGGGGTGTTTATGACGAGCGATTTGATAAGGCGCGTATAAATTTTGCCATCTGAGCATCACCAACTTTGAACTATCCTGTAACGAAGTACATAACATCAGCCAATAGCAACTATAGACATAAGTTGAAATAAGTTCAATTTTGTACCGTTTTACAGATATCGTGCTAAAAAAACCCCTTAGGGTTTTTTCCTATACCTTTTAAAAGACAAACCTATGGTATTATGTTTTAAGTTAAGTTTTTCTGTATACTTTTGTTTTAGTTTACTATTTTATCAACTGAAGTTCATTGTTTTAAAATTAAGTTAGTGATACTTGATTTTTGTACTTAAAAATGTTTTAAACAAGTTAGATTTAAGTTTAAAAGGTCTGTACTAATTTAGTTAACGCATTCAATGCTGATTCTCACGAGCATAGCGAAGAATGCGTTGTGTGTATGTAAAAGTCTTCAATTTTTTATTTACCTTTTAGGGTACATTTTAAAAGACTGCCCAACCACCGATATTTTCCACCTATTTAAAGATTTGACTTTGATTATGCGTAACTTCCAAAATCTCTATTTACCGCGTAGAAGTACAGAAAGTGGGTTTTTTTTTCGGTTGTCCCTACTATAGGGTAAAATAACCAGTCCTGGTCCACCCACTGGTGGTCAGCCACATTCAAGAATTAAAAAAATGTAAGCGACAGCGCGTATACAAAAGACCTCAGAAAGTCATCTTTAAAATACCCAAATGGTTCAGAAGGTATTTTTCAAACCACATGCTCGACAATGCCGAATTATAGGTCATGTAAACCCTACCGAAAGCAAGACATTAAATCCCTTGGTATTAGCCGGGTTATAATGTTGTACTGAATTTCATTATAACCCGCTGGTTAATAATATGATTTCACTTTTCATAATTCTTATTACTATATGCATAAAGTTTAATTTTGCTAAACACAATTTGTCCTAGGCCATGGCCTACTTGATTTGACAAAATAAATGAAGTTTGCCTCCGTGTGAACCCCGGTCCGGAGGAGCGCGGTGTTCGAAATTCGAATTTCGAATCTAGGACCACGGCTTGTGCTTTCGAATTTGGAACGTCGCGCGCCTTCATTTGTTCACGCGTGACGAACAAATCGAGTTCTTGTAGGTGCCTATAGAAGATTTAATTTCAAAAATAATATTGAAAATGTCGAGTGATGAAAGTGTTTTGACTCCTGAGTTTATCAAATTAGATGCCATAGGCATTGTCAACAATCTGCTGCCAGAGAAGTCAAAGGAAAACATTATTTATCTACTGAGCCTGTTTTTTTGTCTCGCATAAGGTGTGAAAAGTAGAGTATACACCTCGGGGATAAGACTGTTTTAGTCTTGGGCGGTTGAACCCCTCACTGCACTCAGGACTCAGTCTTAATTCCCTCGCTTCGCTCAGGAATTAACTTATAACTCCCTCGCTACGCTCAGGAGTTAAATTATGAGTCCTTCGTTACGTTCGGGATTCAATTCGCTCCCGTGACATAAAACAGTGCTTTATCCCCTTAGTGTATAATCTACTATTAACACTTGCAGTGATAATTTATGGTTATTTTTATGATCTTGTCATTATTATTTATTAGCATTATTGGCCAAGCAGGCTCTCCCGCTTTTATAAAAATGTATTTCTGTACGGTAGAAAGGGATAGCTATTAAAATGATAATTCAGCAAAAAAATTTGGTCAAATCTACAAAACCATACAAACTACAAATGGTAGTATATTTTTATACAGAAAGATAATTTTACCCGAAGCCATATCATATGTACACCATTTACATTATCCAAATAACAAAGGTGGACGGCAAAATCACAGAATATAGTTCTGTAATTTGCTGGTCAATTTATATGTATTCTTGAGTGCATCATCATATAGTACGCGCAAATCTTTATAAGTGCTCGGAAGTACGCAAAGTAGCGTATTTAAGGTTCCAAAACGGCGCTGTGAGCGCAATACTGCGTAGTTTCGCATTAATGTGTTCACACAAAGATTTTCGCGAACTACCTAACCTACTGTTTAGCCGATCATTGGCTGCATTTTTATTACCAATTACAATTCATAGTAGATAAACCAATGAGCGGATAAAACTGTGTGAGCTATACTCTTAAAAACATCGGAATTGGCTCCAGGTTCCTGAATGGGCCGAGTTAGTACGATTTACCTTACTGTTGTTTTAAAATGCAATGTTCACTGTATCTTGGATCATGTAAATTATATCTCAAGAGCTGTTAGATCAAGTATTTTTACAAATTTGTATTTGGAAAAAACTTATAAAGATATAACTCTCGAGTATAACATAAGGACTAATTAACTATATAGATTAGGTATAGATATTTAGTGCCTTAGATTATTCTAGTATATACCTAGATAAAAACTGATTCATAAACTAATAGCCGCGTACCCACCTAGCGCACAGGCTCGCGCGGCAGCCTCGGTGTCCAGATCGCGAGCGATGGCTCCCGAGGCAGCCTCGGTAGTTTTGTTCAATTTACAAGAGGCCGCCTCGCACCTAACACACAGCGCTCACTGAGGCACCTTTGAGCGCGTCAAGTTTACCGACAACAGATGGCTCGGGGCCGAACCGTGCTCAGCCGAGCAAACGCGCGCCCGAGGCAGCCCGAGGCATGTCCACACCAGCCGAGGCATTTGGCTCGCGAGGCTGCCGCGCGAGCCTGTGCGCTAGGTGGGTACGCGGCTAATGACGGCCGATTATCCTAGACTTAAGTCCAACTCAGCTCTATAAACCGATTTTCATCTCTATGGTTTAAAATCGGCTTCCTCAGCTGTTTAATTAAACTCTTCGCAGCATTGGTTAGCCTTTAACTGATCTCAACTCAGAAACATTGGTGTCAATTTGTAAAGCGCCATTATTAACTATAATTTACTTTATCGTCTGTCGCCAATACTGAACTTTACTAATTTGAAAGCTCTAAGGCCCGTAGTACACCTCCGCCGCGATACAGCACCACTGCACTCGGTTTGTCATTTCGCTGCAATACTGCGTTTGTTTCGCGTGTACCTTGTCATCTTGTGGCAGTCGAAAATATGTATTATTTATATATATACTCGAACGGCGCAATGTTACTAATGCACTAACGTTTACTACGTTTGATTGATGAGCATTGGAACTCGTGTTGCTGTTTCGCTGCTATGGTTTCGCGGCGAAAGTGTGCTACGGGCCTAAAAATGGTGTCTTCCCTTTCATAAAGAATGAGGTACTCCATTGAGAAATACAATAATACATAACCTTATTTACTTAAGCTTATGGTATACGTTGTTGAAAAAATATTCCAAAAATCTATTTTGTATGAGATATTTTTCTGCAAAACAGGTACAAACCGGCAGCTAAAGCCAAAAGCCTTTTTAGTATTTTTATTGTTATTTTCAAATAATTTAGATTTAAGAAATGTAACATTATGTTTAAGTTCGAAAAGGACTGAACTATTTTGTAGTTACAAAGAAATAAGGCTCGATCTACACGGATGTAAATTTTTAGGCCTACAGGCCCGCGCGGTTATTAAATATTTTGCTATATACCACTTAATATATGACCTACAACTTGGAACTACAACATGTATTTTAAAGGTATGATGAAGTGTTAAAAGTACACGGTATTTTTTATTATTTAAAACTATTGCACTAAGCTACAAAGGGTGGCCGAGGCATTTGTAGTGGTTGCCCTTCTGGTAGGTTCCCTTAGACGCCACTTACGACAACCACGGGATGACTTGCAGGGGTCAATTCTTTAGCTACAACCGCCGGGTAGCCCTTATGATTTTGGCACTACATAGTGAAGTCCTTTATCCATGTATACGTCATAATGTAGGTACTCAATATTCAATGAGACTGTAATTTTTATTGATCTCTGTAAAACGACTTAATAAATTAACTTAGTAAATTTTTTGTTTCATTTTCTTTAAGGAATTTCTTGCCACGTGTGTAGATACCCTAGCGCCTTCTCATCTTGCAGGGACATCAGTTAGAGCCGGCTCCGCAGCAACATCCGCGGAGCCTCAAACGGCGAAAATACGATAATCTTGATTGATGTTGCCTATTTCAGACGTTTGTGGTGAAAACCCTAGGTCCTTGGGGTCCTGGTGCACGTGCACACACAATATATACAGATTAGGATCTTACAAAACTCGTAATTGAGTCCACAGGTGCTCGGAATGCTGGTTTTTATTTCGGTCAAGGAATTAGCTTTTCGACGTGGCAATGCTGCCAGCATTAATAATTTAAAAAACAAGCCCCAAGCTAAGCAGAGCTTGTGTTATGGGTACTAGATAACTGATATAATATAATACAATACATTACGTAGATAGATATTTTTTATTACACATAAACATCACCCTGAACAAATGTCTGCAGATCGTTACACGTGTACGATCTGCAGACGTTTGTGATTAGTAGCGGTGTTAGGGTAGGGCGACCGCCTAGGGCGCCGCAGGCGCCCTTTTGTTTCCTCTCGCCCATTGAGCGAAGCCTACTTACTCGTAAATTCCCTAAATTTAGCGAAAAAATCGTTATGTTGGCAACACTAGGATGGAACGCAGTGTTCAAATCGGAGCACTACTGCACTGCATCAAATTTTACCGGGAATCCCCGACCATCGAGAAAAACATTATCTATCTCTTTTTTATGTTTAAATTAGAGAGTTGATATTATTTTTGAAAAAATACTGCACTTTCTTGGAAGAATATAGAAATACAGGCTTCAAAAGCGCCATTTTAACGGCGAAGGAATTGGCTGAAGAACTGGAAATTGAATCTGTGTTTCGCGCCACGACAAAGAATTCGATATATGTTAGGCGTCAAGCTGGTGAAACTGCCCGGGATGAACCTCCGGAAAACAAAATTGAGATTGAATTTTTCAACTGTTGGACACACTACATTAATTTGAGTCAGTGAAAGATTTGAACAGTTAAATGAGTAGGTACTTGGAATATTGGTCTTTTTTTGTACAAAATAAAACAGATTCCGGAAAAACCTGACCTTGTCAAACTCTATGGTGGTCTCCCTGTAGACTCTAAATCAGTTATAGATGGGAATATGTTGTGTGATGAACTCATAAATCTGAAATCTTTTTTGCCTGATCAGAATGTGGCTACCCCTGTTTTTGTTTTAAATTTTATCAAAGATCGCAACTTACAAGAACTGTTTCCAAATGTATGGATAGCAATGCGCATATTAATAACTATATTATCTTCCTGTAAACGTTGCTTGTGGGGAGAGGAGTACTAGCGGCGGGACTCGAACCCCGGGCGGGTTTGAGTCCCGCCGAAACCGATAATTTTTGGGAACTTATTTCATTTCTTAAAATTTTCTTTGTCCATGAATTTAATTATATCCCGTATTTACCTACATAATTTCGCGTGTTCTCTTTATTATTAGGTACTATTCCTCGTAATTCAAACAATCAACCACAGAATTAACACTCTACCTACAACCTACCTACCTACCTTATCTGATTTCTTAATGGTTGTTGGTGCATTTGTGCATAATCTATGCAACTTTGGTGACGTCGAATTAGGGGAACTACCGTCCATAGACAAGACTATAGAGTGCTAGAAAGAGTGGAATGCAAAGTTGCAAGAAAATCAATATGGCATGGCGGGCCCTTTTGAATTTGCCCAGCTTCTTGCGTCGGACGGCTTTAGACTGTAGACAGTTTTAGACGAGGTTTTTACTAAATGTATTTGACTTTAAATCCATTTGTATTGCAACATAAAGTGTGTTTTGTGATGTGAGTAGGTACCTGGTAAGGTAAACTTTTATTAAAAAAAAAATATTAGATAGATAGGCACATGAACCTATGTATATCTTCGTAAATTATAGACCGAAGTACCTATATGTTATTATACCATGGGATACACATCAATTATTTATTTGCGTCATTTAGACACACATACCTACCTACAAAATATATATATTTTTATAATCATAGCCTTTGATATTAATATGTGTAGATAGACTGGCACCGCCGCAAAAAGCGTAGAAAAACCCACGCTTGTAAACCTTTTCCTTTGAGCTTTTATCTAAGCTTTGAGCATGTTTTTGGGACCTATCGACTGACACTATTGTAAATAATCACCATTTCTAATGGAAATTTCTCACAGCTTCTTTACAAATGGTATAATTCATTATGCCAAATAATAATGTGTAGCCGCGAGTTTAAGACCTAGCTGTCGCGCCAAGAAAAATTGACCAATGAACACTATTTCCCTGTACTTTATTAAAATAAATCTGTTGAGGTCTAGGATTCCTATCTGCGCAGGCCCTTCACGGGTCTGGCTTGCGGTTCTTACAAACAGGCTATAGGGCCCGGATACAGTCAAAACATTTTCGCGGCTCGCTCTGTTCGCTGCTATTTCTCTATTCTTTGCTCATTTTTTTATAATTTACGAGTATATCTTCAGTTTTCTCACTATTTAACCGATCATCAAAAAAATCACGTTTGTTGAGTGGGAGCCCCTTAGATATTCATGTTATTCTAATTATTATTTTATTCAAATTTTTAGTATTTATTGTTATAGCGGCAAGAGAAATACATCATCTGTGATTTTAGGCGTTTTACCCTTTGGGTACCGGACCCTAAAAAGAGAAATTACTTTTCGCAGTTTTATCCCTTGTTAGCAGAGATGCTCGCAGATTGCGTGTGCCTAGCCAGGTGGTTTAAATGAAATAGACTCACGTTTCACATTCAGGTTTATATTCACAGCATCTTAGGTAGATTAATCAGTATTACATACATCTCAAGGATTAATTGTATACATTTGGATTTAGTTAATTATAGATATCAGGAGGACATTGCTCCACCATGTTGAAGACAGGGAAGAGAGAGACAAAGAATACAGAGGGAGACGGCAGAGCTACAGAATAAGTCAGAATGACATTGACAGATGATGTACGCACGACAGGTGTCAGCCATGGCTACATGACATTGATAAGAATACAAATATTCTATCACTTCCCCTTATTCTTTACAATGATCAATTACATAGACATTAAAATTAAATCTAAACCAGTGACTCTATAATACATGCTTTACATTTATAGCTCTATCTAATCTACATGCATAAAATGTTACATTTGCTCTACATCAGCAAACAAGTCACAATTCAAACAGCACAAACAACAACTATTATTTATCATACCTAATAGGGCATCAATTCAAATTTAAATAATTCACAAAATAATTATGCTTTTCTGGACAAAGTGGTTTAGTAAATATATCGGCTATCATGTTACTTGTAGGCATGTATCTAACAATAAAATTATATTTCTGAATTAAATCTTTGACAAAATGATATCTTAGATCTATGTGTTTTGTACGTTTATGAGAGTACTCCTTAGCCAACAACAATTTTTGTGCGCTTTGATTATCATTAAAGATAATAATATTAATGTGTTTACAGAGAATTTCGTATATAAAATTTCTTATAAAGCACAACTCTTTTGCGACATCACAAATGGCCAAGTATTCAGCCTCTGTACTGGATAAGGCAACGCATCGCTGTTTTCTCGATTCCCAGCTAATAATGTCCTTACCCAGTTTTATAACAAAACCCGTGTAAGATTTCCTGTCTTCTATATCATTTGCCCAGTCAGCGTCAGTATAGGCTTCAATATTTAATGCTGTATTTCTATAAAAACAAAGACCATGGTCTATAGTGCCTGCTAAATATCTGAGAACTCTTTTAGCAGCAACCCAATGGTATTTATCAAAATTTGTTAAGTATTGACTCAACTGACTACAGCTAAATGTTATGTCAGGCCTAGTACAAACTGATAGATACATTAAACAGCCAACCAATTGTCTAAATTGATAAATATTATCATCTAACTCTGAATTTAATTTTGCTTTACATAATTTTTCATTAGCAATCATAGGTGTTTATACACTCTTACAATTAAGCATATTATGTCGCTTTAACAGTCGCTTAATATATTCAGTTTGGTCCAATTTTAAAACATTCTTATCTCTAGTAATTCTTATTCCTAGACAACTTTTAAGCGGGCCCAAATGTTTTACAGAAAAATTGTCGTTTAATAATTGATATAAATCATTAGTATTATCAGTACTCATAATATAAAAGTCATCAACATAAAGAGCAATAATTGTCAGATTATTATTAATATTTTAGACATACACACATGGTTCACATTTATTTTGTAAATAGCCATTTTCGGACAGCAATTTGTGTACTTTTAAATTCCACATACGACTGGCTTGTTTTAAACCATAAATACATTTTGATGATAAACAAACTTTACTTTCATCAGACACAAAACCTTGTGGTTGTTCCATATAAATAGTTTCATTCAAGTCACCATGCAAAAATGCTGTTGTTACATCAATATGTTCCAAAGTCATATCATAATGGTGTGCAAGAGAAAACAAAACACGCATCGTGGAATGACGTACCACAGGAGAAAAAGTATCAGAAAAATCAACACCTTCTTTTTGACTAAAACCGCGAGCAACTAAACGGGCTTTATATCTATCAAGATTCCCAGATGTATCGTGTTTTATCTTATACACCCACTTGCATTTGACAACATTAACATTTTCAGGTCTGTCTACTAGTTGCCATACTTTATTTGCTATAAGTGATTCATACTCCAGCCTCATAGCCTTTAGCCATTCATTGCTATCAGATGATGTTATAGCGTCATTGTAAGTTTGTATTTCATCGAACAAAGAATCTGCATACAGACTTAGTTCATAATCATCATACCTTGATGGCGGTTTACCACGGTTATTACGCACGGGGCGGCTGCCTACAGTCACAGGTAATTCTCCCGTACTAGTGGCGCCTTCCCCTTGATCCATAATCTCTCCAGAGAATGGTGGCTGTGCCTCCAGCACCTCCGCCGAGAGTTGATCATTTACATCACTGCCACTCGATTCAGCCTCTGTAAATTCATAAGAAAAATCGTGAGTATGATTTATTTCATTAACTGAATTATTATCATAACTTTCATGAGAAGCATCCTCAGCTACCTCATTATTAGGAATATTATCCTGACTAGATTGTTTTGAATTTAATTCATTATGATATTCAATAAAAGTAATTAATTCATTGTTAAATTTTTCTTTTTCAATGTCATTGCATCTAAAATCCTTATAAAATTTACCCTCCATAAAATCCACATTTCTTGACAATATAACCCTTTTTGGATTGGATGGCTCTACCAGTCGGTATCCTTTTGTAGTTTCTGAATAACCGACAAAAATACACATTTTAGCCCTAGCGTTCAACTTACTAGTACGAGTAGGCTCCTCAACCAGAGAATAAGCTATGCAACCAAATACACGAAGATGGTCCAAAGTCACTTTGTGACCAGACCACATCTCCTCAGGCAACTGTCCTGCTAAAGCCGTTGTGGGACTACGATTCTTTAAGTAAATGGCAGACATCACTGCCTCACCCCAAAAACGCTTGCAGAGACCTGCCTGTAAAATAAGACACCTAGCTTTCTCCATAATTACCCGATTAAGACGTTCAGCGACGCCATTTTGCGGAGCACAATACGGCACTGTCAATTGGTGAAGTATTCCTTCATTCTGTAAGAAGGACTTAAATTCTTTACTACAATACTCACCACCATTGTCAGAACGCAGGCATTTCACACGAAGTCCAGTCTGCTTTTCTACAGAGTTCTTAAATATGATAAAATAAGAAAATACCTCAGATTTCTTCTTAAGTAAATATCCAAAGGTCTTTCGTGTATAATCATCAGTAAAGGTTAAAAGGTATTTAGCATCTCCCCAGCTGTCATCACTCAGCGGGCCCAGGACGTCAGAATGGATAAGTTCAAGTTTTTCATTAGCACGCCTTGCCTGTCCAATAGGATAAGCCTTGGCCACAGGCTTTCCCTCGAGACAAGCAGTACATTGCTGAAGATCTTCTTTCTGAAAGCAAACACTTCGTGAAATGTGATCATTAAGAACATTCATCCCATTCAGACTCAGATGTCCTAACCTCCTATGCCATAATTCGGCATCTTTTGATGCAGCAACCTTTGCAGTCTGTGCTCCATGCACTTGGTGTAGGGTAGCCATTGACCGCTCCTGTATGCATGTACCTTTCATCCTATACACACCCTTAATTAACTCAGCAGACATTATATGATTTCCATCAATAAAACATTCATCTTCGTATATGAAACAGCCATCCTTTTTAAAAACAACCAAATACCCTTTCTCACACATCTTACTTAACGACAACAAGTTTTCTGATAAATGTGGAACATACAGTACATCTTTCATCATTTTATCATGGTTATTGATTTTTATGTTGATACATCCTATTCCTGAACATTTTAATTTAGATTTCTTATCAGCACAGTTTATCATAATATTGTTTTTCTTTAAATCCACAAACATTGTTTCATTATTACACATATGTGATGTGGAACCACTGTCCACAGTAAAATCTGTAGTTGCTGAAGTGTAGAACGTTGAAGCTGCCATAGTTTGATGTTGTTGTTGCTCTTTAGGTGATCCATCTTCTTTTTGTATCCGCTTCCACTTGTAGCATTTTGACTTTATGTGTCCAGGTTTCTTACAATAATGACAAATTATTCTTGATTTGGAATAATTATTCCCTTTTGCTGCATAAGCGTTGTTCAAGCCGCTTGTTTCAGAATTGCTTTTGCGATATTCTTCTTGTACAAGCCTTGCACGAATCAGTTCAGAGGATAGTATATTAGTGATTGATGCTGTTTCCAAGGCTGACACTAATGTGTCAAAATCCTGAGGAAGTCCACTCAAAAGAATTTCTGCTATTTCAGCATCTTCTACTACTTTACCAATATCGGCTAACTGTTGTACCAATGTAAATACATTATCAATATAAGCAGTCATGTTTGGAAACGTCGTGAAATCCACTCTGTGCAGCTGCCGAAGCAAGCTCACTCTTCTAAATATTCCTTTGTCCTCATAGACTTTTGAAAGCTTGTCCCATGCTTGTTTAGCCGAAGTGACATCGTACAGCAATTGATACAATGAGGGCTTCACACACAGTGATATCCTTGCCAGCGCTCTTTGAGACCTACAAGCGTCTGCATCTTCGCCGGTTACACTGTTCCACAGGCCTTCAAGGATTAAGGAGTTTTTCATGGAAAATTTCCATGTCTGAAAGTTTGACACGCCGTCCAATTTTTCAAAGCCGATATATGTAGAAGACAAGGGCGCAGGTATTCCACCCGACACGGCATTCCCGCCCGCCGTAGATGGAGCCAAATCATCGCCCGCCATGTGTCGATATTACGTGAGAACTTGATGAAACCAACTGATTTTCTAATGCTGACCATGCGTGAGTAAAAACTGTTCTCACCTTCTTTTGTTCTTGGATTTTCAAAGCCACAGGGCACAGGTCTGTGTTTCTTCCAATTACCACACTGGCTGGATCTTGCTTGATAAAAATTCTGGGCCAGATAACCTGTTAGCAGAGATGCTCGCAGATTGCGTGTGCCTAGCCAGGTGGTTTAAATGAAATAGACTCACGTTTCACATTCAGGTTTATATTCACAGCATCTTAGGTAGATTAATCAGTATTACATCTCAAGGATTAATTGTATACATTTGGATTTAGTTAATTATAGATATCAGGAGGACATTGCTCCACCATGTTGAAGACAGGGAAGAGAGAGACAAAGAATACAGAGGGAGACGGCAGAGCTACAGAATAAGTCAGAATGACATTGACAGATGATGTACGCACGACAGGTGTCAGCCATGGCTACATCGTCGTATCCTACGAATAAGGTCACTATTGCAAAACACCAACTTTACAGGAGACGGTTTTTTCTAATTATTTCGAAAAGTTTCTATTAAGCGAGTATGTTTTTTTTTAATAAAGCGTTTTATTATATTTTTCGCTAAATTATCATGTAAGTTTCATGAATAAAAAAAACCGTTTTCCCTAGTTTTTGTCGCTTAGCACCTTGTTCCGCGTGCAAGTTTCAAATCGATGCTATTCTAAACGCCATTGTGACCCTTTTCCACGAAGATTCGCTACACGACGTCAAACTAAGAAGGTAACAATCGTCTTTATAACCTTATTCGACGAAATAATAAGGACAATTACAAACTTAAGAGGGTTACATTTTACTTTCCTTCCAGAATTTCGTTTGGTATTTTGATAATTTTCGGGTTCGATTCCCAATTCGGGACAAATCACAACTACTACAGCTGACTTATCAAAGTTCTTTAACTAAATGGCTCAAAATCATTCGAAAGCTTAAAACGAGTTTTTATGAAACTGTAGGATTGCTGACATACCTACTACGAAAAGTAGTACTTTCGTAAGCTAGGCAAAACTCATTCTAGATTGTTTTTTTTTTAAATAAATTAATGAGACTTATACGTTATAATTCCTTTCATATGAAAAAGGTAATTCAGCATAAAACTTTTAAATCGCTTTTGAACCGCTGTTCCGTGATCATGCGCATAAAATTGTCTCGAAATATTGGAAAACTCATAGATTAAATCATGGTAAATAACCCGTTTTAAATGACTAATTCAGTGCAGTGCAAATAAATGTAATGTTTTATTTGCCCTTTTAACATTCGCATTACATTCGCGTACATTGTTGCGAATGCGAATGCGAGTACTTATTTTCCACACTGGCGTTTAGCTGTGAAGGCCATTTATTGGCTTTTTTGTTGTTAGTTTCTTCTAACCTACTTTGTATTTATATAAAATGTAGGCCTATATAAAAGATATGTTCATATTGTCCTATTGTATTAAGTATATAATTCATCTAGTACCCATAACACAAGCTCTGCTTAGCTTGGGGCTAGATGATGCTGTGTGGATTATTATTATTAATCCATCCTCTCTCGGCCGTAACCCGATGAAAGAACATGTCAATGAGCCTGGAGCCTATTATAGATTAGAGAATACATATGTTTTGGTGTTTTATAGTGTATTTCATAATGATAAAGTCTCTACATAATTGACCGAGCGAGCGAAGTGAGCGAAGCGCCTCTGCATAGTTGATGCAGAGGCGACAGCACCCAACTAGCATAAGTATGGGTGCTGTCAGAATGTACGTAATCTTCTACAGGTCGTATTTTACGACCGATCTGGACGAAACTATTACTAACTACTAAACTTGGTGTACCTACAGATTTTACAATTTAATAGATTTTTCGGGGTTTTATGTCGGGGTTTTTTGATAAAAGGCTTGTTTCCTCCAAATAGGACAAAAAGGGGGCTACCGAACATCTCCGCTTTAAGACATCTGATTTCGATGATTATTTTTTTAATTGAAAGGTTTTTTTTTTAATTTTTATTTCTTCTCGTATAAAATGGTAAAAATCTACTGATGATTTTGCCATGACGAGAAAAATAGCTCTGCAAAATGCAACAGTAAGCATTAGAGCATTTACCGTACAGCGCCGCCTATTAGAACATCTTTGTAACACTTCGTGAGTAGGACGTAGGAACTAAGTAATAGCCCGGCCAAATGTTTCGTCTTCGTATGTTTGCAGATTTATGAGATTTTATTTAAATTATTATTATTTTATTTAAATTTAATTTTTTTTTAGTAGACCACAAACTAATTTATTTCAGAATTCTTAATTTTATTATGGACTAACCTTTTTATTTACTTATGCCGTAGTTTGACTGACAATCAAATAATCAAATATCCTAATGCTAATACCGGTGCCATTTTTTGTCATAATTGGTTTTGTTTAGGAAGAAGTTTTAGTTATCGATTTTGTTATTGTTGCTCAACATTTTTATTATGTTACAGACTACTCAGGCGTCTAAATGATATAATTTTTGGAATTAGACAATTAATTGTTGAAAAAAAGTAAAAAACATAAATAAATACAATAAAGAAATAAATTCAGTTAAATATAAATAAAGTATATCTATTATATGAGTATATTTTCATATAATGTATAAATAAAGTAAATTAATACATATAAATAAATAATATAATCAGATATAAATAAATGATGCTGGACAACTCACACAGCATTATCTAGCCCCAAGCTAAGCAGGGCTTGTATTTTGGGTACAAGATAACTTATATACCTACATAACACAACACATTACAAAGATAGATGTTTTTTGTTATAAATATAAAACGACCAGAACACCCGGAACCATACCTGCAGATCGTACAAATGTTCCTGCATCGCAGGCAGACCTTCGCCCGCCACGGTACAGAGGTCGTCTAAGTGCTCGCGAGGTCTGCTGTTTATAGAATGACTAGTATAGGTAGGGGACCAGAAAATATTTTTTTTCATTAAATTAATCAGATTTATTTAGTAGGTATTAAAACAGCCTTCTATTCATTCAACACTATTTATAATTATAAACAATTATATATATAATTTTATACCACTAGTTTTCAAAACATATAACCATACCTATTTTAAATCATGGTCGTATGAGGGAAAGATTTGAAAAATAGTTGATAATTTTTCTGCAAGTAAAAATGACAAAACAAAATGTATTGGTAAAAGCAGAAACTAATAAATCCATAAAAAATTACATAAAACTGACTCATTTGGTAATTTCTTGAGCGTACATACATACCTATCTATGTATATAATTAGAGATTGTTGTTTATTATTACAAGTTGATCAGGCTGCAAGATCAGTTCCTCTTGTGAAGCTGGACGTGTGTATGTAGCCCATGTCAATTGAAGGCCCAGGGCAAAAGTTTTCTTCATTGCTCTGAAAATAAGTATGTAGGTAATTAATAAAATCAGGTTTTAAACAGAGGCTCTTATATCAATCTAAAAACTAGGTATTCTATTATCTATTCTAATAATCTAATAGATAGATCCATTCATCTATAATAGAGATGTAACGAATACTTGCATTCGCATTGGCGAACATTTGCAAGATTTTCAATACTCGCATTCGTATTCGCAAGAATGCACGCGAATGTAATGCGAATGTATGAGAGCAAATGGAACATTATATTTATTAGTAACTGCACTGAATTATCTTTGTCATTTAAAACGGGATGTTTACTACGAATAAATAATAATAATTTATCCCTAAGTTTTCCAATATTTTGACAAAGTTTTACGGATCAACCACTTTTAATGACCTGTGTTAATAACCATATTTCAACTTTAAATAGGTAAGTACTTACATTTTACTGTTCTTTTCGCGCAGGGGCATCTTTCGTAGACACTAATTTATATACCTTAGTATTTGCCTCGTTTTAGTTTCTCAGTTTACAACGTAAAACGACTCGCCGCGCGCCGCACGCGCGCCTTTTCGCCCGCGGTAAACGAGTACTGTGGAGCGTGTAACCATATTCGGCGGAAAATACCCATGTCGGTTGCGATTCGCACATGAAAAAAAGTCCCAAAGCTTTTTGTTACCTTTTTCGTCGGGCTAAATGCATCAGTGCAATTGTAACCAAATTTTAAAACCCTAATAACTTTTTTATATTCATTAATTATTTAGTTTTTTCGAAATGATATGATGTAAATGATAATGGAGATTCCAAAAATGCAATAAAAATAAAAGGTCACAGTGGCGACTGTAACCTTATTCGTAGGATACGACGACATGACATTGATAAGAATACAAATATTCTATCATCCCTTAGACGAGTCATGGTTGTGTAATATTTTTTTCATCCCCCAACTCGGAAAGTGTATTTTTGCTCTTCGATAACTGAGTGCAAAAGCCGTTTTTATCAGCTAGAAGATAAAAACGGCTTTTACACTCAAAATACTCTTTCCTCGCTGAGGTGGGATGAAAAGTTACGTGTTGCACTCGAGTGCAAAAATTTTTTACCTCATGGTCTCTTGATTCCGTCGCTAACGCTCAGGATTCTAATTTTAGAGTCCTTCGCTTGATCGGTCGTCGAAATTGAGCACGCGGTTAAAAAGCAACTTTGCACTCTTTTATAACAATAAGTATTACCTATTCTGTAGGTACCTAGGTACTAACAAGTTAGATGTCCTAAAGACGATCCTAGACGTGACACATTAAATAACTTTATATCTGTTCAAAAAAAATTGAATTGAATGAATAGGTTCCCTAAATACTAACTAAGACGAGCTAAACCCTACAAAAGGTATTTAGGTTAGGTAGCTACAACATTTAGCACTTAAAATATTAGGTAGTAGGTATTCAATCTGTCTTTCTTTCAGGAATTTACTCATAAACGAAGGCATTATTTTCACTGTACCTAGGTACTACAGTGCACACTATACGACATAAGTACATAAATCATATCTCATATTGTCATTTACGTCTGAAAAGATCCACAGAGAGTCACTTTCTGCAAAAGATACGCAAGGGTATAAAAAGATCCAAATCGGACCAAAAAGATCCGCACCGTAACCTTGCATCGTATTACAACTATCATACCTAATGCCTCCTCTACACGTTGGCCAACATGTTTGGGAAATTTGGCCGAGTCTTCTCGTCATCCCTACCGCAATGCTTGAAAACGAAAGTTTTTCAATCAGTGCGTCCTACCCGTCATGATCATGAGCTACGGAGCTGAGATGTGAACACTCACGGTAGGGCTTGTCCACCAATTTAGAGTCGCCCAGCGAGCTATGGAAAGAGCTATGCTCGGAGTTTCTCTGAAGTATAGAATTCGTAACGTATACATCCATCAGAGAACCAAAGTTTTCTCAGCCAGCGCAAACTTTCAAAAAATTCAGGAGTCGGCTCGCTCTGCTCACTATTATTTCTTTTCATACTCTTTTTAACAAGTTTGTGACCACCCAAAAAGTAAAAAAATAATATTTAGATTCTAGATTTGTAGATTTGGCTGCTGTTTGAATGCTTCCAGCTCTCCCCTACCTACATCGAATTAAACATTTGTGGTAGCCGTGGTAGGTACTGATTTTAGATAAATTTTAAACACGTGAAATTAAATAACGTGCTGGCAGGCGCTTTGGAGGCTCGTTGAACTCTTTTAGCCAATACCACAGCAACACTCAACATAAACCCACACTACGCGATATTGCCCATTACGTGTTGGCCATAATTACAGCGAACATGTTGGTCAACGTTTAGAGGAGGCCTTATAAATAGGTACCTATTAAACCAACACAAAAACTTATTTGAGGTAAATACCCCAAAACGTTCCGTTCCAAGTCGACAGGACTTGAAAATCTGAATCAGTTTTATGATAATTCGTGAAATAGTAATCTATGCAACATTTTCATCAATAAATAATAAAAATAATTTAGTACCTAGCAATCATCAGCTCGTTCAAATGTTCTCGAAATGATATTCTAGTCAATTTCGCTCGTTATAAAAATCTTATTAAAACCATCCAAAACTATACAGCTCGAGCGGGCGGGAGTGAAACGAAACGTATTGAGTAATGACCCCTCGAATGAGACGCGATGCGAACGCGCAGCTGTCAATCTTTTAACAAAACGGGGAAATCCCAAAATTTCAGTACAAATTTCATTGAAAAGAGGAACAGTGGTGTTTCAGTGCTATGTGCGATGAAAATGTTAATCTAAAAAGTTACTGTGTTCTTTGTTTGTGCTGGCCTGTCTTTCATTAATCTCTTCTCGAAACATAGGAGGTTATATCGCAAGCTATTGTAGGAACAACATGTCAATAAACAATGCAAAGAAACCTCTGATTTTAAAGAAATTGATCGTACAACCGAATAATAAGGTGCAAGTACACCGTTTAAAGAGTTTAACCGGCACTTTAAATGTAAAAGGGAGAGGGAATCCCAAGGTTCATCTCAACAGTCAGTTGATTAAATTGGCTGCTATCCCCCTGTTCAGAGAAGATGTAATATTCGAATCTAAAGGCGAGAGCTATGTACCCGGGGAATACCGCTCAGTTACCATCATAAACAAACTTAACAACTTGACTAACAATTGTAAAACTGTAGCGAAATTCGTCACTTTAGACGACAAAACTGTAGAAAAAACATCCGATAACCTGACAGACCTCATCGGCCAAGAGGCTTACAACACATTGTTTTACGCTCTATGCTCTGTCATAAACCAGGAATACAAGATTAAAGGTATACTAGCCCTTTTAACAATTTACGATCCCCCTGTCTTAATTCCTACGGGTGATAAACAGAAAGTTGAAACCGCTTCTCAGACTCATGAAACAAGACTGGATAAAAAGTTAAAGAAAAAAGGGAAAAGAGTCCGGAAAGTCCTAGCTCCTCACATTGTGAAGCCGGAGGACTACACGAAGAAATACATTGTTGATCCACGCACAGGTATTCCAAGAGAAGATAAAAAGGACGAGAAACCTAAAATAAATCCTCCGACAGAACCAATAAAGTTAGAACTTGACAATATTGATCATTTAAAAACAGAGATCGTAGAGAACGAATTACCATCTGACAATTCTATCATACCTGATAATATTATCTTACCGGAAAATTCAACGTTAAAAGATCTGGGGATCTTTCAAGACGACTCGAATGATAGTTTGAAGACAATGACATCAATTCATACCTTCCAAACTATACCAGGTCTCTATAGTAATCCATTAGCGCTGATCGGTGCCAACATAGACAAGCATATTAAAGAGATTCCTGAACCTAAATTCTCTCTTATGTTAGCAGACAACAGTGAAATCAAATTGATTCATAAACCCGAAGACATTTTCCATATAGCAACGATAGAAAATGTGAAGTTTTTAAACAAGTTGGACCAGAAGAAGTTGGTACTCCATCAATTGGAGATTGATAAGCAGCATTGCTGTACCTTCAGGGATGAAGATGGGAATCTGTGAGTATTTTTGATCACCCTATCTTGTTATGTCTCACAGTACTTACATGTCCGTCTACTGAATGTGCCTCCCCCAGACAATGGGGAAGGTTTTTGCCAATATCCATAGGCGGGGGGTTTGCTGATTGCAGTGGAGTTCTTCAAAATATACAGAAGGTAGGTACCTGCTACCGTTCTTCTGGTACCTTCTGGTTACCTTAGTCACCTGATATAAAATCCGCACAGGTTGAGTTGGAAGGGCTGATTTTTAAGCCACAATTGCCAAGGCAGTACTTGTTAAGCCCGCTGGGAATATTTTAAAATCGGTTTGAATATTTTAAAAGGTTTTGAAATGCTGGATTTAAGGTAAAACTAACTGCCCACAGCAGTGTAAGCATTTTGCTGAATAAAAAAGCATAATAGGTACCTATTAATTATGTTATATTATAAAAGGTGAAAGTTTGTCCTGTTGTAAAGATGTTTGGCTGAAGACCACACCAAAATTACTGAATGGATTGTGCTGAAATTTAGCACACATAAAAAAAAAATACAAATTTAAAAAGCACTTTATTTCCATTACTTATTGCAATAAATGTACACTTATAAAAGGTCAAATTCATAAAATTAAACATTGACACAGAAACAGAGTAGTATCAAGAATACTACTTTTCTCGAAAATTCTCTCTTAATTTAGCGCTTCCGTATGTAGATTAAAGTAAAGAAGCGACGAAACCTTTAGCCTGCGCGTTGTTATTTTTTTCACATAATGCTCTGGACCTGGATTACGTTCATAGGCTACTTTTGATTTAAAAAAGTGCGTGCGTAAAGCCGCGGGCTGGAGCTAGTACCTATTATGTCCTCAATAGCTAAATAGATATAGGTAGGTACCAATTCAAAATCCTGGATTATTTTTGTATACGGATAACAAAACGCAAGGTAGGTATAATCAAAGAAAAACTCAGAAGCTCGAAACAATTTTTAGCTTAAAAGCTTTCATTCATTTTACTACAAAAACTATCGTAGTTTGACGAATTCATTACGAATGTAAGCGGGTTAACTACGAACCTTATTTGTGTTGGAAGAACACCAACGTTTCATCCCTAAACGAGGGACTTCTTCAGGGTGAGTGCGGTTAGAGCGCGCGCGTTCCGCGTCCCTCCGAGCACACGTTGGAGAAACGTTGGTGTTCTACCAACTCAAATAAGGTTCGTAGTTAACCCGTTTACATCCGTAATGCTTTCATTCATCATTTAATTGATCTCCGTTAGTTTTCAAATTCAAATTTAAACATTTCTCGCTGCACATGTGAGATTATTCGTTGTTGAACCGTGTGTTTTAGTTTTTAGTGATAACCTTGCTGTTACCTTGTTGTTTTCTGTTCTTGTTATCAGTTTTTGTGAAGTTTTCATTTCTAGATGTCTTTGTTGACATAAAATATCTTGAATCTTAAATCTGAGTAGGTCTAGATATTTTATATAGCATAAGTAATAATAATTTCAAATCAACCGGGTAAATTACCACACTGTAAGTTGATACATACCTATAGATTAACACCTACCAGATGTTATATTATCAAACAGAAACTTGTTTGTTTTGTTTATCAAACAACAAGGTCAGCCCGCGGCTTCGCATGCGTTGCTTGAAATTAAAACCGACTAAGTGCGAGTCGGACTCACGCACGAAAGGTTCCGTACCATTATCTATAAAAACAGCAAAAAAAATCATGTCTATTGTATGGGAGCCCTCTTAAATATTTATTTTATTCTGTTTCGTAATATTTCTTGTTCAGAATGTTAGTTTTCGAATAATAATAAATCGGCCAAGTGCGAGTCTGACTCGCGCACGAAGGGTTCCGTACCAGTATCTATAAAAACGGCAAAAAAAAAAACGTTTGTTGTATGGGAGCCCCCTTAAATATTTATTTTATTCTGTTTTTTAGTATTTGTTGTTATAGAGGCAACAGAAATACATCATCTGTGAAAATTTCAACTGCCTTACTATCACGTTTCATAAGATACAGCCTAGTGACATACGAACGTACAGCGGGGTTTTAGTAATAGGATCCCGTCTTACCCGTATGGTACGGAACCCTAAAAAGTAGCCAATGTTTTATTCCAGACCTTTAACTACCTGTATGAAAAATTTCAACCCGATCCGTTTAGTAGTTTTAGCGTAAAGAGGTAACAAACATATATCCAAACTTTCACCTTTTTAATATAGGTGGGGTGTTGCTTTTGGCCGCGGTTTTGCTCCTCTGAAACGTAAGATTCAGCTGATCCGTACTAATATTAAAATTCGAGTGTAACTCTGTTTGTCTGTTACCTTTTCACGGCTTTCAATCAAATTTCGCAGCGAGGTAGTTGGTATCCCGGTACAAACGCTTTTTCCATCCCGGAAAAGCGCCTGCGAAGGAAGCCGCGTACAGAAACTAGTTTTGACTGAAAAATATTAATAGAAACAGTTTTCCAAACAATAAAAACGTTTTTTGAACACACCGACGAGGATGGGATTCGAACCCACGCGTGCAGAGCACATTGGATTAGCAGTCCAACGCCTTAACCACTCGGCCACCTCGTCTTAATGGGCATGCGCGAAATTAACGTCAAGTACGTAAGCGCACGATCAAAATGAGATGGTACCTTTTCAAACTCAGTCGCTGCACGTTTCTTATCTTTATTATTTACTAGTTTATGTCCGCGGCTTCGCTCGCGTTGTCTATAGAAACGTTCAAAAGTTATTTATACGCCATGGGAACTGATTTATGGAATAATAATTTGACGACCGATGTGGCGCGGTGGGCGAAGGTCTGCCTGCGACGCAGGAGGTTGCGGGTTCGATTCCCGCCTCGGGACAAATGTGTGTACGATCTGCAGACATTTGTTCAGGGTGTTCTGGTCGTTTTCTATGTATAATAAAACAAATCTATCTATGTATTGTATTATATTATGTATATCAGTTATCTAGTACCCATAACACAAGCTCTGCTTAGTTTGGGGCTAGATAATGCTGTGTGAACGGTCCAGCATTATTTTTTTATTTATTTATTTTATAAAAAGTACCTAGGATAAATGTTATTCCAGGTCTTGACCTACATCTATGCAAAATTTCAGCCCGATGCGTTCGTCGTTTTGGCGTGAAGAAGTAACAAACATACATCTATCCATCTATCCGAAACTTTCGCTTTTTTCTTAACTTTAGTTTCTGCCCGCGCGGCTTCGCACGCGTTGTTTAACGCATTCACTGCCCAGTCTCGCGCCGCCGCCGCCCCGCTATACGGACCTTCAGATGAACGAGTGCGTCGAGGGCCAAGAAAGAGTAACGCCCAAATACTCAATCGCAACTCAGATTTAAGAATTTTTGACAGAATTTCATTGAAAACTGTCAAAAAATCGCGACTTTAGACGTGCTTAAATCTGAGATGCGTTTGAATATTTGGGGGTTAGTTCGAGATTATTTCACGAGGTCCCTTTTGTGCAACTGACTTTGCTCAACTGCAAATAGTTGCGCAACGGGGCTGCCCTTTTGTGCCCTTTTGCTCAACTCGATAAATTTCTACTCCATGTGTGCGATCCCACTAGAAGGGCCTATCACGATTGAGCGGGTGCACACTTGCTATTGCTGGATTGGAGAAATCCGCTGAAGATGAAGATGGCGTGGAATTGAAAGACTGTTCTGTGAGAAGAGCTTCTTTATTTCCTTGCTGCAGTACTGGATTAATATTACTATAGGTTCACTATTAACTAGTCACTGTTCACTCGTTCGTATCCGAAAACAGAATCAATCAACCGGCGTACAAGTTTGGTATTTATACCTCAGTTGTAGCCTTGAAAACTTTCTAGAAAAAACTAAAGAACTATCTATCTCTTTCCTTTCTAGAACTTTCCTTGTTATTCGATGCCTTCGAGATAACAATCTATAGCTACTTACATACGTAGATAGGTACATGCGAGTCGGCCGCGACAACTATAACGTAATCTATGGCCTTTTGTTGTCGGAAAGGGTAACTATTATCTAATCTGTTTACCTTAAGTAATGTTCGATTTTGAACCCTATTCTATATACCTAATTTATGAAATATCTTAGCTATTAACAAGATGTTGTCCTGCACATTACTCCCGCCGTGCAACCGTGTTGCATTTCTCTAGGTGCTAGGACGACGACGTCTCGACCTGCTGGATCACCATCTTCCTCACTGATGGCCGCAGGATGCTTGGGCTAAGTCGACTGCATTTACTGGGTCTTGGTTTTGCGGCTCCCGCCGGTGTTGTAACTGGAGTGGGCCAGGTGCGGTATGCCAGCTGTTTTTCACGATGGCTGCCTTTGTTACCGAAGAGTCCTGACTTCGTCTGTTTCTTCTTTTTCTTCCAATTTGGGAAAGTCATTGAATTCTTCTTTCGGCACTTATAGATGACCTTCTTTTCGGCGGTTCTACTTGGTTGGAAGAATTCTAAGACTGCTGCTGTATCAGGTACCGCCCGCATTTTGTCTGTCGTTGCGAAATGACGGAGGTACTTTGCTCTAAAGGGCGTCTTCTGTATGGGTGCATGCGCGGCATATCCCTTTTCTATAATTGCTTTCATGTGATCTTTATTTCTCTTTACTTTGCGATCTAGCTTTTTTTCTTTGTTGAAGAGTCGTTTCAGTGAGCTATCATTAGCCAGAATGCTTGTATCTTCTTTCCGCCGTAGTAGAGCAGTTTGGTATCCTCTGTTTTCGTTGTGAACTGTATTTTGCTCGCTTGTGATACGTAGGGCTTGCTCTGCTGGTTGTATCTGCGGTTTCTTCGGGCATCTGCGGAGCTTTTCTATTGGTTCTATATTGCCATCGGATGCTTCTGTGATGTGAGACACGAAATGGCTGTTGCGACCAAGTGCGCGTTTCTGTGTCCCATGTAAAACCCAACCGAATGGCGTAAGGGATGCCACAGGTTGGTTCATGTTTCCTTTTCGGACCTTCGTTGTCAGAAGAAGGTGCCAATTATCTTGACCGATGAGTATATGTGGCTTCGCAATCTTGTAGCTCAGCGTTCTTCCAATGTCTCGCAGATGTTTGCAGGCGTTGACTTGCTGCGTGGAAACCTCTTGTGGCGACACCTTGAGATTTTTCACTGTCCTGGCTTGTATTTGTTCTTCGTGATTGTTTGATCCCTTGAGCACGAAGTTGACTCTTCTTGACTGGTATCGCGTAGTCTTGAGTGCGTTGATCGCTTCTATTTTTAATGGATCGACTGGTCCCTTGGCTCCTATTGCATAGGCAACGTCTTCATCTATTAGTGTGACCGTCGATCCGTCATCCAGTAGCGCGTAAGTTTCTATGGAACCCTTTGGCCCCGACGCTCGTACTGGGATAATCTTGAGATATGACTGCTTGTTAGCTGTCCACGCGGAGTTGATGGATTCTTCTTTGGAGTCCACTGCCTTGACCGATCGATCACAGTGTAGCATCTTGTTGTGTGTGTATTTGCAGCTATTGATGCCACACGTTTTCAGCCGGCAGTGGTGGATCCTCCCTCTATATCGCAGGCACCTAAAGCATAGGCGTTTGTCCTTGGCGATGTCCCATCTGGCGCTGACTTCCGCTGCTTTGAACTTCTCACAGTCCTCCGTCTTGTGTTCCGGTTCTTGGCACACGGAACACGACGTTCTTTCTATTTGGTGCTTCTCTGAGGCTGTGTTTACTATTTGAGGACGCTTCTGTGAAGTGGTGGCTTGGCTTGGCGATGTTGCTTCAGGTGGAGCATAGGGTGCGCACAACTGAGCTTCCCTTTTCATGAACTTCTCGAACTTCATGAGGTCCGGCTCTTCTTTCGGCTGCATGGCGGCGAAGTCGTAGAAACGATATCGCAGTGTCGGAGTGAGCTTATCAACGAGGGCCTTCGAGACTTCCGGGTTGTAGAGGTAGAAGACGCAGTTGAGGGTTTTCAGAGTAGACACGGCGTTGGTCACTTTGGTAGCAAATATGCAGATATCCCTCGGTGACTCGTTCAAGCGCGGCAGGGCTCGAAGTGCATCTATCTCTGACATGGCAATCGTCTCTGGTCTTCCAAATCTGTTCTCGAGTGTCTTGATGATGTCTGATGGATGAGTGTTTGTGATAAGCAAGCTCTCGACGGCTTCTCTGGCTTTTCCCTTCAAATTCTTCCGTAGGCGATTTATGTTCTCAACCAGTGAGAACATGTGTTCAGTTTCTCTATATGCTGCCTGGAAGGGTAGCCAGTCCTGGTGGCAACCGTTGAAGATGGGCAGCTCGATGAAACGTGGCCGTTGACCCGCTGCTTTGACAGCGAGCGTGATGGCTGCGGCTAGCTGACTGAAGTCCGGATGAGCGGCTCCCGCCGGCATGTGTTGTACACCTTCAGATGTGTGAGGTACCCGGTACTCCGTGCCCGTCTCGAATAATAGCGGTGGTGCCACGGGTTTTTGCTGATGTTCTTCTTGTTTGATGGCTAACATCGGTGGTGCAGGCTTGTTGCACAGCCAATTATGCACTTTGGCGTGTGTTTCCGTTGTTGAAAACTCGGAAGCGCTGTCGTCCTCTTCATTCTCGCTGTCTTCTGCTTCTAACGCAGCCAAATGCGCTGCGGCTAGCTCTACTTGTCGACGGGCGAGTTCTTCTTTAGCCTTCGCTATCTTTTGTTCTCTTCTAGAACGAGAAGACCCAGCACGTGTGTTCTTCTGTATGTGCTGGTCTGGCAGCAGGCCTTCCTTTAGGCATGGATCCAGTAATGTCTGCATCGTTCCGCGGCTAGGTGGGGACGAGTGGGAAGTGATTGCAGACGGCGGGGCAGCAGGATGTCCAATGGTTCTTCCCGAGGTCATTCCAGTGGCGGCGGTAGTGGCAAAGATGGTCGCCATCGGCTCCGTAGTAGGCGCGGTCAGAGTAGACACGGTGACAGAGGAAGCCGCCGTAGACTCCATGGCAGACATGACGGCTGATGACCTCGTGGCGGAGGTGGTCGCCATAGAATCCGTGGTAGTGGTTCCTCCCGCGGTCCATGTTGTGGCAAGTTCCCCTGACGTTCCGGCTCTGGTGGTCGTCGGTGGCTTGCGTCCTTTTCCAGTGGAGCGTATGACTGGTGGCATGACGGAAATCAATTCCAATCTTCTTTCTTCAGAGGCTTCCTCAGGGATCCGGCTCGAAGGACCATAAAATGTGCGATCCCACTAGAAGGGCCTATCACGATTGAGCGGGTGCACACTTGCTATTGCTGGATTGGAGAAATCCGTTGAAGATGAAGATGGCGTGGAATTGAAAGACTGTTCTGTGAGAAGAGCTTCTTTATTTCCTTGCTGCAGTACTGGATTAATATTACTATAGGTTCACTATTTACTAGTCACTGTTCACTCGTTCGTATCCGAAAACAGAATGAATCAACCGGCGTACAAGTTTGGTATTTATACCTCAGTTGTAGCCTTGAAAACTTTCTAGAAAAAACTAAAGAACTATCTATCTCTTTCCTTTCTAGAACTTTCCTTGTTATTCGATGCCTTCGAGATAACAATCTATAGCTACTTACATACGTAGATAGGTACATGCGAGTCGGCCGCGACAACTATAACGTAATCTATGGCCTTTTGTTGTCGGAAAGGGTAACTATTATCTAATCTGTTTACCTTAAGTAATGTTCGATTTTGAACCCTATTCTATATACCTAATTTATGAAATATCTTAGCTATTAACAAGATGTTGTCCTGCACACCATGGGAACAGATTTTTGGAATAAACAGTTATGATGACCCAAGACACACATGCCCAATTGCCCACCCACAGCACGACGTCCTAGTCGCGGCGGCGCGGCGGCGGCGGGGCGTGTAACCCTGAGGCTGGGCAGTGAATGTGTTAAATATTAATTTATTTTTTTCAGACTCATACACTTAGCGGTTATAAATGAGGATGTAGAACTTCTGAGGCGACAATGCGTGGTTCTAAAAATGATCGGGGAATCCGTTGATATACCCGCTGATAACGGATTGGTAAGTGAATTATCACTGAATAGTGGATTCGACAACATATGCGATGTTTGCCTGCGACGCAGGAGGTTGCGGGTTCGATACCCACCTTAGGATCAACGTGGTACGATCTGTAAATACTTGTTCCGGGTGTTCTGGGTTATTTTCTTATCCAATACATGTAGGTATAATTTTTTTTTAATTTACAAAAATTTTGCGGATCTTACAAACAATTTTTCCAAGGCGGGAATCGAACCCGCAACCTCCTGCGTCGCAGGCGGACCGCCGCGCCATAGAGGTCGTCAATAATTCCTCCGGAATATATTGATCACCTCGAAAGCATTATTTTTACAATAGGGAAATAATTTTCAAAATCTGTCTGGGAGGCCCCCCTTAAATATTAGTTTTATTTTAATTTAAAGTGAATATTATAACTAAATATTCTGTGTATATTTCAAGCGTCTACCTGTTGCCGTTATCAATATCGAGCCAAACGTTTGCTGTATGGGAGCCCCCTTAAATATTTATTTTATTTTGTTTTTTAGTATTTTTTGTTATAGCGGCAACAGAAATACATCATCTGTGAAAATTTCAACTGTCTAACTATCACGGTTCTGGTGACAGACGGACACCTGTTGCCGTTATCAATATCGAGCCAAACGTTTGCTGTATGGGAGCCCCCTTAATAAGGGTTACATAAATGTCGAATAAACAATACTCAACGGTATAATTTCGCTGTATTAGTCGAAATTTGCCTTTAACGGGGTCAAAGTGTCAATGCGGGAATTCCCCTAAGCAAGTTATAAAGACGTAGGCACACACATTCCATTGTTATACGTACCGGGAAATACATCACCGTGAGCGATAATGTACCCAGTAAAATGCAATATGATGCAACTCGTGCACAGTAGGTATACAGGGTTATTGGTAAATTAAATAAATAAATAATGCTGGACAATTCACACAGCATTATCTAGCCCCAAGCTAAGCAGAGCTTGTGTTATGGGTACTAGATAATTGATATACATAATAATACAATACATAGATAAATATTTTTTTATTATACATAGAAAACGACCAGAGCACCCTGAAGAAATGTCTGCAGATCGTACACACATTTGTCCCGAGGCGGGAATCGAACCTGTGACCTCCTGCGTCGCAGGCAGACCTTCGCCCACCGCGCCACAGAGGTCGTCAATTAGTAACAATACGTGAACTGCAGGAGACTATCCATAGTTTTAAGAGATTTTACTTACCCCGTTCCCAGATATAAAAAAACATATAGAAATTAAAATAATGGCCATATTATCCGAACACGCAAACGAATTTAGTTTTTTATTAACAATCGATCCTGTTTCATATTATATTCTGATCGAAAACCTGTTGTGTCACACGCATGTTTCATCACGAACATGTTCGTGAAGACGCCAGTATTAATAGGGTAGGTATTTTACTCTATATGAGAAAAAAATCTAAAAATATATTCTTGAGATATGAGATCTTTGCCTAAGCTAGGCAAAAGTTGGTTGGAAATGTTCGTTATTGTTCATAATAACAAAATAAATTTATATGTTTATTATATGACATAAGTAAATATATTATTTGGAAATGTTTAAGGTTATTTCTATCCCATCGGAACTGACTTATGGGATAAAATGTACCCTATACGATATTGCAGAGCATAGAAAATCTATGGAAAAATGACATTTCACGATCACGTTTCGATACTATAGTCAAATGGACTCAGAGCTAATGTTACCTCCACCTAACTTTGATAAAAGTACTAAGGAATATGTAGTCTGTTTTTTTAAATTACAATTTGTTAATTTTATAGGTAAGTAACGAAAAAAGAGTATAATTTCGCTGTATAGATGAAGTAATTGTTTTTTTTAATTACAATTTGTTAAATTTTATAGGTAAGTAACGAAAAAAGAGTATAATTTCACTGTATAGATGAAGTCATTGTTTTTTTTTATTACAATTTGTTAAATTTTATAGGTAAGTAACAAAAAAAAGAGTATAATTTCACTGTATAGATGAAGTCATTGTTTTTTTTAATTACAATTTGTTAAATTTTATAGGTAAGTAACGAAAAAAAAACGAGTATAATTTCGCTGTATAGATGAAGTAATGATACTGGTATTAGTCGAAATGTGCCTTTAATGGGGTCAAAGTGTCAATGCGGGAATTCTCCTAAATAAGTAATAAAGACTTCTGCCCACACATTCCATTGTTATACGTACCTACCGGGAATTACATCACCTTGAGCGATAATGTACCTACCCAGTAAAATGCAATATGATGCAACTCGTACACGTTATACAGGGTTATTGGTAATTTAGTAACACTACGTAAACGGTAGTTTCTGTATAGCATCACGGACATGTTCGCGAAGACGCCAGGTATTAATTCTTAAAAATAAAACCGGCCAAGTGCGAGTCAGACTCGCGCACGAAGGGTCCCGTACATTATCTATAAAAACGGCAAAAAAATCACGTTTGTTGTATGGGAGTCCCCTTTAATATATGTTTTATTCTGTTCTAAGGGTTTTATTTATTATAGTACTCTATTATTAATTTCTTTTATTCTGTTTTTTAGTATTTGTTGTTGTAGCGGCAACAGAAATACATAATCTGTGAAAATTTCAACTGTCTAACTATCACGGTTCATGACATGAGATACAGCCTGGTGACAGACGGACAGCGAAGTCTTAGTAATAGGGTCCCGTTTTTACCCTTTGGGTACGGAACCCTAAGAAACGATAAATCACCAAAACAAAATGAAAAGACAAGTTAATAAAGACCGTTCTTCCGGTTCTTTAGTCGACTGGCCCCGGAAAAAACTGGCCCTACGGGGCTAGTTGACCTAGCATTTAATTTATTACTTTTCTGCAGTCGACTGGGCCCATTACTAATTTAACCACCGTTAATTTTTTATAAATAATAGCGAAAGCATTTTCAAAATCGAAGAAGAAAAAGACATACCTACATCGAAATAAAACATACATACATCCGAACATAGAACTATAGAACCTACTTTTTCGAAATCGGTCAAAAATAATCCAGTAACAAATAAGATTTTAAGTCTTTTAAGCACCTGAGAAAAAAGTTATGAAAACGTTTCTTAATAATGATACTAGTTCCTGTCCGCGATTTCGCACGCGTCGTTCCTTTGGAAACGTATGGTTATATTATATCCCATAGGAACTGGTTTATGAGATAAAATGTACCCTATACGTTATTGCAAACCCCGAGTCCATTTGACGATAGTACCGAGACGCGATCGTCACGTCTCATATTTGTATGGGATTTAAATAATAAATAATAAAACATTTATTTCAGGCAACGTTAGTCTAGTACAGGATGTAAAATACTTAAAAACTACGGCCCATATAAAATATACTTATTCTAACATACATAAAATATACCTATTTACTACCACGTAAAATCAGCGACGTGTGACACGCGATATGTGCTGCGACCGGTAATCGTCCGCGATAACGCCGATTTGCGTAGCTCCTTGTCCGCACGATATTAGAGACGCTGGCTGTAACAAAACCCATGAGACGTCACGATCACGTTTCGATACTATCGGCAAACGGACTCGGAGCCCAGGTACTTCCATCTATGCAAAATTTCAGCTCGATCTGTTCAGTCTGTTCAGGCAAACTTTCGCATTTGTAATATTAGTGTAATAAAAATGTGAATTTGTCTTTCCAGACGGCTCTAAGGCTAGCTATCGACTATCACACGTCTCCCCACAGCGTCGCAATGCTGGATACGCTCCTCCAAAACGGGGCCGACCCACTCTTGGCCGATGCGGAACAGCACAGCTGCAGTGTACACCTTGCGGCTGAACTCAGGACGGACCATCTGGCGCTCATACTGCACTGGGCCAAGACGCGCCACAGGTGACTCATGACTCACAACCCTTTAGACGTAGTTTATAAATTTGTGCTCACTACAAACACTTATGAATGACGCATGGTCATGCATGAGCATGACTTATTAAACATTTGAATTAAAACTCTACCACGTTTTGCTTGTATTAATTTAAAAACGGCTCTACCTAAAAGTAGAAGAAGGAGAGGTCTTTAGTTAATAATTGGGTTCCAGACAGAGGTAGTATAAGTCCTTATGAGGTCTGCGGATGATGATTTGCCCATACAAACGTACTACCAAAATGATTTGTAATTCGAGCATATTTCCACCATAACATGTTATTTTTTGTATTCGAATAGTATATATCTAGGTCCCTGGTTGCTTTTTTTCTTAATAATACACACCTTTATTGAAATGTTAGCAAACATATGAAAAATGTGATTTTACATATTTTTACGTCGAAAATGACATGTTTTCGACCTATTTGTTTTGTATTAAAAACAACAATATCTTACGTTTTGTTTGATAAGGAACATAGCTTATATTGTCGAGTTACAGAATAACAACACAATGTCGAAGATACAAAAAGTTTTCAGTCATCATTTTTGGTATTACGGATCATAATAATTTACGAATTGAAGTTGTGAGTAGCTGTCACCGGATTCTTAAGAACTGGCGTCTTCGCGAACGTGTTAAATATGTGGCAGAACCTGCAGTTCACGCAGCGTCAGCACTTACCAATCCTGCCAACCACCACGGTTGAAAGCCAGATTGGTAAAGTAGTATAGAAAAAAATATAGCAAAGCCCTCCTTGTTTGCGAGAGGCATGTTCAACAGTGGGCATACTAATGTCCACAAACGGATTAGTGATTGCAGTTGAGTGTGCTAAGAATACGACTCCTTGACTCATAGGCAATAACGACTCATGGACACTAACGACTCATTTTACATTTCCAGGCATATAATAATGGATAACGAAGACTTGCAGAAACCAGGCTGGCAGGAGAAAACGCCGGAAGAACTGATTAGCATGTTGCTGGAATACATAAGCAATCTATTTGATAAACATGGTAAACAAGTAATAAAGGTTTAGCAATACAATTTTTTTTACGACCTCTGTGGCGCTGTAGGCGAAAGCCTGCCTGCGACGCAGGAGATTGCGGGTTCGATTCCCGCTTCGGGACAAATGTGGGTAGTGTACGATCTGCAGACATTTGTTCAGGGTGTTCTGGTCGTTTTCTATGTATAATAAAAAATATCTATCTATGTATTGTATTATGTATATCAGTTATCTAGTACCTATAACACAAGCTCTGCTTAGCTTAGGGCTGGATAATGCTGTGTGAATTGTCCAGCATTATTTATTTAATATTAATTTATCATTCAAACTGCCAAATGCCTGCAGATCGTACTAGCATTTGTGCTACAAACATTTGTCCTGCGGCGAGAATCGAATCCACAACCTCCTGCGTAGTAATTGTCTAACTATCACATACTAAGATTTAAAAATAAATCGCTAGGCTCGGCTTTGCACGTGTTGTTTCTATAGATAGATAGATGAATCATTTATTTTTCGTCTGCAGACACATATAACAAAATAAACAAAGTAACAAAAGTGATTTTAAACTACTTAAGTGTTAAATTATCCTAAACATAAAACAGAGATAAACACACATTTATCAATCATAATAAAATTAAACAAAATAGGTAGCAACTCCATTTTGAAGTGCATAACTTAGGTATTAAAACAGGGACTTTTTTTTAAAATTTATATCTCCTGGGAACTAACTGATTTATGGGAAAAGTAGCCCATTTCTTATTACTACGCCGTGAACAGTTCCTGATTCTGACCTACTACTATGTAGAATTTCAGCCTGAATTGTTTAGTAGCTTTGGCTTGACAAACAGATATACATACATTTCATTCCGCCATCTATCCATCCAATCTTTCGCATTTATAATATTAATGTTATTAAGATAACAGATTTGTTTTTTATGGTTCCGTACCTCAAAAGGAAAAAAGGAACCCTTAAAGGATCACTTCGTTGACCGTCTGTCAACCCTCTTTTCTCAGGATCGCGGGAGGTAGGCATCGAGTTGAAATTAACGTAACCTCTTGGAGCCGTGATATAAATCAAACTTCTTAATCTACGCAATCAAAAGTTACAGCCGTATAAGGCCAATTCTTTTGAAATTTCCAAGGGAATCACTGTAGGTACACAAAACTTATAGGGTTCTTCCCGTTGACGAGTTATGAAATTTGGTAAGAAGCAGTCTTATAGCACAAGTAAACTGAACTGAAAACCGTAAAATTGTAAAAAAATATAATAAAATAAATATGAAATTAAAAATTATAATCTCGCTAAGGATCAAAACCTATAGGGTAGGTTAGTTAGGTACCTCCTTCCCGTTGACCTAGAATCATGTCATTTGGCAAGTAACAAGGTCTTATAATTATACGGAACCTTCGTTGCGCAAGTCCGACTCGCACTTGATTTTTGATGCGTTTTATTTTTTCTTACAGGCTACAACCCACTGATGCTAGCTTGCAAACACGGTCACTACGAAAACGTAAAACTGCTTTTAGAATATGTGCCCACCTCTGTCAACCTACAAAATCCCAACAGTGGGAACACAGCGCTGTTCATCGCAGTCGCCGCCGCTTGCAATGCTGCTGCTGGTAAGTTAAATAATCACCAACAGCTCTTACGTGTTCTTGGGTGGAGTCCGCGACTCAGCAAACGTAGTGTAGGACGCGGGTGACCTGCGAAAGACTGCAGGCAGATGCTGGATGCGGCAAGTTGAAGACAGGGTGCTATGGAGCGCATTACGGGAGGTCTATGTCCAGCTGTGGACTAATATGGCACCCACCAGTTGAGTAAAAATACCGGCGTTAGAATCGACCCCTCTGGGTGTAGTAAGAGTCGACTAAGAGAACCTACCAGAGGAAGGACAGGGAGCTTCCTTCTGAGTATTTTTAACACCTTCACTGCGATTACCAATTCGCCTGACAAACGTAGTGTTGAAGAAAAATACATAGAGCGCTTTTCACGAAACAAGTCCCACAGAAATTAGTGAAACTAAATATATTTCAAAGCTCAATTCACTAATCTCCTTCGGTCGCACTGCCGACAGCTCAGCGCCACAGCCAGGGGACTTCTTTCGTGAAAAGTACTCTACATCCAAACTTTCGCATTAATAATAATAATATATTTATTTTCCACTCACAAAAAGGTTTTCTTAAGAGCGTTTACGCCTAGCGCGCGATGTCAAGTTTAGGTAATTCAAACCCACACAGAAGCGAGCGTGACTGTGTGAGTAGCGCTGGCGCGTTCTATTGTGGTATAGTCAAGCTAACTCACTTTGATCCATTCGAGTGAAATTGATATAGCAATTATTTAATTTAAATTTGAACTTAAACAGATGACTACGTTTAAAATAAAATCAAAATAAAAAATTGTTTATTTCCATAAATACAAAAATGTACACTTAGAAAAGGTCAAATTCTTATCGATATTCTACTCGATATTTGAGTTAAATGAAATTAAAGACTTAAGCTATTAACCTGTTTTGTGAGGAGCTGGAGCTTGAGATAGGCTTATAAAAGCCTGTATTACAAGACACCAGTGCCCCCACTCCGCGGGTGTAATAAGATGCTATGGCACAAGTTATAAGCATTAAAATGAAAATAACTTAAGGGGCCCGCGGATGATGATTTGCCCATACAAGCGTACTACCAAAATGATTTATTTGTAATTCGAGCATATTTCCATCATATCATGTTGCTTTTTGTAATCGAATAGTATATATCTAGGTCCCTGGTTGTTTTTTTCTTAATAATACACACCTGTAATGTAATGTAAGAAAAAATATGCATAATCGAATTTTGAATATTTTTACGTCGAAAATGACCTGTTTTCGTCCTATTTGTTTTGTATTAAAAACAACAATATCGTTTTGTTTGTTAAGGAACATAGCTTATGTTGTGTAGTTCCAGAATAACAACACAATGTCGAAAATACTAAAAGTTTTCAGTCATCATTTTTGGTATTACGGAGCGTAATAATTCACGAATTGAAGTTGCGAGCAGCTGTCGCCGGATTCTTAAGTTAATAACTTTAAGTTTTAATATTAATAATATTAGTGTAATTTTTTTTTTTCAGAGCAAGGCAACAAATCGAAAATCGTAGACCACTTCAAGAAAACTATAGAGATCCTATCAGATTACGGAGCCGACCCTCAGGTTGAAAACAACAATAATTTCAACGTAAATTTACTGCTATCTGAATTTGGGTGCGCTGAGCTTTCTAGTTTAGTTCTTAACAAAATCGCCAGCCAAAAGCACTTCGGGGGCGATATGGACCCTACGAAAAATTTCAATAAATATCATCTTCTCAAGGAAGGAGAAACTGTTACAATACAAGAGTTCAAAGATAAATGCAATACCCTAAAAACATATGTAAGAAAACCTGCACCTAATAAACCGGAAATCCCAATACTGGTTAATGATATCAGGCAAAATGCCGATAAGAAAATCACAAATGTAGCACAAGATAAAAAACCTGTTATAGTTGAAAATATTTTACTAAAATCTCCGATAGATTTTAATGAGAAATCTAGCGAGTTGAATAGTGTTTTAGTGTCTCAAGTTAAAGTTAAAGAGTTATCCAGTTTGGTTAAAGTTGAGAAAGTTAATTCTAAAGATTTTCTTTTAAAAACACCCGATAGGGAAATTAAAGTTCCGCCAAAACGGAAAATTGATGTTGGCAACACTCGTGGGAAAAAGCAAAAGACCAAATGACTTGAAATGTAAATTAATTAATTCTGGTTTTATAAAGGGATCAATTATGTAGGTACCACCGGCCTAAACAAATGTGTTGTTAACTTATTCGATTACGTTACTTAATGAATAGTACCTAGCTATGCATTAGAATTAGATAGATTAAGCAAGTTAAACAGAGCGCAAAACTTTATGAGCTGTCGGATGTTCGCGCGAGTGGCTGCGCAGTGGTCTATTTTAAGGTGATGACGATAATCCTTTGTTAAGGTGGGTGCGAACCTCTAAGCTCCCATACAAACGTACTTTCCAATTAGTAATTTGCATAATTTAATAATAAAATAATGCAAAATTTAACTGCAATACAGGGTGTATTGCAGTTAAATTTTGCATACATAATCGGATAAGTAATAACTACGTTTGTATCATTTTAGTTTTTCAAAATAAATAATCATCATTATATGAGCGCGAAAATTCATTTCAATGCATTTTCAAGCGATTTTATTACATTCGCTCTCATTTAAAGATAATTTTGTTTTTTTTAAAACTAACACGGTGCAAACATAGCTATTTTTTATCCGATTATGCAAAATTTCATTACAATCGGGGACGTAGTTTCCAAATGAATCGGAAAGTATTTTTGTATGGGAGCTTAGAGGTTCACTCCCACCTTAAGGCAATATGTGTCTGGTTAGACATAATTCTGCCAGTGTCAAGTAATGGAAAATAATTTTAAATATCTGAGTTATCAAATTATTAAGGTTCGATATTTTCACCAGAGGATAAAACTTTTGAAACTATCATGGTTATTAACATAGAAATCATTTAGAACGGGATATTTACCATGTTTCGATTTTTGAGTTTTCCAATATTTCGGCACAGTTTCATGCGCCATGATCACGGAAGAACTAAAGTCACTGCGAGTTGGTTTTTACTGGCAGACATACCGATCTACCCTCATTCTTTGTCTTTTGCTAAGAATATTACGCGTTCGAAAGTGAAACCGGTGGTAGTGGTAATGTTCGTAGCAAAAGACAAAGAAAATCAAACGACAAAAAAAATCGAATCGTGGTAAATATCCCGTTCTAAATGATTTCTAGTTCAGAGGATGTTGCCATTCGAAAATACGTTCGACTCGATTATCATTATGTAATTTCATATTTTTTTGATTTGTCAGGTGCTGTTATATTTATAATAAAGCACTCAACTGTACCACGCAGTTTTGCATTCGAGGCTATGTTCAGAGAGCTCATAAAGATTTGCGCGACCTATAGAAATTAAGATACCTATGTAGCTATATATACTTACATTATAAAATAATGCCGTGAAGTTTGGAAACGTTACATAGCACTTATGTACCTAATTGTTAGCTAGTTTAAGATAATTAAGAATATCTGGGGAAGTAGATATTTTAAATGTAAGAGGTTAAAACTGCAGGTAACTAAGAAACTTCTTAAGGTTGGGGCGAACCTCTTAAGAAGGCCCTTAACCTCTAAGCTCTCATACGAACGTACTTTTCGATTCATTTGAAAACGGCGTCCCCGATTTTGATGAAATTTCGCATAGTACATAATCGGATAAGTAATAGCTATGTTTGTATCGTTTTAGTTTTTCAAAATACATACTTTTTCATCATAAAGTGAGAGCGAAAATAATTTTTTATCACTTTCGCTCTCATATATTGATGATAATGTATTTTGAAATGCTAAAACGATACATTCCAGGTATTTCTTATCCGATTATGAGTGCATAATTTTATTACAATAAACGGTATAGTTTCCAGATGAATCGGAAAGTACGTTTGTATGGGAGCTTAGAGGCAACCATAAAAACCATTAATTTTATTATTTATCGCATTAACTGCCCGTGAACTGAAAAATAGTTCTAAAATTCGATTACCTCTTATTTATAAATTGTAATCTAAGAAAGGAATTCAATATCTCAGATTAGGACTATTAATTTCACCTTATTGTTTGTTTAATGTAATAAAACAACACACGATTTTTGAGTGAGATATAAAAGTTCGTATGGAATTACCTACCTACGTATGTTTAAGTATATGTCAAAGAAACAGCAATGATTTAGAACTCCCAAGTGAGTATTTCTAATTATGTTGAAAACATTAAAGGTCTCTATCATCTTCTTCGTGAATGAAGTACCTAAGCGTGTGAATGTCTGTAAAGGACTACCTCCATGGACGAGCTTAACGTTCATACCAAATACACTTCTACAACCCATAAGAGCACAATCGCGTTAGAACTCCACGATGGCGCCACCGGTCGCGCCACCGTGGTGTCTGGCTACCAAGCCAGAAACACCATCACCAACTGGTGGTGAAGTGAATGATACGCCAAATAGCTCTGTACATATACCAGCGGGCGATTTGGTTGCCGGCAACAAATTTGGTTTTGCAACCAAGCTGGTATCAGGTGAGGTACCCTCCATACAAAACTGTACAAATTTGCTTAGTGTGTGACTGGTACCGCCACCATGGTGTAATAATGAGATTGGACCTTAAGTCAAATTGTGTTTTTTGTAAGCAAATTATAGTTTTACATTTAATATTGACATTTCTCGTAATCAATTATTCAAATCTAAGGCAGAGCGCAGACTTGAGTCACGATAGTCTTAAGATAGACTATTGCTATACAAAAATTATGAAGACGCGCAAACTTCAAGTGAGGAAAGTATATCTTAAAACTATCGCGACTCAAGTCTGCGCTCAGCCTAAAGAAGACATTGAATTGAAATCTTATTTTTCTGTAAATTTTTACTTTTATTTATTCTCTAAATTATTAATCCTTTATAATTTAACATTTGATTGTAGGTAATGGATTGTTTTAATGCATGTGACACATATTTATAACTGCTTATGATTCAAACTTTTGACAGTTAAGATTTTTTTTTGTTATGATTTGCCTGCTTTTTTACATGTATGTATTCCGTTTTGTGTGCCGTAAATTAATAAATAAATATTCGCTGCGAGTATTTAAATATATGGAATAAAAACTTAACGATACACGCTTCCTTGGAGGTAGACCCTTAATAATAAATTATGCCTGTCTGTTTCCCAATTATGTAATTTATTCTTTTAATAATAATTGGATTGGATTGAAATTTTGTATTCTAAATCTATTAATTCTTTATTTTGTAATGCAACATAAAATTATGTCTTTAATTTTGTCTTTTATTTTAGCATAAGTACTTATGTAGGTAGGTACAATACCTACCAAGTTAAGCCCAACAAGTCGTGGTCCAAATGCGGGCTGCGTTGATGACATTACTCCAAGACGCTGGGCATAACTGGATGCTATCGGCCCATGCCAGAGGAGACTGGCAAAAAATATAGAGGCTTATAAACCCAGCAGTGGGCGTGATGAAGGGCTGTAATGAGTAATAACTGCGACGCAGGAGGTTGCGGGTTCGATTGCTGCCTAGGTGCTACAAATATTTGTACGATCTGCAAAAATTTGTTCCGGGTGACATGGTCGTTATAAATATTTTTAAACTTGCGCGATCTGAACACATATTTATAAATACTATTTAACGGGTATTTAGTATTATAGAAAAAAAAAGACATGGTCGTTTTCTATGCATAACCAGTTATCTAGTGCCCATAACACAAACTCTGCTTAACTTGGGGCTAGATAATGCTGTGTGAATTATCCAGCATTATTTAGTGTCAAATTATTTATTGTTATGCCATGTTGTGTTGTACAAAAGATCTTAATTAAAGATATAGGATTCAAACATGGACCCGGCTAGGGCACAACAATTTTAAATATTACATGGGTATGTACCTACCTACCTACATAAAAATAAGTTGGATATTGGCTAATTTTTCCAAGAGAATAAAAAATTATCTAACACATGGTCCAAGACGCAGAAAGTAGTAGAGTCAAAGTAAACCTATTGAAAATGATTGATGTGAATAAGGAACTACACTGATTACAAGGTTTTTTGTTAAAGTGCTTACCCGTGCTTTGGGTATCTCTAAGAAATGAAATAAGCCACAGGCGCTTTAGTCCGTAATAGGTCCCAAAGATTTTCGGTTGAACCGACTAGGGTTTCGTGGCTTAGAGCACACCCGTACTGAGGGTGGGGTGCGGGTTCGAGTCCCGCCGAAACAGAAAATTTTTGGGAACTTATTTCATTTCTTTAACTGATTACTTTCTTTGAAAAACATGGGCATCCTGTATTTCGCACTTAAATGAAGGAATGAGCTACCTATTAAAGTTTGTAAAACAAAATATTGACAAATGTAGTCTCACTCAGCATAGAAAAGTTAGACGCCGCCGGACAGATGTTATAATTTTCAGGAAAAAGCCTATAACCGTTATAGGCTTTTATACTGGATATAGGACTGGATCCCAAGCGCTATAGGCGTTATAGTATAACGCCTGGGATCCAGTCCTACATCGAGTCAGGTCCCACACCCAGCAATCCATAGCTACAACCCATCAAGACACTGTTAGTGATTAGGTACTGCGTACATACGGAACGTTATAATTAAAGTTGTATAATTGACGGTAGGTAGATATGTAAAATTCAAATTACTTGTAAAGACAGATGTCACCTCAGTCTGCCTGTGACCATGGAAGCTGAAAAGCCTCCCGAAACGTCAGGTTATAAACAAATATACACAAATAACAAATATACCTACGCGATCAATCCGGTAAAAACAGTGTTTTATTAAAAGCCTATAACTCAGGAACCATTGGAGATAGACCCATGATTTCTGGGTCGTCATGACACCAGCCCCCCTAGCACGGGGATTGTTGTCTAGGGTAGAATTGACAATAATGACATCGCATCGACATACATTGCGTACATCAATGAAGTTGAAGGAATGCATTTCAAATTATTTACGCATTGGATGACGAAGTGACGTAATTTTTCTCTATTCTACCCTAGACAACAATCCCCGTGCTAGGGGACTGTACCTACTCCGTTTTTGACTTGACGTTGAGTTTCGGGACACCCTATTTATTATATTATAAGGCAGCATTTTTACTGGGTTTGCTATAAAAAGGTAGGTAAGTAGGTACGTACCTACCCTAAGGTAAGATAGGTACGCAGGTCAATGTTAAAAAAAGGCCGAAAAAGTAAATTACATTTCTTTTTATTGCACATTGACTCAATATATTAATAATAAATAACATACTATTCTACAAAATAAATAAAAATAACATCCAAAACTTTAACCCGTTTTTAATTTGTTCACCACTTAGGTGTTTTAGGGTTCCGTACCCAAAGGGTAAAAACGGGACCCTATTACTAAGACTTCGCTGTCCGTCTGTCACCAGGCTGTATCTCATGAACCGTGATAGTTAGACAGTTGAAATTTTCACAGATGATGTATTTCTGTAGCCGCTATAACAACAAATACTAAAAAACAGAATAAAATAAGTATTAAGGCCCCCTTAATATTCCCCAAAAAAATCACGTTTGTTGTATGGGAGCCCCTCCTATACAATAAACGTGATTTTTTGCCGTTTTTATAGATAATGGTACGGAACCCTTCGTGCGCGAGTCCGACTCACACTTGGCCCGTTTTATTTAGTTTTATCTGAGGTAAGAAATTAAATTATTATTGTATACTAGCTGTTGCCCGCTACTTCGTTAGCTCAGCTACTACAACCTATTTACAATATCCACAATTCCATATTTTCCCCTTTTAAACCACCCCTGTAGGTACTTATTAGAACAAACTAAAACAAAAAGTATTTAAATCGGCCCAGCCGTTCTCGAGGTTAATCGAGACAAACGAACAGCAATATATAATACTAGCAGCGCCTTGCGGTTTCACCCGCGTAGTTCCCGTTCCCGTAGGAATTCCGGGATAAAAAGTAGCCTATGTTCTATTCCAGACTATAATCTATCTCTCTGCCAAATTTCAACCAGATCCGTTCAGCCGTTCTGGCGTGATAAAGGAACAAACATCCATCCATCTAAACTTTCACGTTTATAATATTAGTGAGATATATAGACTTATTATACCGTATTGAGGGAAGGTAGCGGGTTCAAGTCCCGTCGATATATTTTTTGGGATACTATTTAAATTCTAGTAGTCTAAGTAGATATTTACAATTTTGATAAGTGCCTTTCACATGTCTCGGCCTCCGGGAGTCGGTGCCGAATGGTATGCAAATTATGCCGGTATTCTACACGAAAGCTCATCACCGCCGCCGAGCCTACCCGGCAACCAGGACGTATTAAAAGGCACTTTACTCTTGTATGATGTCAAACAAAATATCGGCTTTTTACAATTTAAGGCTGGCATTTTTTATTTTTGCATACATAGGTCTACTTCTGGAATAAAACCTATGACTGTATGTGTTCAGGATATTTTATCTAAAAGTATTAATTCTCTACCATAATAATCATCCCAATATTAGCTCCGGCTCCGTATAATGTGGCTTCAGCATCTCCTTCGCTTGATCCCAAACCTTCTTCGCGACCGATGCATCAGTTTCCTTCCCCGACCAAGTCTTCCCAGGATGCTTCCTCTCGTAATGCCTCAACACGTTCGACTTATGAGTAAACTGTTTAGTACAGACACCACAGTCAAAAAACTTCCCGCCAACATGTACTTTCATATGATATCTTAACCGACTCTCCCGTGGAAAGGTTTTGTTACACAAATCACAGACGAGCTGCTTGATTCTCGCATGATTTACCTTATGCCGTTCCATGTTATGCTTATGTGCGAATAGCTTTGAGCAAATTGAGCATTGAAATGGTCTTTCTCCAGTGTGTACTCTTAAATGTGGCTTTATAAGTCCGGAGTGTGTGAAAGTTTTAGGACAGTATTGGCATTTGTGGGGTCTAGTTCCGGCATGCCACTGTAAATGCCTTTGAACAGCGCTCTTGTATTTAAAAGTGAGCTTACATAAATCGCATTGATACGGGCGATCAGTGTCATGCTTTCTTAAATGACTTTTCAGTAGAAACTTCCTTTTAAACTCTTTTTGACAGACATGGCAGGTTAAGCCTTCAGCAGGCTTGCACGGTCTTCTCTGATGTTTTAAGAGATTCGCTCGAACTGCAAAGGATCTGTCACATTTATCACATGGATGCGGTTTGTTTTTTAAATGAATTCGCTTGTGTTGCCATAAGTTAGAAGACCTTTTAAAGACCTTGCCGCAATCATGGCATTTGAACTTCTCAGGGTCATGTCTTTTTAGGTGGTTGTCGAATGATTCTTGGTTGGTGTATTGCTTTTCGCATATCGGGCATTCTAGTTTTATTTTGCTATGTATAAGGGCATGTCTTTGGAGATTTTGGAGGTTCGCAAAGGATTTCTTGCAGATTTGGCAAGTCTTCCCTTTGGTAGGTGTGAAAGCAAGGAAGTGTCCTTGTATAGAGTCTGAAAATAAATAAAATAAAAAGGTTTTATTTCAGACAACACTTAGTCCATAGGTTTATGACAAAAATACAATGAAAACACAATTTAAATACACACACGCAATTAGAGAATAGAAATAGTAGGTACTGCTAAAATTCGTGGAAAATATCACGTGACATTTGCCGAGACCCCCTCTCTCCCACGTGACATTTGGCTCGACCCCCCCCCCCCTAAACGCCTCACGTAATTAATGGATACCCCCTTATGAAGTAAAGCAGAATTTTTTGGTTCAACACTGTGGTATATCGACCAGGTACAGGTTGTATTTTTCTGTGCATCCGGTCCTACGGTGGCTTATTGATTTTGCTGTATTCTGTTTGATCATCATCATAATCACCAGCCTGAATCTTCCCACAGCTGAGAGTAGCATCCTAACATCTTAGCTAACTAGAATACTTATTCTAGTTAGCTAATAGTTAAACACACGTTAGTCACACGTCATAGTTAAACAGTCAATTTTTGAAAGTTTACTGAGTGGGAACTTTCCCACTCAGTAAACTTTCAAAAATTGACTGTTAAAATATTTTAATGCACTGACAAGTAGCAAGATATACATGCATATTCACTATCTAACTGAATATTGCAAAAAAACAACTTTTAGAATATATTATATTAAGGGGCACAATGGCGATCATTAGGGGGGCCTATGTCCAGCAGTGGTCTATTATAGGCTGATGATGATGAAGGGGAGTTTTGAAAATACTTACCATCTTCATCGAACTGAACATTACCAGGTTCTTCAACTTCTTCTATTTTGACTGATCCTATCGCGACAGAGAAGCTTTCTTCCGATTTCTCCAGCTTTCCCATAAAGGTACATGGTTCCTCTTTGACCCTGTAGTGGAAAAAAAATTGTATTATGTTCATATTTATATTTATGGCTCAGTATCTGTGAATAAAACCTAGTCTCTTTGCTAGAACTACACATACCTATGCAATATTTCAGCCATATTCACACAGTACTTTTGAAGCAATGAAGTAAACAACATAGGTACATTATTATTTATATCAGTGTGATGTGGCCGGTTACCCTTTCGTATCTGGAGCTAGCGCTGTATAAATAGCACAAAGACTGGGGCGTGTCGGATAGTTAAAAGAAACGTTGTTCGCGCATGTCCACCGCCTGTATCGATTTTGATAAAACTTTTACTTGTAGTCATTCATGAGAGCATTTATGCAGGATTTATAAGAGAGAATATAAAGTATTCTTCAAGAGACATGCATTTCTATAGGTGTTGGCACCCATTTCGGCTAAAACAGGTAAAAAAATAAACCATTTGATAATTTACCGACCGTAGTTCTTCTTCGCCCAAAATACAGGTTTCCGGTACAGGGCTGGCCCGTTCTTCTTTCACGAACACAATTTCTGTCATTTTTAGAGCGTATTAGTAAAGAAAATTCATTGTTTTTATGTCGAAAATAGAATTTTTTTCGAGAAAAACAAGATTCAGCACATCCTTTCGCTGCAAAGCACAAACTGTTTTTTTAGGCTCTGCTCTAGTGTTGCTACATAATATTCATAATCCATACGAAATTAAATCCACTCTTCTTCGATTCTTCTTAACCGTTTCATCAGTGTCTACAGAATGGATACATAAATTATCAATGCGTTTTAGAAATTGTTTTTAAATCTTCAACCGGTAATTCAGAATCAGAACTAAGAAAGTACGGATGTGAACAATATCCATGAAATATGGATTTCGTACCTTCTATTTTGTTATGGCTGCACTATCAAACATATTTCATTTTTGACAATATTATGACAGTGACATACTTTCGTGAAATAGGGATAGGCTAAAGCTACCGCAGGTTCTCATCAACTCGACTAAAACATTACCTACCAATTTTAGTCGATTGTTAAACCGATGGGCCCTTCTCGTCTATGGTTGGTGCTAGCTGAAGATCTATCAGGGTTGCCAACCGTACGAGCTTCCTCGTACAAATACGAGATTTTTGGTCTTCCGTACGAGGTACGAGGGCACTATCAACCTCGTACAATTATGTACGAGATTTTGACATAACATAACACTTGTCGCATTGGCGCGATGATTGTCTATAGTTCGCTCGCTATCCCATGAACCAAGAAATCCCCGAGAAATAAAACATTTCGTTCTTCGCATTATTTGTCTGTCGCCTTGATCACACATGTCATAGCGCCAACCAGAGAGGTGTAACTTCACAAAATAAATAAAAATCTCGTGCAAAAATAAAAAGAAAATCGATGAGAATGAGGATGTTCCTGATATAATATTTGGAGATGAAAACTGAGACTAGAATTACATAGTTACCTATGCAAAGTTTTGAACCTACAAACAAATCTCGTTCATTAGTTATTTACGATAGTAATGTTATGGATTATTTTAATACAAAGTGATGTTTTATTTAGTAGAAACTTGCAATAGTTTATTTCGTTGTGTAAAACGTCCTAAATTCAACAGTTTGATATGCATTAATTTGGTTTTAGTCACCTTTTAGAGGCAAGTACGAGGTTCGAAAGCCATAATACGAGATTTTTAGCTGCTTAATACGAGGAAAAAAAATCTATGGTTGGCAACCCTGAGATCTATTCAAATAGAATTTAATACCACGTGGATCTAATAACGGATCTTCAGCTCCGCTAGGAGTATTATTATTTATTCTTTGATCTTCAGCGTCAGCGAGCAGAGCACCAACCGTCGCGTCGTCGAGTTTCTTTACTAATACGCTCTAAAAATGACAGAAATTGTGTTCGTGAAAGAAGAACGGGCCAGCCCTGTACCGGAAACCTGTATTTTGGGCGAAGAAGAACTACGGTCGGTAAATTATCAAATGGTTTATTTTTTACCTGTTTTAGCCGAAATGGGTGCCAACACCTATAGAAATGCATGTCTCTTGAAGAATACTTTATATTCTCTTATAAATCCTGCATAAATGCTCTCATGAATGACTACAAGTAAAAGTTTTATCAAAATCGATACAGGCGGTGGACATGCGCGAACAACGTTTCTTTTAACTATCCGACACGCCCCAGTCTTTGTGCTATTTATACAGCGCTAGCTCCAGATACGAAAGGGTAACCGGCCACATCACACTGATATAAATAATAATGTACCTATGTTGTTTACTTCATTGCTTCAAAACTACTGTGTGAATATGGCTGAAATATTGCATAGGTATGTGTAGTTCTAGCAAAGAGACTAGGTTTTATTCACAGATACTGATACAGATACTGAGCCATAAATATAAATATGAACATAATACAATTTTTTTTTCCACTACAGGGTCAAAGAGGAACCATGTACCTTTATGGGAGAGCTGGAGAAATCGGAAGAAAGCTTCTCTGTCGCGATAGGATCAGTCGTCAAAATAGAAGCAGGTGAAGAACCTGGTAATGTTCAGCTCGATGAAGATGGTAAGTATTTTCAAAACTCCCCTTCATCATCAGCCTATAATAGACCACTGCTGGACATAGGCCCCCCTAATGATCGCCATTGTGCCCCTTAATATAATATATTCTAAAAGTTGTTTTTTTGCAATATTCCGTTAGCTAGTAAATATGCCTGTATATCTTGCTACTTGTCAGTGTATTAAAATATTTTAACAGTCAATTTTTTAAAGTTTACTGAGTGGGAACTTATTCTAGTTAGCTAATAGTTTGAAACTACAAATAATAATAAATAAATAAATAATGCTGGACAATTCGCACAGCCCCAAACTAAACAGAGCTTGTCACACTAATATTAAAATGTGAATGTATGTTACACGACCTAATAAAAAACTACCTACTAAACCTATGGGCTGAGTGTTGTCTGAAATAAAACCTTTTTATTTTATTTACTAAAGGTTCTTGGTTTCGTGTTGGCGCGTGATTCAATTTTGGAAAAAAAATCGTTAACCATTTGCGACGAATAACTTTTCCGTTAGATTTATTCCATAAGAACACAGAAAAATTACTACCACAAATAAGTATGAATCACGCTTCAACGCGAATCGAACAATCTTATTATTTGATTGTTAGATGAATACCTACATAAATAATTATCGCTAGCAAATAAATCTGACACTCGACACTAAGCACGCGAGTTGCAGTTATTCTGTTGTGGTTTGTTTACAAACATTTCCCATTGAATTTGGCTGGAGTATGTTTTCTTGTCATGTTTATTATATTTTTTTCGATTGCGATGTAGTTACATTGTAATAAATAAATATACTAAACATGAACCTGACACTATACGCTAGCCAAATTCGATGTGAAGTTATAAATAAATACCTACATAAATAATTATCGCTAGCAATTTATTTATGAGGTGCATATATATATTTATAGTAACAATATTTTTTTTTCAAAAATCGATATTTTTGCCGAATTCAATAGAGGATGTTCATTTTTTTTACTCTGCCCTTATTTTACTGTTCGTTTTTTTTACAGAAATGTCTTCAGATGGTGCACATGACAGTTATGACGCCGGGAACAATGTGACGGTTCCCGTGCACTCATATTTATTGACGCCGCGTGGGACCTTGCGTCCAACGGCGAGTCCCCCGGTATTAGCAGTTGTGGTAAGTTTATTTTTTCTTATGTATCGTATGACGACCTCTGTGGTGCGGGTTCGATTCCCGCCTCTGGACAAATGTTTGTATGATATGCAGATATTTGTTTCGGGTGTTCTGGTCGTTTTCTGTGTATAGCAAAAAAATCTATCTATGTGATATATAATATTATGTATATCAGTCATCTAGTACCCATAAAACAAGCTCTGCTTAGCTCAGGGCTAGATGATGCTGTGTGGATGGTCCAGCATTATTTTTATTTATGCACATTATAACATTATACCTACAAATAATAATAATAATAATAATAATCATTTATTTCAGACTATAGAACAGTTACAGATCTTATTTTAACTTATTCTACGGTCCATAGTAATATATACCTTAAAAAACTAACATACATACAATATTAAAAACTAAAATTAAAGACGCGTTATTTGACGGCGAGACGTGACGCAATCAGGGTGTCAGCTGACGACGGTGGAAATGTACCAATATCAACCCGCTGATGGACTTGACCTCACCTCTGGTGTGTTTTATCTCTGGTCTGCTTACAAGGCGTTTTCTTTTTATCAACCGCCATTCCATTTGTGCTCTATTCAAAATATCAATTCATAACCCTAATTGATGATTCCTAATATTATTTTTTTTATTTAGAGATCCGAGGAGCAACAGATACCGAATGCGTCTCAGGGTGCGTCGGACGTAGCTGTGGCAGGTGGAAGTGTAAGTCTAGTTTCTGTTATTACTTGTATTGTATTCTGTACCAAAATTTGTCTGTACGGTATCGGCCTCCTTTCTGGTGTGTTTTATCTCTTGTATCTACCTATGGATCGGTTTTGTTTTATCAATTCATAACCCTAATTGATGATTCCTAATATTATTTTTTTTATTTAGAGATCCGAGGACCAACAGATACCGACTGCGTCTCAGGGTGCGTCGGACGTAGCTGTGGCAGGTGGAAGTGTAAGTCTAGTTTCTGTTATTACTTGTATTGTATTCTGTACCAAAATTTGTCTGTACGGTATCGGCCTCCTTTCTGGTGTGTTTTATCTCTTGTATCTACCTATGGATCGGTTTTGTTTTATCAATTCATAACCCTAATTGATGATTCCTAATATTATTTTTTTTATTTAGAGATCCGAGGAGCAACAGATACCGACTGCGTCTCAGGGTGCGTCGGACGTAGCTGTGGCAGGTGGAAGTGTAAGTTTAGTTTCTGTTATTACTTGTATTGTATTCTGTACCAAAATTTGTCTATACGGTATCGGCCTCCTTTCTGGTGTGTTTTATCTCTTGTATCTACCTAATGATCGGTTTTTTTTTATCAGACAACATTCCATTCCTTCTCTAGTTTCTGTACCATGTGAACCTATTTTTTTTAGGGGTTGCCGTCTTCGTCTCGGGGCCGGCTGAGAGCTCGTCGTTCACTACCCCTTCATGACGAGCGTATCGCCAATATGATGGTCGATTCGGGTAGTGAAGACGACTACACCGACGACGACGAAGACGAAGAATTCTGGGACCCTACACACCTCCGCAGACAATTTAACCTCTCACGGCAAGAAAGACTAGAAAGAGAGAATGAGAGAGAAGAATCAGGTGACGAAAGAACTAACTATGAGCATTTAGAGGACATGGATGAGGATATGGATGTTGGAATGAATGTGGATGAAAGTGGACCTCGCGTAAGTACGGAGTTCCAATGGTCCGATGATTTCACCAGTTTTTCGGGCCAGAAAGAGACGTACCGACGCGAGCCTGGTCCAACGGTTAAATCCCAGGATCCTACCGAGATCTTTCTTAAAATTTGGGACGAACACATTATGGGTCTCATCGCCGATGAGACCAATTGTCATGCGCGGCAAATTATTGAGATGTTCACGGATCCTGACCTCGATACACATATTCCAAAGTATTTGGAACTGTGGGAAGAGGTCACGATACCGGTAATGTATCAATATTTTGCCGCGATGATTTTCATGTCATTTTGTGTTCGTACCAAAATTCAGGAGTACTGGGAGATGAATCGCCTGGAGATGCCAAAATTTCGGGAAATCATGACCCGGGACAAATTCCTGTTGATAACGAAGTTTCTACACTTCGTTAGCGACAGGGAGTCAACGGCTCGTGGCTATGACCGAAAAATTGGCAAGGTGGCACCAATATTGGACCACTGCAACCGAAAGTTTTCGGAATTATACATTCCCGATCAGCACATCAGCTTAGACGAGTCCTTACTACTTTGGAAGGGCCATCTAAGCTGGCGGCAATGTATCAGATCGAAAGCTGCACGCTTCGGAATAAAGTCTTTTGACTTGTGCGAGGCGACATCGGGCTACTTGCTGAAGTGCAAATTGTACACCGGCAAGGAAACGCCCATGCATTCGGGACCTCTACATGGGTTTTCTAACAAATCTGCCCAGGTTGTGTTAGACCTCATGGAGGGGTATTTGGATGCAGGGCATGTCCTCGTTATGGACAACTGGTACAACCAGTTGTACCTAACGAGGTACCTAAAAAGCCGGGGTACAGATGTACTTGGTACGTTGAACCGCACTCGCAAAGACGTCCCGCAGGAGTTAAAAGATTTAAAGCAAAACCAGGTTGCACGGGGAGAGTGGCACGCTAGGCATAGCGGTGACATAGCTCTTGTCACGTGGAAAGACGTTAAGCTAGTCACCGTTATGTCGACGTACCATGATCACCAAATGGTGCCAGGAAGACGGGCCGGAGTTTCCAGGGAGAAGCCAGTTTCGGTCAGGGAGTACAACAAGTACATGGGGGGCGTCGATCTGAAAGACCAGAAATTGTCCACATTTCTGTTCGAACGGAAGCGAGGCCATAAGTGGTATATAAAGGTATTCAGAAGGTTCGTCAACACCAGCCTTCTGAATGCCTTCATAATCTACACAAAAAACCCGATGTATCGGTTGTGCTCCCACCGAGAGTTCCGGTTCGCTGTAGCCGAGGGGTTGCTTGCCCGATTCGGCACGACTCGTGGTGCGCTGCCACCATCGATCACAGTAAACCAGGAGCTTCGGCTCCAGCCGGGTAATCATTTTCCGGTATACACGGAGAAATTACCCAATAAGGCGGAGCACAGGAAGCGGTACTGTGAACGATGCAAGATGGTGAAGAAACGGAGCCAGGTCAGAACCATGTGCAGGTTGTGCCAGGTTCCGTTGTGTATCGGGCAATGCTGGGCGGACTATCACTCACGTGAAAGGTTGTCCAACATTCCCCAAGCAGCGCAGCACGAGTGAGATGATGAACGAGTGAGATGATGAACGAGCGAGATGATGAACGAGTGGGATGAAAGAATGGGATGAGATGGAGAGGAGAGGTAAATTGTTTCTATTGTAAATGACAAGTATTTACATTTTGTTTACTAATTTGTTTCATTTGGTAAAAAAATAATTACATTACAGTAATTATTATTACAGTCTGCAATTAGCTCAATTGTTTCTATTTTGCCTTGTTTCGATTGTAAATACTTGTTCTAATTTGTTTCATGTGGTAAAAAAATAATTACATTATAGTAATTATTATTACAGTCTGCAATTAGCTCAATTGTTTCTATTTTGCCTTGTTTCGATTGTAAATACTTGTTCTAATTTGTTTCATGTGGTAAAAAAAATAATTACATTACAGTAATTATTATTACAGTCTGCAATTAGCTCAATTGTTTCTATTTTGCCTTGTTTCGATTGTAAATACTTGTTCTAATTTGTTTCATGTGGTAAAAAAATTATTACATTACAGTAATTATTATTACAGTCTGCAATTAGCTCAATTGTTTCTATTTTGCCTTGTTTCGATTGTAAATACTTGTTCTAATTTGTTTCATGTGGTAAAAAAATAATTACATTACAGTAATTATTATTACAATCTGCAATTAGCTCAATTGTTTCTATTTTGCCTTGTTTCGATTGTAAATACTTGTTCTAATTTGTTTCATGTGATAAAAAAATTAAAGACAAAGATGTATATAAACCTAATTTTGTTTTTCATTTACTCGTCTAAAACTGTAGGTACTTTCCCACATAGGCAGAAAATAGTTATTTACACGTAAAAAGTATATTTTTTCATTAGCTATGTGGTTACATTGTAGTAAAATAATATAATAAACGTGAACTTGACACTATACTCCAGTCAAATTCGATGTAATTTTTTGTAAACAAATCAAAACAGAATAAATAAAGATTTGATTGTACCTAAGCAATATATATTTATAATTTAGTGTCAGGTTCATCTTTATATTTATTTATTACAATGTAACTACATTGCAATCGAAAAAAATATAATAAACTTGACAAGAAAACATACTCCAGCCAAATTCAATGTGAAATGTTTGTAAACAAACCACAACAGAATAACTGCAACTCGCGTGCTTAGTGTCGAGTGTCAGATTTATTTGCTAGCGATAATTATTTATGTAGGTATTTATTTATAACTTCACATCGAATTTGGCTAGAGTATAGTGTCAGGTTCATGTTTATTATATTTATTTATTACAATGTAACTACATTGCAATCGAAAAAAATATAATAAACATGACAAGAAAACATACTCCAGCCAAATTCAATGTGAAATGTTTGTAAACAAACCACATCAGAATAACTGCAACTCGCGTGCTTAGTGTCGAGTGTCAGATTTATTTGCTAGCGATAATTATTTATGTAGGTATTTATTTATAACTTCACATCGAATTTGGCTAGAGTATAGTGTCAGGTTCATGTTTATTATATTTATTTATTACAATGTAACTACATTGCAATCGAAAAAAATGTAATAAACATGACAAGAAAACATACTCCAGCCAAATTCAATGTGAAATGTTTGTAAACAAACCACAACAGCACAAATGATACTCGCGTCTGTCAGATTTATTAGCTAGCAATATTTATTTGACTGACATATTGACGCTCACGCTCCAACTCAAGAAGACCATCGTAGCCAATCGGCTACCGAACAGCTATTGAGAGGCCTGCAGGACTCTCAAGGCAATAACACAAGACTCGAGTGACGTCTCACTCGACGTTGAAGCCAGAAGAAAGAACCTTAGTTCGATTCTTATCCGCATTTCGTACTCGAAATGTCGAAGACCATTGAATGAATTATTTGACTGAAGTATAGGTCTAACCACCGTGCCTGCACGGTCAGCAAGTCACCGTTATGCATAGGTAGGTACATAAATAATAACTTTGTTCCGAATTCAACCGAAACATAATCACGCTGTATACGGCAGTGTAAACACGAGAACGCCGAGTCTAGAGTTCGTGGTTTTGCGTTGACTTATGGCCACTTCAGATATCATTTGTAAGAGTTTTATGGTATGCACGTGTTATACCTTACTAGAAAGGTTATTTCATTGGCGTTATGTAGAAAGTATTTTATGAACAGAAAACTCGTTTTATAATAGCATTATTTGGAGAATAAAAATCTTCAGATTTTGTCATGAATTTCCTACCATTGCCGACATTTTGCTTCATAAGCTTCGATAAAAGTAAAAAAGGAAGATACGGTACGTTCTACCAGCCGCCCCGGTCCGACTATGACTGAGGTAAGGGAACATAGTTGAACCTAACTTGAGCCATCCACTTTCGAGATGGTAATGCCTCATCTCCCTTTTTTACTTTTATCGAAGTTCATAAGGTACCTATAGTACCTAGGTACCTATAATTTTTTTTAATTATCCCATCTGATATAGTATAAAACTAAATCCTGAATATATTTACTATCGGACAGCATATAAATATAAAGCTTATTGCTAAAAACTTAGTCACAAAAGGATTTTGAAAGAACGGCACTAACGCGTGCAAATTTCTGTTCATCGTAAATTTCGTGGGTATGTTTCAACGTGAAAATCTCAAAATTTTACTACGAAAGGATACCTACACATTTTAATTTTATTTTCGAAAGAACATATCATGTTTACTGTATAAACTTAAAAACGAATGAACAAAACAAATTATTTTTGTTAGAAAAAATATTATTTTCGAAAATATACCTAACTATTTTACAACTAATGACAGGTCTGTGTAAAGTAAAATAAAAACTCAATACAAAACATTTATTGCCAGTCTTATAGCTTGTTTCAACAGCTTTCAGATAATGTAAGCTGAATCACCCTACTCAAAAGCATTCCATCGCTAGACGTAAAAAAGCACTCGAGGAGCGACGCCACATGTGCGCGCACAAATAACGTCGATTGTAACGGTTTTGAGCGCCAGAGAGCGTCGACCTCAAAAGGTTAAAACCACTACTACGTGATCTGTCTCTCGGGAAAGCTTAAACTTGATACGAGATTCTAAGGTTTTTATTTATTATAGTACCTACTCTGGGTAATTTCTAAGAAATTAATAAATCCCAAAACGACAAAACCAACAACAACAAGCATCAAGCAACGGCAAAACCTCTCGTCAAAGAACTAAATGTAAATTTGGTCTTTGAGCAGAATTGGATAACTTCATTGTTTCCTCTGTAGGCGGCGCTGACGGCGTAAGTGCCGAAAGAACTCCCAAAGATTTTCGGGTCGGCGAGATAAGATCACGTAGCTTAGTTGGAAAAAGAGCAACCCTGTGCTGAAGGGGAAGGTGCGGGTTCGAATCCCGTCGAGATCGTAAATTTTTGGGATTTATTAATTTCTTGATACGAGATTCATCAAAAACCTCCCAATTAATGATTTCTTGGAGAGGCAAGGGAACTAGCAGGCCAGTACTAAAATAAAACGCATTGTAACTCGTGATTGGTGTATGTAAATTTGTATAATTAACACTAACTATTTACAACAAAATTTGGCAGTCACATTTACAATAAAAAGCTTTGTTACAACATGGACAAAATATCGATAAACATATCAATATTACTCGTTATCTAAGCTATATCAGCCCCCCTAGCACGGAGATTGTTGTCTAGGGTAGAATAGAGAAAAATTACGTCACTTCATCATCGAATGCGTAAATTACTTGAAATGCATTCCTTCAACATCAATAATGTACGCAATGTATGGCGATGCAATGTCATTATTGTCTATTCGACCCTAGACAACAATCCCCGTGCTAGGGGGGTAGTAGGTATAATAAGTCGCATAAATAAAGACTGGGATTGAAAATGACCGCCTCTCACATACTGTCCCACTTATACCATGTGAAATCAAATAAGATCAAAGCGGTGCGAAGTGGTACCTACAACATGCGAGGCGGACATTTTTAAAACACATTCTTTACAGCAATTTATTCATCACCTTCACGAAAAGGTGGTATAGTATAAACCAAACACGTGAATGCTTAATTTACCCCACTCCGTCAACTATCTTTATGTAACTGAGACAGAGCATTATTTTGTTGTTTTATCTCTGTTCTTGGAGATTAATGAAGATAGATTATAAGAACCTTATCCTGTTTCGTCTCGTTTATAGTAGGTTTCTAGTTTGTAAATGTTTCCCATTTTTTTTCTATTACGTATTTAAAATAAAAAAATGGCAAATGCTAAAAGACAAACACTATAAGGTAAATAACCGGCTACTCAATAGAAACAAATTAGAAGTACCTAGTAAGTATTTACAATTGAAACAGTTGAGCTAATTGCAGACAGTTGCAAATAATCTAGAGGTAGCCCAACTGCTCCATATCAATACCAGTCATATGCGTCCCCAAGGCGCGCTGCTGGCTGCATTGCCCCGTTACGCTTTAATAAAAAAAACACCTAGCACCTACCTGTACAGCCAAAATTTTATTAGACTTCGATTTTTATTTGCGTCTAATGATAAATAAAGAAATATATTGAGTACCTAATATGACGAGTTTTTGTTTCCGATTGTAACATTGATGTATTTACTAGTTATGTAAATATCAATTTCAAACGTATACGTTTATTTTGTTTATAAAAATTTAAAGACAAACAAAAAATTTCATACAACAAGAAATGTTCTTTTTTGCAACCCAAATAATATGTCGAGTACCCTAGTGAAATTCTTAAAGCATTTATACTTATTTTTCTGATTCATAATTTAGTGTGAGGTTACTGGAATGTCGATTTTATTACACAAACTTTAAGATTCAAAGTAAATGAGCATTTTTTTAGGTTTTATTGTGTTGTCTTTGATTCTCGCGCTTTTACGTTACCCTATTTACGTTACTAAATTTCTATAAAATTTCTGAACGAATCGTAGTAGTTATTAATTTTTTTACACTAGCAACACTTACAGCATCTGTCGCTGTCAGAATTCTAGCCGTCAACCATTTTGTTTTGTTTGTCATATCATAGAACAAGTGAATCGGCGGCGTGTTTTCGTGATAAAAACTATTGAACTTGTACCTGCGATTTACAAAGTAAGTTCAAGTTATTTTTCTACTTGTTTATGTAAGATTAACGTTTGAGAACGTAAGATTTGTGAGAACACAGCCGCAGCTAACAATTCCTCGCCATTTTCAAATTATTATAAGGCTGTAGACAGAAGCTTTTTCTGTCACTTTTCCGTTGCTTTTCTGTTACTTTTCTGTTACTCTTACGTTACCCCTTTTAGAAGTTTATGTTACGTAACGTAAAAGCATTATAAAAGTAGGTGTATACTTTAAAGGTGAACTTTCGATCCCAGAGACAGCGTCGGTGTAGGTGTCGCTGCGTCAGTAACGCCGCGACGACGCTGACTCTGTTACAGTGCATTATTTAAGTTAGGATTGAGTATACTATAGCTAAACATTTTATATTTTTTAGTAAGATTAATATGTTTATTTTTTGTTTCGTATGAGATAGGTATATAACATAGATTATTAATCTATGCTTAACTCAATCCCACACTACTTATCCCTTCTCCCGAAGACTGCCGCATTTTATAAATTTATTTATTATTCAATGATTTTCTGCATATTTATTGCAGATGCCATTAACAGCAGCTGAGAAACAAAGAAAGTATAGAGAGAAATTAAAAAATGAAAATCCAGATAAATACAACGAAATGAAAAAAAAAGATTGCGAAAGAGCTTTGAAACATTATAGAACAAAAAGAAGTAAATATACAGAGACAGAAAAAGAAGAACAGCGTTTGAAATGGCAAGAAGATAGAAAGAAGGCAAAAGAACTACAAAATAAGAATATTACTAAGAATAAAAACCATGAAGACCTTGAAAAGAAAAGGCAAAAGATTATGCAGATACATCGGATGAGAAATACTAGACTTAAGATTGAGAATGAAAGATTGTGTTCTGAAACAAAAATCTTAAAGAAGAAGCTACAAGCTATGCAGAAAAAACTTGACAGACACAAGAAGAAATTAAATCTTAAATGTGAAATGTTAAAGAAATTAACTAATTTCCTTCAGCTTATTTAACATCCAGTTTATTTGGGATAGTAAATATAAGTAAAAGTTAATTTCATTAAACCTCTGAATGATACATTCTACTTATTTTTATTTTAACTAATAACAATAGCCTGCCATTTGCGTAATCTCATTAATGAGGGTTAACGCGTGTGAATTCGCCGCTAGAGGCGCTGCTGTATAGTGAGGTCATCAAAACGTCAATACATACATTTTTGTAAGCTACGCTCGTTTATTTCTAAAATAAATAAAGTGTTGTAAACGGTAGCCCTCATTGTGCATGCAGCCTTATAACACTTTTACGTTACGGTAACGTAAAAGTATTAGCGTTACTATTCTGTTACTTTTATGTTACTAGTGATAAAATTTTGGCTTTACCCACCTAGCTTATTAATTTATTATCATCATTTTAACTACTTGCCTTTACAATATATAATATAATTAGGGGCACTTGTACACTAAATTTTACATCGCAGGAGGGTCAAAAAAGGACCACATCTAGACAATGACAAAGGCAAATATCCATCACACTAACAACCTAAGTATTTGTTCAGTTTCATGCTATTATAGCACATTATTTCTATAACCAGCAATTCCATAAATTACGTAGACGAAAACATTAAAAATTCAGTTTTTTTTAAATTACAAAACCTCAATGATGGCTTTGATCAGATCGCGCAGATAATAACAACAAAAAAAACATGAATTTTTTGCTCAATCATGGACAATAAGCTATTTGACTACATTAAAAATAAATTCCAAATTGTTTTCATCCTGCCAACGTAACAAAGCGTAATCAGGTAATGTGATATTTATTAAAAATATGCTTTTTTTGGGTAAAAAAACGGGATTAAAATTACACATTTTTTTATATATTATGATCACGTGATCGAAAATGCTGTGTTTGGTTCGATCGCAAGTGACGTCACACTATTACAGATTACAGTGTCAATGAGTTCTTCTGGTGTGGTGTGGCGGGGTGACGTCATTGCTCAGACACGGGAGCCATGACAGAGATTATCGTTTTGACGCGCCATTATTTTATTCAAACTTTAAAATTCGTTTTAATAATACGACTGGCCTTGAAGAAATATTAATTACACACTGCATTATTTTTATCAGACAATACGTTAATTATTTCCCAGTAGTAGTCAAGTAGCCTATTTTTTTAGGATATAAAATTGTCTTTCGTCCGCTTTTTAAAATTTATTTTGTTCATTTCTGAACCAAACTAACGTTTTCCGACTGCTTTTTGCATAAGCTATCTCAATAATTAAATATAATTTTTTTTTTCTCATTTATAGTATAATACCCTATTTTCGACGTTCATCTCCCTCTGTAGTTTCTTTCATCTCAGTTAGTACCTACCGAAATTCACGAAGTAACATTATTTCATCCGTGCCGAAATGTGTCATTCTGTTACGATTGTCATAGTGAAGATACTAGTTTATCAGAATTGGGGCCCTGAATGTACACCACTGACCCCAGGTCACGACATGCTCGCCCGCGCGTATTGCGTCTGCGTCCGCGGTGAGAACAATTCAAAGAAGTTGTTTGAGTGTGTCCATGAGTCGGCGCGGTGCGACTTGCGGAAAATTGACATAACTACCCCAGTCGCAAGACGCGCCGTAAGACACATCGCCCGATGTCGTGGCCTATTTATTGTTTCATGCTAATTTCGTCAAAAAGTTTTCGGCAATGGCGTTGTCAATTTTCCAAAAATATCACGGCGTTTGTCACTTTTCATAAAATATCACCAATATTTTTTTATACTCTAATCTTTTACATCACATCAATTTATTATTTTTAATATCAATATAATTATTAAATAAAATATTATTCATTTAAAAATTTCTAATTTTCTACTAGAAATATACAGGGTTATTGGTAAATTAGTGACAATACGTGAACTGCAGGTCACGCCCATCATCACAAACACGTCCGTGAAGGCGCCAAGTTTAATTTTAAAAAAAAAATATGACACTTCTGATACTAAATGAAAAAACATCTTTGTCTGGAACCCAACGAGTTACTTAAGACCGATCTTTCACCCTCATAGCTTCTGTTAATTCAGGGCAGAGCTGTTTTTAAGTTGAGTTTCAAATAAAACCTCTCTAACGAACGATTATTGAATTGCGGGGGGTACCCATTACCGATACCAAAATTAAGAATTAAGACCTGGCGTCTTCAACGTGTTTGTGATGATGGGCTGAACCTGCAGTTCACATATTGTCACTAATTTACCAATAACCCTGTATAGGTTGTTTGTTACACTCTGAAACTGATCGGTTTGCGATTGAACTTTGTAAATGAACGGATTTTTAGGGCCCACATTATAATAACTTCCTTAGTCGTAGACCTCGATCTATGCTTGAGTGACCTTTTTGCCATATCAAAACTTTACTCAAGCATAAATCGGTGACTGAGCAAGCTTTGATAACACGGGCCTTCATCATCAGCCCATATAAGTCCACAGCTGGACATAGGATTCCACAAATGCCCTGTCTTCAGCATGCCGAATCCAGAATCACCCTGCAGTCTTTCGCAGATCGTCTTTCTAATTGTCCGGAGGGCGTCCTACACTACGTTTACAGAGTCGTAGTCTCAAGACTCTCACTCAAACACGTTTACCCTAGCGGTTGTCGATTCGTGCTTCGTGACTTGGACGGGACTTGAACCCGCAACCCTGCTTCAGTACGAGATGCGCTCGAATGATTCCCGAATCTTGATCGATTGGCCACAGGAGTTAGAATTTTTCATCAACATGAAGACATTATCAATTTAATAAATAATTATAATTATCATGAGAAGCGATCGTCAGATAGTAACATCGAAGGTTTTTTCCTTTTCGTCTATTCCGTGACGTCATAGTCCATGTCACCACAGTACTCCGCCAGGAAGTCGAGGAACAAAGTGAATTTCCCCGAAGAAGATCTGCTCCATCTCGCTGAAACTGCTTTCATGCAAGATGAAAGGTTTTCTAGTATCGCCTGTGGAAGAGAGAAAGAAAATCACTAAAAAGTAAAGTACTAGAAGATTTATTAAATATCTAAAACAAGCTAAAGACGCTATGGCGCTCATTAGGGGAGGCCTATGTCCAACAGTGGACTACTATAGGCTGATGATGATCTAAAACATTTAATACTAATATTTAATACTAGCGGCCCGCCCCGGCTTCGCACGGGTAGATAGAGGAATATAACAAAAAAAAATATTTAACACTCTTGACAGACAGACATATTATTATAGTTAGACACGTGGTGTTGCGGACTTTTTTGTAGATATGAATGTCTTCTATAAAACTTTAGTACTTATATCACTTTTCTCTATTGTCAATAGTTTCCGCAGCGTACGTATTATAAGGATTTTGTATGGTATTTTTAATACACACTTAGTTCTATCACTATAATTATAATATAAGAAGTAAGAATGTTGAGTGAGTGTTGCCAGCCCACAGAGGTGCCACAACCTCAAAATTTAATGCAAAATTAGCAAAAAAATTGTATGAAATAAATGAATAAGTGTAAGTAGAAATAGGTTTTTTTATGTATGTTTTAAATGTGTTAAAATTTATTTTTTTAAAACCTGTTTTAAATAGGTTTTTTTTTCAGTGTGTTGTAGTAACACGTGAGCGAAGACGAGGAAAGAAGATTAGTCGTTAAGATCTTACCTGTGTCCAATCTTGCCTATATACAGCTAAGCACTGTTCCGTCAAAGAATCTTCCGACAAATAATCTTTCTTCAGCAAAAACACTATCATATTCGCTAACGCCTCCCATACATCACTCTGTTTACACTTTGACACACTTAACATCACTATGTTTCTAGGACATAGAATCCTGTCAAAGTATTCCAGTAAATGTTCGTTTGTTTCTTCAATCGTCATGTTGATTTGATCACTTTTAGATTCACTTTTATTATCACTTTGTTTTGATTCACTTTTACTATCACTTGACTTTGATTCACTTAGTTTAGTTTCAATTGTCAATTTATTCACTGATTTAGTTTTTATAGTAATGGGCGTTATTCGTTTCAAAGGAGTTGATGCAACAAATTTATTGTGATCCGATTTCGTCACAGGCGAATTTAGACTCTGTTTCAAACTATTATCTGTCAAATTCGCATGAATTGATTGGGAATCCCGTTCAATTGAATTCGAATCTTGTTCAATTGAATTCGAATCTTGAATAATTGCATTTAGATCAATCTTTTCCATCTTTACAGTATCAGATTCGGTTTCCTCATCACTTATAGGGGTAGGTATTCGGTCGTCGGTTACATTTCTCAGTTCAGGCGATAAGTCCTCCCGTCTCTCCATTATAGAAACGTTTTCTGGTGTATAGTGCTTTCTATCCGGGCAACAAGTGTTCCAAACTGTGTGGAGTTTAAGTAGAAATGCTTCGGTGACTTCTTTCGGCCTTTTTGATACTGAAACAAAAGTAGTAAATTGTTAAAGTGAAAAAGTGTGTGCGCAAACACAGGAGCACTTTCTATTTCTTCGCTCTTGTGATCAGATAGGATCGGTGGAAGGTCAGGCACAGGACCAACGACTTAGAGTTCTTTCCGAGGCACGGTAATGTAACACCTACGGCTACTACAGTGAATTTTTCGACCTTACCATAGAGCAGACACAGGTCTAGAGTGAGCTGCAGTAGAGCTCGCTGCGTCGGCGCGCGACAGAACACGTTGGTTGTTGAAGCTGCGCTTGCGCAAGCGGTCAGAGTGGGGGTGATGTCGGTGGTAGTGTCGCCATCTAGTAGCAGGCAGATGTGTTCCTGGAACGAACGTCGATGTTATTATTATTTTGTTATAGACTACACAGTCAAAGTGTATTTAATATAATAATAATAATAATAAAACATTTATTTCAGGCAACGTTAGTCTAGTACAGGATGTAAAATACTTAAAAACTACGGCCCATATAAAATATATACCTTATTCTAACATACATAAAATATATACCTATTTACTATAATCAAGGGCAAATCAAGGGGGATGTGACGCCTCCCCCCCTAGGCTGGGTCTAAGTACCTAGTTTGTTTTTTATAGTCTATAGACCTTCGTTTGACCACAATCTGCTGAAAACCAGCGCAGTATTGGGCAATTGCCTAATATTGCGAAATGCTGAGTTAGGGACCCATTTTACCCTATCTTTAAATGTTGTTAATTGTGCATTGTATATATTATTAATGTTAGTTTTCTTAATTGTTATTGTGCTCACTTTTTATTTTTATAGTCTAAGTACCTACTTGTTTTCTTTTTGTTTTGGGTAAATAAATGAAATTATTATTATTATTATAATCTCACCTGATGGAATGAAAAAGGGCCACAGAACCGAAAGAAAGCCGCTTAATCGCCAACAGTATCAAAAAATTGCGTCTCGCTCCGCTCGTCTTACTTTGATTAAAGGTTTAGTGCTCCAGAGAACCCAGACTTCATATTTTATTTATTTTTGCTTGCATGTAGGTACATTCCATCTTATTTCTAAGGTGAATGGTTATCACTAGGTATATACATGCACCCTGGAAGGGCACTGCAAAACAGTTAACTTTATTTTTACATTGTCAAATGGAATTTTACAATAACATAAATTTCTCTCGCACTCAGTAACGTAGGCGTGCGGCAGGGGACACGCATTTCAACACAAAGAATGGGGTAGTTGCTAGGTTCATTGAGGTTCAAATTCTATGATAAGATGTAGTCACTGATCAGATGAAGTCATTAGCTAGATGAAGTCACTTACTAGATGAAGTCACTGACTAGATCAAGTCACATATCAGATAAAATCACATAAGTCACATTCCATAAAGAGATACTAGCCAGCCAGAGTCAAGTCGGTAGACTTTCTTTGTAGATTCCAGTTCTTCAGCCTAGAGTCCTACTAATTTCTACTAAAAACTACCACATTCTACCAATAACTACTAACCTTCATATGTATAAGCACGGTAGCGGGGCTCTCGTCGTAGTTGCACAGGGAGGCACTCAGTAACGTAGGCGTGCGGCAGGGGACGCGCATTTCGCTTAAGGTCAGTAGACTCTTCATTTCGGATTCTATGTCTTTGCACAGGACCGCTGTAAAATAACATACAAAATTTGGAAACTTGTACTATTGAGTTTTAATATTTAAGTTTGTATGCGTATGTAATTAGTATATATTATTAGCAACATAGGTTTTAGTATTTTATGTACTATCGTATATATTATAAATATAAATAAATAATGCTGGACAATTTACACAGCATTATCTACCCCCAAGCAAAGCAGGGCTTGTGTTATGGGTACTAGATAACTGATACAAAACAATACAAAAACACTTTATTGTACACCAGAAAACGAACATTACAATGAGACAAGTACAATGGGCGGCCTTATCGCTTAGAAGCGATCTCTTCCAGACAACCTTTGGATGGAAAGAATTATGAGAATTTAAGAAAGGCAGGACTGATATAGGTACATAATACAATACTTAAAAAGATATTTTTTATCATACATAGAAAACGACCAGAACACCCTGAACAAATGCCTGCAGATCGTACACACATTTGTCCCGAGGCGGGAATCGAACCCGCAAACTCCTGTGTCGCAGGCAGACCTTCGCTTACTGCGCCACATCGGTCGTCATATAGTAGTATATTAAATAAATAGGTTGAAATTTTAAATATTGTCCTCTATTTATGCACATGTATTTTAATAACTTTGTCTCTCTCTCCCAATAAGGTTTGCTGGAAGAGAACTCTTCTTAGGGTTAAGCTCGTCGTTGACATAATTTTTAGGGTTCCGTACCCAAAGGGTAAAAACGGGACCCTATGACTTTGCTGTCCGTCTGTCCGTCCGTCACCAGGCTGTATCTCATGAACCGTGAGAGTTAACAGTTGAAATTTTCACAGATGATGTATTTCTGTGGCCGCTATAACAACAAATACTAAAAAACAGAATAAAACTAATATTTAAGGGGGCTCCCATACACGACACACAAACGTTATTTAAAATTATTATTTTTTTGCCGTTTTTATAGATAATGGTACGGAACCCTTCGTGTGCGAGTCCGACTCGCACTTGGCCGGTTTTTTCGATTCTATAAGATATTTTTTTATGATTTTTTGAAACCCAAAATGGATAAACCTAATAAACCTACCTGTGGTGTTCCAGTGATCATTTATCCAGTTACTGAGTCGATTTCTTGCAGCTCTGCACGCCACACTGTAACAAAATATTTATAGAACAATAAATAATGCTGGACAATTCACACGGCATTATCTATACCCAAGCTAAGCAGAGCTTGTGTCATGGGTACTAGATAACTGATATACTTAATGTACCTAATACAATACATAGATAGAGTTTTTTATTATGCATAGAAAACGATCAGAACACCGGCGGTGCCTGAAGCAGTAACGCTGTCAATACCGCTCACGTGCTAACGGAGCGCGCGCCTTCTAACGCTATCGAACGAAGCTGGGAGAGTTCGGTTGTATAGATTGCAGTTACTAATCATATGAAGTGTCTGGCTAGATTTAGTCACAAGTCACTGATCGGATGAAGTCACTGGTTAAGTGAAGTCACTGATCAAATTAAGTTTTTTGCTAGATGAAGTCACTAATCAGATAAAGTCACTGCCTTGTGTAATACCTCTGTAGATGCGGCGGTGCCTGAGGCAGTAGCGCTGTCAATGCGGCCCGCGTGCGCGCTGCTAACGGAGCGCGCGCGCCTTCTAACGCTGCCGAGCGAAGCTGGGAGAGAGTGGTTGTATAGATCGCAGTTACTGTGGCTAGGAGTGTGGCCTGGAATTAAAGGAAAAGTGAGACACAAAGTACCAGATTCGTTAGCAACTGAGGGTAAGTTAGCAACCTAAATCTCACAGATTCTAATAAAAAAAAACATTAATTAAGCTGAACGTTGCTACGGCTACGGGCTAAAAATGACCTACACATTTGTTTATATATGATCACGTGACCGAAAACGCTCTGCGTTTGGGTGTTCGCTGGTGACGTCACACTATTACAGATTACAGTGTCAATGAGTTCTTGTTAGGTGTGGTGTGGCGTGTGACGTCATTGCTCAGAGCACGGAAGCCATGACAGAGATTATCGTTTTGACGCGCCATTATTTTATTCAAACTTTTAAATTCGTTTTTATAACTAATACGACTGGCCTTGGCTTTTTTATCAGACAATACGTTAGAATTATTTCCCAGTAGTAGTCAAGTAGCCTATTTATATGTGTACGTAGTTTAAATAACTTACGAGTAACTAGGTTACTTGTGTATCTATCATTGAACGAATACTTGAGGAGATATGACTAAGATAAATAATAGATTTTGTTTTTTTCGCGGAATTGTTACTAAATATTTTCATCCTTATATTTTGAGATATGGCTATTCAACTACGAACACAAACACTCGTGGTAAGCAAAATTTTAAATGACTGCCATTCAGTAAGGAAGAAGTTCTGGCCACTTTTTCAAACATATTCGTCGATCATTTTATCTATTTTCAATTTTTTAAGGATTGCCTGTTATTCGGGGGACAACCTGTACCCTTCCACTTGTGAGTGGAAGTTCCACTCACGTGATCAGTTCCCTTTCCATTGCTCACAGTCCGTTGTACTTGCTCGCTAGCACGCGCGCGAGCTGCCAGCAGCTCGCGCGCGGTCAGCTCGCGCACAGCCGCTGATGTCACGCGTTCTATCACCATCTCTAGCACGCGGCGAGTGGAGGACGGCTGAGATTTCACTAGCTCTTCTTCTAGTCGAGCCTGGAAAAGATAGAAGATAAGATAATGTTTATTAATTATAAAAAAACATTATACAAACATTATACCTACTACATTTTGTTAGAACTTATCGGAGAAGGTTTTTTCGCGGAATTGTTACTAAATATTTTCATCCTTATATTTAAAAAAACATTATATTAAAAAAATTAATTAACTCGGTGAATTTCAATAACATTGTCGGAATGGACATTGTTTTCGATTAAAATTAAGTTACATTATATAATAAAGTTAAGTTATTTATTAATTAAGATGTAGAGGGGCATTTTTAGGGTTCTGTACCCAAAGGGTAAAAACGGGGGTCCCGTTTTATTTATTTTTATTGTATTACTAAGACATCGCTGCCCGTCTGTCCGTCTGTCACCAAGCTGTATCTTAGGAACCGTGATAGTTAGACAGTTGAAATTTTCACAGATGGTGTATTTCTGTTGCCGCTATAACAACAAATTCAAAAAAACAGAATAAAATAAATATTTAAGGGGCTTCCATACAACAAACGTGATTTTTTTGCCGTTTTTATAGATAATGATACGGAACTCTTCGTGCGCGAGTCCGACTCGCACTTGGCCGGTTTTATCTACCACGAACGATTACAAGTTTTTGATTCGGGATTGGATTCCCTAGTTACGTCTATCTGAGGGACCAACTACTTATAGCTGTTTATAACTTTTGATTGGATACTGTAACAAATAACTCACAAACGTTTCTTAATATTCACTAAGGAACGGCGTATTCAGAATCTTGAAATTACAATGTGTTCGCACCCTTACACATATGAAATGAAATTACCTGCAATTCCTTCTCCTTATTCCGGCTCCTAGCTTGCGGATCCACATTCAAACTGACAGGTGTGATATGTCGAAAACTACCGACATCTTTCTGTTCATTCGACAACCGACACGTCGACAATAACGTATTCACATCTCTAAGACACGGACACAGCTCGAATATCGACTCATCGACTAAATCACAGCTATCGATGCTGTCTGTCCCAACACTATTGTCTATGGTTTCTGATTCGGAGAAGTGTGGTAAATCGAAAAGCCAGCCGAGAAGCGATTTTAGGTATATAATTGTGTTTTTCTTTAGGTTATTTCCTTGGGTCAGAGTTAGTTTTGTATGGTAGACTTCTAGTAGTGTTTTCAAGATGTTTTGGTAGTAAGGTATGTGTAAGGTAGTATAATCTAGCATGGACAGATAGTGGACTATCCAAGGTACAGTTATGGCTATACGTCCGTTGTCTATGGCGTTTTGTAGGAGGCTTTTGATGTCTATGGTCGGTTGGCTCTGAAAGGAAAGATTTTTTTTAATATTAATAGTATTAACAGCAAGGTTATTAACTTCAACAGCGCATAATGTACAAGCTCAGTTAAAAAGGTTAAAATGCGAGTTCGAAAACGGACGACTGAAATGAAGAATGCTTCCAAAAGCAACAATCGATTCGAACTTCTGCGATATACCTCGATTATACCAGTGTCCATATATCGTAAAATATTTTTCACCAAATTTCTTTGGTTTTGTAAACAATTTGTTTACAAAAAAAACTAGGTTTTTAAAACCAAGCATATGTTTAGACGACTGATGTGGTCCGGCGGGTGAAGGTCCGCCTGCGACGCAGTAGGTTGCGGCTTCGATTCCCGACCTGGGACATATGTTTGTACGATCTGCAAATATTTGTCCCGGGTGTTTTCTATGTATAAAAATTATTTAACAATGTAATTATAGTATTATGTATATCAGTTATCTAGTACCCATAACACAAGCTCTGCTTAGCTTGGGGCTAGATGATGCTGTGTGAATTGTCCAGCATTATTTATTTATTTCTCCGACCAGGTGGGATGACGATTTGCGAAAGACTGCTGGCAGATGCTGGATGCGGCAAGCTGAAGACAGGGCGCGATGGCGCTCATTAGGGGAGGCCTATGTCCAGCTGTGGACTGATATAGGCTGATGATGATGATGATGATTTATTTATTTATACTTCTATACCTTTTCACGCCTAAACGGCTGAACGGATCTTAATGAAATTTAGCAGGAAGGTGAATGATATCTCGGGGACGGACATAGGCTACTTGAAAAACGCGGGCGAAGCCGCGAACAGCAGCTAGTTTACTATATTTTAAGGTTTTTTGTTATAGTGCTAACCCGCACTCTGGGTATCTCTAAGAAATGAAATAAGTCCCAAAAGTTATCGGATATTAAATTATCCCGCCGAAACCGATAATTTTTGGGACTTATTTCATTTCTTAGTTTACTATATGTAAAAAAACTCACGTAACTTCTCAGCGCCAAGTTATTTTCCAGCACCTTTTCCTTCGGCATGGTATAATTCTGTTCCTTATTCAATGTAATAATATTATTGTTCTTGCTAATTATCTCTGTAGGCACCGGAGAGTATGGCAGAGAGGTCAGGTAACCTAGGAACTTGGCCAGGAGCACTAGCTTCTTCGCTAGCTGCAGGTATTCTCTAGTTATGTCGATGTTTGCTGAAACAAAAACGATATTTACATAAATAATTTGATTATTATAATAAAAACGTCGAAAAGAGAAGAGGCCCCAAAGATTTTCGACGAAACCGACTAAGATTTCGTGGCTTAGTTGGTTAGAGCACACCCGTACTGAGGGTAGGCAGGTTCGAATCCTGCTGAAATTCAAAATTTTTGGGACTTGTTTAATTTTCATTCTTTCTGTACCCTTTTTTTTTCATTTGCGGCGAGGAAATTAGTTTACGAATAGACTGGTCTGGGGGGGACCAGAATGATGTGGGACTCGACACCCTGAGAAGGACGTAATACCCACTAAAACCTCTCCGGTAACCCTCTCTCGCCATTTTTGTCGAACCACGGGAACATTATACCGCGGCTATTCTTTCTGTACCCTGGTTATACATACCGTTCCCTCCATTTTCGACCGCGAACTGAGCGCCATCTGACGTCACTATCTCAGTACACAGCACATCGCGTAGATGTATCCTGAAGGATTCATTCTCGGCGTGCGTTATGAACTCTCTGGAAGGTTATAAAATATATTAATCCCGCGATACAGGTTTTGAACCTAGTGCGAGTAAGTAGGACCTGCAGTTCACGTAGTGTTACTAATTTACCAAAAACCCTGTATATTTTACATATAATTATAAAATCAAGTATAGTTTAAGAGCCAGCATTTTAAGAGGCCTATGTCCAGCAGTGGTCTAACATAGGCTAATGATAATGATAGTTTGTGATAAGGTTTTTTTGTTATAGTGCTAACCCGCACTCTGGGTATCTCTAAGAAGAAGCCACCGGCGCTATAGTCCGTAAGAGGTCCCAAAGATTTTCGGTTGAACCGACTAAGGGTTTCGTGGCTTAGTTGGTTAGAGCACACCCGTACTGGGTGGGGCGCGGGTTCGAATCCCGCCAAAATCGATAATTTTTGGGACTTATTTCATCTCTTAGATAGTTTGTGATGTTCTGAAGTTATGTGAAGATGACTTACTTGTAAAATATCTCATTGGCATTGAAACTGGGCAGCCTATGCGACTCGGGCGCGGCGGGGCAAGTCAGACGACGTTGGAGCTTACTGATCTTAGACTCCTGCAACCAAAAACTGTTGTTTAACCCACGTAGTGATAAACCATTCTTAAAATGCACGCCTCTCCACCGCGTCCACACTCACATGCGAAAAACGTGGATATGACGCAATAAAAAGCTTTTTACTCCATAGATGATTATATCAATGATGTTAATGCTTGGCCAGATGTCGCCCAGTTCCGCATCAACAATAGTATTATGGGAGAACAATCTTAAGCTTAGTTTTATATAAATATTGACCTGTATCTAAATCATATTATATGTGGACTTAGATAGGCAAATAATATTGTATTACATTTTAAGGATCATACAAACTTACTAGTGATTTATTTTTCACTTCTTCCATGAGTGGACAAAAAATAAAAGCGAACAAAACCAATAACATTTTGATTCTTGTGTATTTATAAAACTGTTTATGTATAAAATTGGACTTGTCTAAGTGCTTTTTTGTAAGCCTAAAGAAATAGAAAGTTATTGACTTTTGACTTTTTGACACATAAATTTGCGTTTTTCATTGGTTGAACAAAATCATTAACATTTTGTTTCTTGTTTGTTAATTACTATTTATAAAACTGTTTATGTATAAAATTTGACTTGTCTAAGTGCTTATTTTGTAAGCCTAAAGAAATAACGTTATTGACTTTGACAAACGGTACTGCAACGAAAAAACGGCTGGATTTGTCAGCCAACTATTGCATAAATGAAGCGAACGCGCGACAGAGCGGACGTGTCGTTCCATAGAAGCCTAGATCCTGGACTGATCGCACATAGTTTTTACTTAATACTTGACGACTTCTGTGGCGCGGTGGGCGGAAGTACGACGCAGGATGTTGCGGGTTCGATTCCCGCCTCGGGACAAATGTGTGTACGATCTGCAGGCATTTGTTTAGGGTGTTCTGGTCGTTTTCTATGTATAATAAAAAATATCTATCTATGTATTGTCTTGGGCAAGCTTCCGACTGGTATTGATATGGATCAGTTGAGCTACTTGTAGATTGTTTGCAACAGTCTGCAGTTAGCTCAATTGTTTCAATTGTAGTTTTAATTTAATTATTTTATTTGATTGTAATTTTCTTTGTTAATAAAGATTATTATGCATATCAGTTATCTAGTACCCATAACACAAGCTCTGCTTAGCTTGGGGCTAGATAATGCTGTGTGAATTGTCCAGCATTATTTATTTATTGAAATGATCATATTTTGTGGAGGGGCGTGAATTTTAAGAATGGTTTATCTGTACAGGGATTGACGTCATCGCTCAAGCTGTCCCGAGGCCGATCGATTGTTCCCAAGTAGCATTTTACTCCATTTAAGAGTACACATTTAGTTCCCATGTGTACTTGAAGCATTACTACAGTTCACACGTGATGTACAAGCTGCATTATTGCGATATATAACACCTATAGCTGTCTAAGGGACTTATAGGAGTGTAGAGTTATACTTTTATACGATTGTTGGTGTTATAATACTCTAACAACTATCCTTTAGTCAGCCGTCTGACTAAGAGCATTACAGGAGGGTAGAGATACGGCAACCGCTGTTTAACGGCCTACTTGTGCGATGTTATAGAGCTAGCATTTTAATAGAGCACACGTGGTCATTTATAAAGCCAAAGGCTGTTATGTTTACTCGTTTTAGACTATTATACAGCTAGTAGCTGTAGTAGGACTTGTTTGTGATCATAAAATAACCTTCTTTTACTATCTGTACAGAAGTGTTTAAATGGTTCACATGTGCACTGTAGGCTGTTAAAAGGAGTATGTGTGTTGTCCATTAACATCAATAGCAGTTTATTTGTCCACAAGTACTACTCTTATTTGCTGTAAGCTGAACATGACTGTGAATGTGATATTCTATTACACTTATCCCACGAGCTGTGTTTATTACGTCGCGTGCATAAATTGTGAAAATGAACAGAAAATCTTGGAAAGTAAGAGCGAGAACCGGGGGAATAAGGAGAAAAATTTCAAAAGAATATTCGAAAATGAACAGTCGATTGACAACGACGCCCGAAAATGAGCCCGTCGATACGGCTTCAACAAGTGCGACTTCAACCGTTGTTCATGGTGGTTCTGTACATGATGCAGAGGAAAATGTGCCTGAACCTGAAAGTTCCCTTCAAAATATACAGATATCAGAGTGTGGTGATTGCAGTTCTAGTACTGCACCATATTTTGCAGAATTTTAACAGATAAATATCAGAAATAACAGTTATTTATTTATCACTAAATAAAAGGAATAATATTAGGTTATTTATCTGATTAATTCTGCAAAATATGGTTACACTATTACACTTGCCGACTCGGCGCTTACGGTGCTGACAGGTGTATGTTCACCTTTAAAATATTATAAACAGTGTTTGTTACTATGGCTGAGTGACAACTATTATTTTCTGTCCTTTTCTGTCGCAGGGCATAATGTTGTCCCTCTTTATGTAGTTTGTTTACATTCTTTTAAATACCTCCTTAAACAGAGTAGTGTTTTTTGTAAGTGTAAATACTCTGAAACCAAACTGTGTGTCTTACACGAAATTAAAAAGTATTTTTTGTTAGATTGTTACAAAATTTGTAGGTACTTTAGGTATTCATACTTGACTTAGTACCTGGGCTAGGCGATTTAACGGACAATAATTATTATTGCTTTGCCAAAAAAGGGCAAACAGAAGAATTATCGATGTCGTAACAATAGGTATAAGTAACAGTATTTAAAAAACAAATTTGTAAATTTTTCTGAATAAAGGCTTGAAATGAAATGAATTATTATTGCGGATCTCTAAAATTGCAGTATATTGAAAGACGAATACGATGGTACACAATTGACCTAAACTACATCTTAAAGCTGTACATAAGTTCACATTCGAATAAATTTATAGACATTGGCTCTGTAGTGGTACAAATGTGGGACTTCATATAGATAACAGCATTCTAACAGAACACATGTGAACCTATATACCGCTAACCGCATTAAATTGGAGTTATAACAGTTCACATAGTCGTATTTCATTTCCACCATTTTGTTCTCGTGGCCTAAAATGTTTACCAAATAAATCTCCAATATTATCATGCAGATTTATCACAAAATACGCAGATAGAGCGATTGAGTTTTGTTTCATGTTATATTTAATTACCACAGTTTAATTATAATGCCAATATAATATCAAAAACTGAAAATTGGAGATTTCCTCTCAGCCGGTTTTAAATATTTTAAAATGAATATCGCGTTTTTACAGAGGCGCGTGAATATTTTAGCTGTAAATATGTATACATTTCACGATAAAGTTGCATTCCCATGGCATTAACAGCTAATTACCGCGTGTTATCATAAACTTTTATCCAATTGATATCCGCCGGAGTTTGTGTTTCATGATGGCAAACACAAAACCAATCTAATGAGTAATTCATAAAATAAAGAAATAATTTAGTACACACGTGATTTTAGGGTAGCAGTGGAGTACGTTTGTGGGATGTTATAACTGTGAAGGCTGTATATTGAGCCACTTGTTACTCTTTATTACACTCATGTACTTTGTATGGTTCACACTGCGTCCCATATAGTGCCGTAAGTCAGCCTTAAGTCCCATGTTACTACTTAAACAGCTATTATAATGCTATTATACAGCTAATGTACAGCTATAGTGAACTTAAGGCTGTCTAATTTGTGCCCAAACTGGCTGTATAAGAGCATTATAGCAAGCTATACAGCTCTTATACAGCTGACTTACACAGCTTGTGGAGCACATGTGAACCACTAGACATCTTTTATAGAACCCCGAATGCTACTTGGGTTGTCTGGGGTAAAATAGGGAAAAAAAACTTTGACTTCGTCATTGTATGCGTAAAACATTTGAAATTAATTATTTCAACTTTAAACATTACCTGTGCACTAAACAGCGTGGCCTGCATACAATGCTGTACGGTGAGCGTGGCTAGATGCGCGTGCGCGCCGCCCGCGCAGAGAGCCTTCACTCGAGCACGGAACCCACTGCTGGACACGCCTGTGCTGTTGCTGGACTGGCTTTCTGTATACCATCTGTGGGAGAGATGACACGTTATTACCCCTCGTTTTCACCAATGAATGAAAAAAGAGATCCTCTTCGGATTTTTTTTTGAATTTAATTTTTTGAAGAAAAATTGAATTGCTGGATTGAAGGATTGGCTACTAATCCTGTTCACCGTTCAAACTGAACGGTCACAGAAAAAAGGCAGCGTTGTTAATCACCCGAAACTAAGTCGTTTAATTTTTCGTTTTTTTTTTCAATTACAATAAAAAAATTGTGGGTGTTATATTTTTTTTGGTAATTTTTAATAATCGATAAAAAACCTATGCAAATCTACATCTCAACTTATCCTATTGGCTGATGATGTACTAACCTGACAATTTCATAGAACATATCCCGCTGCTTCTTGAAGTAATGAAACGCCTGTGTCGTAGGAAAGTTGTCCGCTGAGTCGGTCTCCGTATTATAGCACACAACAGAGGGCGCTGACGCACGCTGGAGTGGTGGAGGCTTCTCGCATCGCACGCAGTAGCAGTTGAGAAGGAACTTGGCTAGATCTGGGTAGAAACTGCGGACCTTTTTGTTTTCACCTGAAAACAATTAGATTTTTAATTTAATCTAAGTTGGAACGTTGCGTGGCCTGAGGTGTTGCCAGATCTACTGATTTAGCAGTAGATTTACCTGATTTTTAGGGTTCCGTACCCGAAGGGTAAAAACGGGACCCTATTACTAAGACTTCGCTGTCCGTCTGTCACCAGGCTGTATCTCATGAACCGTGATAGTTAGACAGTTGAAATTTTTACAGATGATGTATTTCTGTTGCCGCTATAACAACAAATACTAAAAAACATAATAAAATAAATATTTAAGGGGGCTCCCATACAACAAACGTGATTTTTTTGCCGTTTTTATAGATAATGGTACGGAACCCTTCGTGCGCGAGTCCGACTCGCACTTGGCCGGTTTTATTGATTAGTCTACTGATCAATACCATTTTGTATCTTATTTGATGATAATTACTATTTATAAAACTGTTTATGTATAAAATTTGACTTGTCTGCTTATTTTGTAAGCCTAAAGAAATAAAGTTATTGACTTTTTGATCTACCGATTTATTTCTTAAAATCGGAGAAATCGAATAAGCGCTATAGTCCGTAAGAGGTCCCAAAGATTTTCGGTTGGACCGAGATACAGCCTGGTGACAGACGGACAGCGAAGTCTTAGTAGGGTCCCGTTTTTACCCTTTGGATACGGAATCCTAAAAACAAAAAAACTCGGAGAAATCCGAGCTGGTATGAGTGGATTTGATCAATGTTTCCATGCATGAAGTTTCTCACAAACCTAAGTAGGTAAGTTTAGTACAAGTACCTATTTTAAACACCTAATTTTTCAAAATTTGAGATCCATGTATATTTTACTTTGCAACTTGGGGAGGTACTTATTTGACGCAAGCTATCATTGAAAATATGAACATACACGTTTGTTTAACTTAAATATAACCGGCCAAGTGCGAGTCGGACTCGCGCACAAAGGGTTCCGTACCATCCCACTAATATTATATATGTCAAAGTTTGGATGGATGGATAGATAGATGGATGGATGTTTGTTACTCAATCACGCCAGAACGGCTGAACGGATCTGGATGAAATTTGGCACAGAGATAGATTATAATAATAGAACATAGGCTACTTATCCCGGATTTCCCACGGAAACGGGAACTACGCGGGTGAAACTGCGAGGCGCTGCTGATCTATAAAAACGGCAAAAAATCACGTTTGTTGTATGGGAAATATTTGTTTTATTTTAATTTATTTAATTATTTTTAAAGTGAATATATAACTAAATATTCCTTCCCTATATGCCTTCTTAAATAATAATAATTATTAAGACTTACCTAAAGTCTTCAAGGAGTTTTTGTCCAAAATGACTTCCAAAGTGATCCTCAAGTTCCACAAAGACTTAACAGCAAAATAAGAGCTATTATGAATTGACTTCAGTAAATAATCAGTATTATTCTCATTTAAATTGAATTCTACATTAATATAATCATCTTCAAGTTGTTTTGATATCACCAGAGATATTAGAAAGTATATTTCTGTTACTATGCTCAAGATCTGGTTGTTTTTTAACAGGTTGTCGTAAATATTGATAAGTAAATCGATTTTGTCTTTAAGTAGTATTTTGGTTACGTCAGCGGTCACATGTGTTTGAGAGACTTCGACTGTGTCTTTTGGTGTCAGTTTAATTTGGGGTACAGTGGCTACTTTTTGAGGAGTGGAAGTGCTTAAAATGTTGAATTTCTCCATAAGTTTGTGCCTTTCTTGCTTAAGTATGTTTCTTTCGACTTCGAAGCTGTTAGTTGTTTCTTTTGGCTGGAATTTCTGTTTAAATGTTGAGTTGTCTTCGAGGGGAGACAACTGCTGAAAGTGTTCAGAGCTAAAGCTGTTTAGCGAGATACTTTTTTGAGACTTATCTATGTTTGTCGGCTTAATTCTCTTTTTTTCTCCCCTCAATGAGCTAGATTTCCTAGCTCCGATCTCGGGAAACATTTCAGAATTACTTAAATCCAGCTCAATTTTATCTTCGTTCTCGCTTGAATAATGTTTCTTAGTCTTTTTCTTTGAGCTTTTTGTAGCTGTTACGAGAAAGTCTCCGAGGCAGCTTTTCTCGTGTGACCTTGAGTGCCTATGACTTAACCTAGGCGTGTCACATCTTTCCCCCTCTTTAATAAAACTTCTTGGAGTGACAGGACTAGAGAGAGACAAGTTTGGACAGTCTGATGGCTTTACTCCATTCTTCAACGGAGTACTCGATATAGCAATTCTGTCAACACTTGTGGAAAGCCGTGACTCGTCAGACGAGACAGATATGTTTTCTCTCCTATCATCAGGGAATAGTTTCGTTTTGACTTTCCTCCCAGACCGTTTTCTGTCTCGGTTAGGAGATTCATTGCTTTTTTCAGTCTTGAGGGAGATACTGTCGCGGTCATCGCTAGTTGGTTCGCTTATGGAGCGATGGTGTTTTCTTCTGCTACTGTGGACCTTTTCAGGGGTGCTATTGTGAAGAATTTGCACAGCATTGCTGTTTGTCAGTAGTATGCTGTAAGAAATACGTTCAGGATATTATGGGATGTTTACGAAAGTGAAAATTTAGTTTTATTTATAGGTAGAGTCCATGTACGTACATTTTTTTTGTTAATTTTTGAATGTTATGGTTCAAATTTTGGAGGGCGATAATTAATTGTTATTATTTACCTATCAGTCTGGTTCCTCAAGTAAGATAAAAAGCAAGAAACGAACTCGGTTTTCTTGCAGCATAATAAAATACAATCGTCCTGAAAGCAAAGAAATACGTGAGAAAAACAACTTAAGCTGGGGCGATACGAGATCTCCATAATGTAGGTTACTAACTTCGACTGGTTCGTTATTTAGCCATTTTATCAACAGCTCGCTATCCAGTTTTCCATTAAGGACACTTTCTATTATTGTCTCGGGCATTATAAATTATTAAAATCGCTGTAAAACCCTAAAATCAATAGCTGCGCGCTCAATTTGGACGTCGCCATTTTTTGTATTGTTTTTTTTTCAGCTGTCATTCTCTGCCAGAGAATGACAGCAGAGAATCTCTGGCTATAATCAAGAAGTGTATTTGACTCTGGCTGGCCATATTTTAGTCGATTTGCAATGGAAATTATGTACCGAGCGAGCGAGTAAAACACGATGTTTCGTAGGAGCATCACTACTTGACTTTGACATTTTCTATATCATCATCAATTCAATTGATCAAATAAATCATCAATCAATAGAAAATCTGATTGTTTTGTTTGTTTCATTCCATCTGTACCTACTCTTTTTCAAAATAAAATCAGATTTATTGCTAAAATCACTGAAAAATAGGCCCAAAAATTATGGAAGCATTAAATTCGAACGTTCGTTGTCGTTGTTGTCATTCAGAAGGCATTTTCAAGAGTTTGGAAAGCCGATATGCGAAAGACAGTGAAGAAACCTACAACACGATTCTGGTTGAAACTTTTAATATTTACGTAAGTATTTTATTGGATAGCTTTGGGCCCAGCTATTAAGGCGTGAGTTTCTGAGTATTCTGAGTGCCGATTTTTACATCTATTACAGTTAGCACCTGCAAGAGACTCATCGATTTGTGGCACTTGTGAAAGGAGACTCCACGATGCAATACAGTTCAAAAGACAAGTGTTGAGCTGCGAAGAATTATTCTGCAATATCAAAGGTATAATGCTCGTTATTGATCTTAAGAAAAACATATATATTAAATTTATGTTTGTGGATTTTTTTAAATAAATGTAAATGCTAATCTCCATATGTTGCCGGGAGTCAAAACCATGCAATCTCCATGCATAGCAGGGATGATAGTGCGCTAGCTTATTTTGAATGTTTCTTACTTGTTTGAATTATTTTTTCGAACCATTTGCAGCAGCGAAAATAGTATGAGTGACTGACGAACAAATATATCTGAATTGACCCACTGTTGACTCAGCAAGGTCTCTGACCACCACAAATTATTATTCGACGACCTTTGTGGCCCAGTGGGCGAAGGTCTACCTGTGACACAGGATGTTGTGGATTCGATTCCCACCTTGAGACACATGTTTGTACTATCTGCAAATATTTGATTAGGGTGTTAATATTTGTGTAGGGTGTTCTGTGTATTTTCTATGTATAATAAAAAAAAAATCTATAGATCTATGTATGGTTTTTGTATATCGGTTATCTAGTACCCATAACACAAGCTCTGCTTAACTTGAGGCTAGATGATGCTGTGTGGTATTATTATTATTTTACTTGTATACTTAGTATAAAATTGTTGTCATGTCCAAGAGCCCTGTAAGGTCTAAAGGAATTAAAGCACTTGGAGTTTCCAATGATTTCTGCAAGCGTGTCTGGTCTGAGTTATTTCTCAAACATCACGATACCTACTTAGATAGTAAATAGTCATTTTATTAGGTTCACGCACAAGCAGTACAGGAAAAGTAACTAAGTAAAAAGTAACATATATCAGTATTTTATGTAGGTAACTAAACTAATTAGCAACTAATTAATAACTTACTTTTTGTATTTTTCAGATTACAAACAATATCATGAAGTCAAGGAAGAAACTCAAGATATTAGAGGTATGTGTGCCAGTAGGTTAAAAAATAACTTAAAAATCAAAGTGGTCACTTTATTTCCTAGTTTTACATATGTAATTTGTATTTTGTAACGTGTCCAAGAGTCCTGTAAGGTGTAAAGGAAATAAAGCACTTTGATATTTGATATTTTCTAGCCTCTTACAGCTTCAGCTTGCCTCTAAGGGAAGCTTGGAAATAATATTTATCGACTCCCTGCGACCGCTACGATGTCGTGAGTCCATCGAGTGGATGTTCTCCCAACACTCCGTTTCGCGTTGCATCGCGGCCGCCACTCGAGAACCTTTACTCCGGCGGTTTTCAGTTCTGCAAGCTATATGACCTGCCCACTGCCACTTCAGCTTACTAATTCTGAGAGCTATGTCGGTGACTTTAGTTCTAGGGATTTCCGTATTCCGTATTCTATCACGTAGAGAAACCCCGAGCATAGCTCTCTCCATAGCCCGCTGAGCGACTCTTAGCTTATTTTTTATTTATTTAAAAAGAATATACATAAGACTTAAATTAAATTAAATTTTACATACAAAAACAATGTACATATTGACAAGATTATTTTAATTCACGGACTTAATTTATTATTTATTATTTAAGTTTTTTTTTTTATAAATAATAAACATTATCGTTTCTTATCTTATTTTATAACACTCTTTAAACCCGTAGGGGGGGGGGGGGGGTATGGACGAGGCCTATAGTTAGCGACCACGTATCGGATCCGTAGGTCATCACTGGCAGATTGAAGACTTTCGTCTTGAGGCTATGTTCTTTTGTATTTTGTCCTAATAAAAAAAAAAAATTATTTGTTTTTCAGAAGCAAAAACCCAACATTCTGACCCTTCATTTGAAGATGACGAGCCTCTCAGTAAGCTAAAGAAGATAAAACAGAATCACCAAGAGTGGATACCTGAAGATACTCACCATTATAGTGATGGTGAGTCAAGGTTCATCGTTTTATTGTATTACCTGCGTTATCAAAGAATGGGATTGAAAATTACGTCGTCTTTCATGCTATAAATATTTTTAAACTTCGCAATCTAAACAGTACATCCGACAGAGAACCAAGGTTGTCGACATAGCTCAAAGGATTAGCAAGCTGAAGTGGCAGTGGGCTGGCCATATCGCGAGAAGAACCGACAACCGCTGGGGTAAACGTGTTCTTGAGTGGAGACCGCGACTCGGCAAACGTAGTGTAGGACGCCCTCCGACCAGGTGGGATGACGATTTGCGAAAGACTGCTGGCAGATGCTGGATGCGGCAAGCTGAAGACAGGGCGCGATGGCGCTCATTAGGGGAGGCCTATGTCCAGCAGTGGACTGATATAGGCTGATGATGATGATGATGATGAATCTAAACAGATAATACCTGTTAAATAGTATTAGTAACTATTTTCTATTCCATGGGAACTGATTTATGGGACAAAAAGTATGTTTTATTCCAGGCTTAGAGGAGACTTGTAGGCTTACCTGTATACGAAATTTCTCGCTCGATCCGTTGATTAGTTTTTGCGTGAAGAAGTAACAAACATCCGCGCCTTGAGCGGGACTGCATGACACCTGACGACATTGTCAATTCTTTCTTTGAGTACGCGGGTTATCATTTTATGGAGGTGTGGAGGGGGACGGTCCGCCTGCGATGCAGGAGGTTGCGGATTCGATTCCCGCCTTGGAAATGTTTGTATAATCTACACTAAGAGATTTTTAATATGTAGTAAGCGTTAGTAACATATACTCACGTAGTTATTAAGATATACCTAAGGGCTGTTGATTTTGAGAATAAAATAAAATAAATAAATTACTGTAATAGATAGATAGGTAAGTAATTATTGATTCATAAAACATTAAATCTAATGTAGTTTGGTAAAAAAAACAAAGAATTGGCGGCCTTGTCGCTTAAACTGAGAACCATTAATTACATAGAGATGTAGGTTAACTACATTTCTCACGTTAAGCTTAAATAACACATTGTAATAATAGTACTTTGTAGGTACAATGTGTTACTCACACATTTTGTAACATGTAGATGATATTAAACAACTAAATGTTTCCTGTTACAGAAGAAGATTCAAAGCCGACGAAGAAAAAAGAAAAGAAATACTCGTGCAGCTTCTGCGAAAAACAATTCACATACAACGGCTCCTTAGAAATGCACTTGAAACTACATACAGGTGAAAAGTCATACATTTGTCTGCTATGCACCGATAGCTTTCATACAAACAAGGAATTAACCAAACATTTTGGGACAAAACATAAAAATGGCACATCCTATCCTTGCACATTATGCTCAAAAATATTAGACAAACCGAAACTACTGAAAAATCACATAAATATCCACTTCGATAAAAGATTCAAATGCACAGAATGCCAGAAAGAGTTCCAGCGAAAGAAAGGCTTAAAAGAACATATGAAAACTCACACTGGCGAAAGGAAATATCAGTGTGAAGTCTGCCACAAGTCATTTGGTCATAATCAAACTCTTAAATCTCATATGTATACTCACACAGGGGAAAAGCCATACATATGTGATGTATGCGGCCGGCGATTTCCACAGCGAACTCATTTAAAAAGACATATATTTATCATTCACAATAATATAAAGCCTCATTCGTGTGATGTATGTAAAAAGAACTTTTCGTCTAAAAGTTACCTAGCTATACACGAGAGACAACACACGGGTGTAAAACCGTTCTCATGTGACGTGTGTAAGAAAGATTTCACTGCGTATACAACTTTAAAAGTCCATATGAGAGTGCATACTGGATTAAAACCATACATGTGTAGTTTCTGTCAAAGACAATTCGGGCAAATGGCTTCATTTAAATTACATTTAAGAACTCATACAGGAGAAAGGCCTTACGCCTGTAAGGTTTGTCGTAAATCGTTTTCCGATAACGGTTACTTAAAAATTCATATGAGATTACATTCGGGTGAGAAGCCATTCGCTTGTGAAGTGTGTAAACGTTGTTTTCGTGAATCTGGCCAGTTGAAAAGACATATGCTTATACACTCCGGGGTAAAGCCATACACTTGTAAAGTCTGCAACAAACAAATAGGCAATCTGTCAAAACATATGAAAATTCATAGTGATTTAAAGTTATTTAACTGTGATGTATGTAATAAGCAGTTTTCTGATAGTGGTAATTTTAAAATGCATGTTAAAATGCATACAGACAAACCTATCGCTTGTGATGTTTGTTGTACTCAGTTTAGTCAAGTATCTGGACTGAAAAAACATACTTGTATTAAAGATATGCATGTCAGAGTGAATGAACAATTTCTTGTGTGATATTTTTTTTTGATGACCTCTGTGGCGCGGCGGGCAAAGGTCCGCCTGCGATGCAGGTTGCGGGTTTGGTTCCTGCCTTGGGACAAATGTTTGTACGATTTTTATTTTTCTATCTGTATGTTACTAGACCGATTTGAAAAAATCTTTCACCCTTAGAATCCTACATTATCCTACTACTACAGCCTTTTCTAGTCCACTGCTGGACGCAGGCCTCCACCTGATGATCGCCTTCTCGGCTTATATCTCATGGAGGTAATGCCCATAATCCCCATGCTGGGCATGCGTTTTGGGGATCACAGTTCGGTGGTAGATCTATTCTACAAGAGGCGTTAAACACATACGTACTTACATTTAATATTGATTTGTTTTGCAGTAGGTACTTATTTCTTTCAAAATGCGTAATTTTATCAAAAACTCTACGTCCATTAGACCATAGCATTGAACGAGATGTGATCGTCATGTCTCAGTTGTCCATAGGTTTTGTTACGTGCGGATAAGGAACTGCACAAATCCCATACAAATATCAGACGTAACGATCACGTCACGTTACTATCGTCAAATAGACTCGGGGTTCTGGTCATTTATTTATCTTAATGACATATTTTTACACATAACTAGAGTTTGTAAAACTATTTTAAATGTGTTTGTTTATTATTTTGTTTATTTTACAGTATTTTTTTATACACGCTTATTTAAAAGAGTTATTTAGTAAACATTTCTGTATCAAAATACATTTAATATCAATTTATAAAATGTTTTATTTAATTTTATTTTTAGTTACTTTAGGAAATTACAATCAAAAGGGAGTAATGGAGGAGTTGGGAGGCCTATTGTGTGGAACGCTACATGCGTCGACACACTCGCGCATTGCCATCTTCCTAGGACTTCCGTGAGGGCTGGTGCGGCGGCAGATTTGGCCGAAGATCTCAAGAGGCGCAAATATGCAGGTCTCGATAGAGCCTACGCATTTGCTCCCCTTGGAGTCGAGACCTAGGTCCGTGGGGTACCGAAGATCCCCTGGCGGCGTCTGGCAGAAGCTGAGATAATTTTTTATACTCGAGAGCATAGAATTTTCTATGCTCTCGGGCTGGTGAGTATCGGTGCCGGGTACAGACCAAGCGAACAAAAGTGAGCGAAGGCTAACGAGTGGGATTCGACGATCGATGACGAACGTTCACTCGCTTTCGCTGTTGTATCCACACCACACGAACACATGAGAAACAGTCTGCGGAGGACAGCCGAAGGCGAACGAAGGCCGTCATTTGGGCTCGCTTGGCCTTTTAGCCTTCACTCGCCTTTGTTCGCTTGGTCTGTACCCGGCATGGCACAGCGCATCACCCATACAGCGGGACAATGCAGCTAGCGTCTTGGGCACGCTTCCGACTGGTATGGATCAGTTGAGCTACTTGTAGATTGTCTGTGCCAGTCTGCAGTTAGCTCAGTTGTTTCAATTGTAAATACTAGTTCTAATTTGTTTCTGTTATTGATAACAAATGGTTGTCTACGTGGATAGAATTTTCCCCGAGGACAACCAGTTACCTGAATGGAATTTTATTTCCAACTACATAACTGCTCGGTAACTAGTTGCCTTGGTGGTAAATTATTTTCCGCGGAAACAACCAGTTACATTGATTTTTATTTTATTTTGTTCTCGAATTTACTTGATAGGTAGGTACCTAACCTACTTACGTATTGTGGAAATCAATAACAAGGCTTTATTAACCGACTACAAACACAAAGACTACAAAAGAAGAGGAGCTTCTATGTTCAGCTTATGTAACTATAATATGTAGAAAAAAATCGAAATACTACTTCGAGTCCCTTTGTTTAAGACTTAGGTTTGACGGCTTTATAAGATTTGCGGGATAAATAGTTATCCCTCGGGACATAATTAAAAAAGACATAAGTACAGGTACTTATGTCTTTTTTAATTATGTCCGTCGATTTCTCCGTGCACTATGGACTTATTCTTTTGATATTGTATAGAGAATGGTTGCGAGGAAGTCCTATAAAAAATTGATTCCCGCAAGATAACTCGACGACCTCTGTGGCGCGGTGGGCGAGGGTCTACCTTCGACGCAGGGGGTTGCATACCTTTAACTTCAAGATCCATCACAAATATTTCTCAAAAAAAACACTGACATATAGTGTTAGTTCGGTAAGCGCAAAAATGCAAGCAATCAGTATTTTTTAACCCTTTTTGTTAATACTTACCTTATCAGTGGTTGACATTAGTGCGAAAAAATTAACAGGCTACCTGAAGACATTAAAGGTGCTGGAACGTTTGGCGTGTTTAAAACCAAATTGCAAAAATATATATTTGAGGATGTAACACTACTAAACAAAATTTAGAAAGACGAAAAATAACATAATTATAGACTTAGTTTAAGTTTCACATGTAAGTAGCATATTTGTTGTAAATGAGAATATAAAGATCTTTGAACTGAAAAAAATCCCGGGATTGGGACAGTTGGGGTTTTGGTTAAGGATTCAGGTAAAAAATCCGGGAAATTCAACAATGACTTTTGTCCAGCTAGCTTGTTCTACGCGAAACACTGTGCGACGTCTGCAAAAGAATAATTCAAATTGGTTCATAAATGACGAAGAAATCCACGGACACACCTACATAAAAATAAATAGGTAGGTACATACAGCTGAGCATAGAACCTTCTCCTTTTGCCGAAGTCGGTTAAAAACACGGAAAAGACCTTCACTGAATTTCTTGAAAAGAAAAACGACCTTACAAAATCCTGTGAACTTAACTCCATTTTTGATGAGGAAACCAAAAAGTTTATTTTGAATAGGTATCTCGATACTTAGTCTTGACATTTTGGAAAATACCATTGCTTTGTTTTTATTGGTTGGCATCTGCAATTTAATATCCAATTTATCGAATTAAATTACATTTAATTTTTAACCATCTCTGTAAGGTACCGTTGTTCCTCAACCTCGATAAAGATAAAGATAATTTATTTGCTTGAACATTATGTAGGATAAACAGATGATACAGAATTTGTTAGTTTCAATAATGTCCTACTAATACTAGCATGCAAATGTTACAGTAACTTAAACCTATGATATTTTATCTATGCCTAGCCCTTACTGTAATTTTAAACAATGTCAAATAAGTTGTTGTCAAAGTTTATCTGTCATGAAATCGTTAATATTATAATAGCATTTGTTAATTAATAATTGTTTTAATTTAGTCCTAAATATGTTGTCGCTGAGATCTTTTATTGATTTTGGTATTTTATTATATATTTTACGTGACATATAGACTACACTTTTTTGTAAGAACGCTGTTTTACATTGAGGCATTTGTAGTTTACTGCCATCCCGTCTATTTCGCACTACAAAATTAGATTTGTGTGGGAAAAGATGGGGATGTTTACGAATAAATAGTGACCTCTCGAGTCGACCTCAACATCCTATAGGTATAGTCCACTGCTGGACGCTGGCCTCCCTCCTGATAATCGCCTTATTGGCTTATCTCATGGGGAATAGTGCCCATAATCCCCACGCTGGGCATGCGTGTTGGGAATCGCAGTTCGGTGGTAGATCTATTCTGCAAGAGGCGCTTCTGCCCCCCGGTGTACTTTAGTCGCATCTTAAGAAACTCATGGAAAGAGTTCGGGTGGTACAAATTGTAAGCCACCACACGAAGTTAGGTTCTTAGAGCTAAAGTGGGTACAATCACCTAACTTCAAAGGTGTAATTTCACCGTTTTCTGCCAAAACTAAGATCAACAAAACTAAGCTTAGCTTAATCGAGTTCAAATTCGTAATAGGTACTTACATTATATGTGACACCTCTTGAAATCTGTTTAGCGCTTGCACCGGATCAACTTTATGTCGGTAAAATGCGCTGAACTCGTTTAAGGTCGGCGCTAGTGTTATTGCTTGTTGGACGAAAAAATTCAAGACCACAAAAAATTTAATCTCTCGCCAACCCGCATCGAACCTCCTTGAAGCACTGAATTGAGTTTATTTCATGATTTTATGGTGTTCAATTTCAACGTGAACGCGTTTAACGCCAGCGGTGAAATTGGACCTTTTTCACTACACGATGAGTGATCAAATTAGGTACGTTTGAGCGGAAGGCTAGTATGAAATAGGTACCTTCTACATAGATCCTTATCTACTTAGGTAAGTATCTAGAACCTGTAAGATTGGTTTTACTTGGTAGGGGTAGGCCTAACAGAGCTTATAAGAGATAGGTAGGCACCTTGATTTCCTAAATCTTGTGTATCGGTCTACCTACTTTGTGAGCGAAGCCACGAGCAAGTCACTAGTTCCATTATTAGGTCAAGCGACATTTTAGCAAGGTCCAAGATGGCAACCTACCACACGTTTCCTACCTACCATGTGATTACATAGTTATGCCATGGACCACCACATCAAATTAAACCCTAAGTAAACAGAATAAGGTGCACACTCAACTGCATCAAGCCTATCTCAATCCGAGATTCGAAAGTTAAAATATAAACGGACATTCAGTCGAGAAGCCGAACGCAAGGAAAGCGCGCGTATTGAACCTTTTTGGACAACGACAAAAAAAGAGCTAAAAAGTTGCGCGATTTTTGACAGCTGTCAGAAACTCTAATGTCAGTTGTATTTGGTGAGAAAATTGTTGTGTTTGTGTTTAGTGTTTTTAAATTACGATAGATATTAGAGGTGAGTCTGGACATACTTATTGTTGTATCTGGGTTTGCTTAGTTAGTAGGTCGCCGTGAATTGGCTATTGGCCTTTGTTTTCTCAACAGAGAAAGATATAACCTTTGTCTAACTAGGTAGGAACCTTTAAAGTGGTGGTGATACCTTTAACCTACTCAAAACTTTCGTCAATGACGAATAAGGCATCGTGAGTGAGGGTAGACTTATAAAACACACTTATTTACCTACCTCCTCTCTTAGTAAGCCCTAGGTAGATACACATACTTAAAGAAATATTTATTGTTAAAATGTTGTTGGTTGGTAGGTACCTACATAATATATAGATGTGTTAATAAGATAAACTATAAAGATAATGTTACTATGATAAACGTTTCACCCAACTCAACAAAAATGTTGTACCTAGGTAGGTAGGTATGTAATGTACATACATTGGCTTTGGGTGGGTTTGATGTCACTGCGGCCATGATAAATCTATGTACATACGTAGATATATGTCATAGTGTTTCACCTCACCTCGACAGCCTATATTGGTCCACTGCTGGACGCTGGCCTCTCCCTGATAATCGACTTTTATTGGCTTTTATGTCATGGGGGGTAATGCCCATAATCCCAACGCTGGGCATGCGGGTTGGGGATCGCAGTTCGGTGGTAGATCTATTCTGCAAGAGGCGCTGCTGTCCGCCCCCCGGTGTATGTCCCGTCGCCTCTTACGACACCCACGGGAAGAGTTGAGGTCGTGCAAATTCTAAGCCGGTACGTACATGTTTTTACTTAGGTATCTTTATAAGACGTAAAATAATAAGATAAAGATTTACAAAGACAAAAGAAGATATAAACTAACTTCCATAATTACGTGGTGAATTTACGGGTCCGTGGCTTAGGCACCCAGTGGTCGACGCACCCGTGGCTGACGCCCCCGATTCTAATAATTGTGTTATTATTATTATTTGCACTTAGTAGGACAGTAAATGTCAAAAGTGTACCATAAATACCGCTCACATGACTTAGGGAGTTTATACTATTTAAGTATTCTTTATGGTTGTAAAACACTTTTGATAGCAAAGTTTTCGTGATGAAACCTACATAAGTGCCTAGTAAGATTATTACCTAGCTAGTTGTAAGACATGGTTGGTTCGTGTGTATTCTGTAACTGGCTATGTGACATAATGCTAGGTAGATAGGTAGGTACATAACCTACCTGCCTATATCTCCCACCGCCAGGCACGGAGAGGATACGCACGTGTGTTTAGCTTCACTTTGCAAGGTATTTGTGTGATAATGATAACGTCCATTGCAACTGTAACCCACGCACACGCTACGCACGAATACGAGATTAATGACGTCATTGCTACACGCGTGGTTTGCTATTAATATGGCATCCACGCAGCTCAATACTACCAACGCTATACATGCGAAATGAAATAAGTTCCTAAAAATGATCAATTTCGGCGGCGGCATTTGAACCCGCGCCCCACCCTCAGTACGGGTGTGCTCTAACCAACTAAGCAACGAAATCAGAACTCACTTAGTCGAAAATATCTGGGACTTCTGACGGACTGTAGCGCCGTTCCACGTTACGTACGTTTTGGGAACTTATTTCATTCCCTAAAGATACCCATTTAGAATCATTTAGAATCATTTACTCATTTGTTACATGTTGTTGTGTGACAAGGATCTTATGACAATTTCTAGTATCAAACATGTACCCCGTTGGGGCGCTACAAAATAACTTAAAGCTAGATATATCTAATTCAAAGAGTTAACTTAAATAAGTTATACTATAGTATATACTTACTATAGTATTTATAATGTGTCTTAATTATCATGTATTACAATTTACCAGGATTGCGGGTAGCACTATAATAACAAAAAGCTATACAAGCGGTACATGTACTGGTAGGTAATGTGGAACCACGTATAACAAACGAACCCACGCAGCTAAAATGCGCCGCGTGGCCGTGGCCTGCAGAAGAGAACCCAATTCTAATTTCTTTCTTTAGGCTGAGCGCAGACTTGAGTCGCGATAGTTTTAAGATATACTTTCCTTACTTGAAGTTTGCAGGTCTTCATAATTTTTGTTAAGCAATAGTCTGTCTTAAGAGGGCGCATTGCGCGCCATTTTGTGAAAAGGATAGGCATAGGATTTCGCGTTCATAGGAGCGGGACAGAACATGCGTTTTTGCATATTTAAAAGAAAACTACACAACTTATGAAAAAACTGGCTGAAGGAACCAAAGAATTAGTAATAACGTACGAATCGAAACATAAGTCATTTCAATAGACGGCAGGGTTCCCAAGATCTCGACCAAATTATGTGGAAAACAGTACAATTTCATGTTTTTTTTCTATCGTATTTTTTTTCTTAATCGTGTTTTCACGTTGAAAGAACCAAATAAAAATTGTATAATTTTATGTAATTCGAGTTTTTAACCACGGGAATCCCGTGAGTACTAAGATCTACTCCTAGTTTGACAAGCAAACACGCTAGTTTCGCCTCTTAATACAACACCATACGATTATTTTACGCTAAAATTGCTATAATATTATTTTTAACGTGATACTGTTGATTTTAGAATGTGAACTGTATAGTAAGGCCCTCAGACAGCGCTAAACAAGTTTCTTAGCAGGTTTTTGTTTCATAAAACCTTTAGAAGGCAAAGGTATGCAATACGTTCAGCCTCGACTTAATTATCAGTTTTACGGAGAGCGGAGCGGTGCTGGAGCCAAGTTATGTAGTTCTCATTGACATGGCAGGGAGTAATGTTGTGGTGGCAGTAGGCAGTATTAGGTTGTTTCATGTTGTTTCATCTAAATTCAATACAACTTAATAGTTGTTTCATCTAAATTCAATACAACTTATTAGTTGTTTCATCTAAATTCAATACCACTTAATAGTTGTTTCATCTAAATTCAATACAATTTAATAGTTGTTTCATCTAAATTCAATACAACTTAATAGTTGTTTCATCTAAATTCAATACAACTTAATAGTTGTTTCATCTAAATTCAATACAACTTAATAGTTGTTTCATCTAAATTCAATACAACTTAATAGTTGTTTCATCTAAATTCAATACAACTTAATAGTTGTTTCATCTAAATTCAATACAACTTAATAGTTGTTTCATCTAAATTCAATACCACTTAATAGTTGTTTCATCTAAATTCAATACCACTTAATAGTTGTTTCATCTAAATTCAATACCACTTAATAGTTGTTTCATCTAAATTCAATACCACTTAATAGTTGTTTCATCTAAATTCAATACCACTTAATAGTTGTTTCATCTAAATTCAATACAACGTATAAGTACTTATGTGAAGTCTGGGGTATTATTCAGTATCTGTAGCATTCTGACTTATATTAAATGTGCACGGCCATCGGATGTGCTCGTCTAACAAGGGTGGAAACACCATTGATAGATAGATAGAGATAGAGAAACATTTATTGGTTCTGTGCTGTAACCGAGCTTCGGTTACAGCACAGAACAAAAATCTTATATACTATACACGGTGACAATAATAAGGAATACAATATACAATTATATATATATACCTACTTGGAAAGATACATTGGTGATTCCATTCGCACAAGGTGCGGCATATCGAGTGGACGTGTGTCACTGAACAAATCTGTGTTTTATTGGCGTACAGAAATTACCTACCTTTACTCAAACTATTAGTACCTGGTATAATACAGTATCCACAGCTAGGTCCCCGCTAGGATATTAGAATAATATAGGCATGATGATGATGAATGGGCAACCGTCCAAGAAATTTGATAAAATCTTTGACAAAGATATTGGATGAGTGGAATGGGACCTTAACGGATCTTTACAATTTTTGACATTGACATTTGACCGGCACCATTCCGTTCATAACCCCGTTACGTTCATACCAACACTCCGCCTGTCCATACACCTCTTACCTCGCCGTCTTACCCAACGAGTGACACAGTTACTAGCAGGTTTTATTTAGGCTTTAGAATCTGTTTGGGCTCGCAAGGCTGACTGATTTGCAATAACCATGATGACTGACTGATTTTGAGAAACTACTCCCAAGTTATTTTTAGACATCTACTGGATACAAAATAAATCTCGCTGTGCCCACAACTAGGTTACACAAAATAAAACACTGTTTTAACCGGATTGATCGCGTATATTTTATATTTTGTTTATAACCTGAAAAAAATTAAAAAGTCACCTCAGTCTGCCTGTGACCATGGAAGCTGAAAAGCCTCCGAAACGTCAGGTTTAAACAAAATATAAAATATACGCGATCAATCCGGTTAAAACAGTGTTTTATTATGAGTTCTCGCGAAAATAACCTTAGAATATACTAGGTTACACAAGATTATCTTTTAAAGGGCATTGTATACGCTTCTACAACAAAACTCCAAGTGAGTTGCAAAAATTGACAGCAAATAAATTCAAACAAATTGTTAAACATATCCTCTGTAAAAAGGCTTCCTATAAAATATCAGATTATCTAAAGGATAAAAAAGCTTGGGACGAGTTTTGCTCCAACTCGAAAACTAACATTCTAACAAGGTAAAGGTTTCTTGTTCGCTTCTTTACTTTACCTCAAATAGATTGAAGTGGATAAAAAATCAAAGTGATCGCTTTGTTTCCTAGTTTTACTTATGTAATCTGAGTTTTGTGACGTGTCCAAGAGTCCTGTAAGGTCTAAAGGAAATAAAGCACTTTGAATTTTTAATCATATTTCTGCAAAAAAAAGGATTTTGAAGAGAAAATTGAGTTTTTAAAATGCAAGTTAAATTTCGCTATAAAACGCTACAGTAGGTACTCATGGCGTCTGTCTATGACGTCACCGATACACAAATTCTCATGATACAAAATGATCAATGACCAAAACCTCTCTTTATTAACAACTAGTGGTCCACCCCGGCTTCGCACGGATATATTCTATCGCCTATGTTCATCAGGGAGCATTTTATTCATTTTAGACATCATGTTTCATAGTAACATTTACCTCCATATCTAAATATAAATAGTGTTCGTTTTATTTTTCAAATCGTCCGGGTTCGATTCCCGAGCTGAGTAAAGTTTTTTTAAATGTATGAATGCAGTTTTTCTTGTATGTAAAATTCATGACATGGTTCCTAAGAAGAGATCTTCGTATGTCTTATAGTGTCAGACTTTCCCATACTGATCGATCTAAATGTGCCACCCTGTATAGGTCTTGTAAACTCTTGTATCTCGCGAGATACAAGAGTTAAACTCTTGTTACTTGTTCCTCTACCAATAAATTGTTAATCCCAGCTGGCCTAGCACAGGGTTTCTTGTCGAGTTAGAATAGACTCAAAATGACATAAATAAATTCGAGATTCTCGAATCCAGAATTCATTTTAGGCCAATCCACAGATGTTACGTTACGTACACCTGTTCCATTTCCTACCAGAACTTGGCTGCTCACAATCATTCAACGAGCCTGCTTCTGTTTGTCTACATTATTAAACCTTGTCAAGCGGCCTATGTTGTGCAAACGTATTACGTCGCTCATGTCGTAATAACTTCGTAATAACCCGTCTAATTCGTAGTTTTTGCAAGAGTTGCATTACTGTTCAGGATAGATTGCTATGTGGAAACGTCATATATGTCATCTTGGTAGATGGTAGAATGAAATTGTGCGTGCGTCGTCTTGGGTGACAGATTATGTATTGTTCAATATAGTCATCATCTGATGATGATATTGTCTTACAGGCGGCCAGTCTCGACGATGACTAGCCAGGTGCGCGACATAGTTTAGTGCACAATTATCACAATTTGGTTGAAAATTATATGAAAAAATAAATAACAGCGAGTGGAGCGAGCCCTGGAAATTTTGGAGAGTTTGCGAAGGCTGAGAAAATTGGTACTAACCCCACTAATATTGTAAATGTGAAAGTTTGGATGGATGGATGTTTGTTACTCAATCATGCCAGAACGGTTGAACGGATCTGGATGTTACTGGGCACAGAGAGAGATTAAAGTTTGGAATATCTCTGGTATACTTTTTATCCCGGAATTCCCACGGGAACGGGAACTACGCGGGCAAAACGGCGAGGCGTTGCTAGTACAAAATAAGTATCGGCGACTGAGTGAACCGCAGCATTTTCTTAAATTTATGAGGCATCCTAAAGACAAGAAAGCTAAGATAAATGAGAATGAGTTACAAAACATAGCTCTGTAAAGGATAGCACAGAGAAACCTTCTTTTCCAGATAGTAAAACGGAGGGAGGTGCCCCCCCGTTTGATTTCAGGGGGGCGTTTGGCCCCCCTGCACCCCACTTCCGCGGCCCTTGGTAACATACAAAAGTATTTTCCTTGTTTATCTAGCTCCTTGCGTGCAAATAATAACATAATTAGACATTTATCTACCTCTGTGTAGCTAAGTAGGTAAGTACCTATAAGATTTACTTATCAATCATCTATGAATCTTATATTACTTATACACACTACTACTACTACTTTATAAGTATAATACTTATAAGTTTGTTATATATTATGATTGTTTTGAAAAATTTAACAACCGCAGCAAATTCCTTAGTACTTATCGACACTGTTTTTTAAGGTTTTTTGTTATAGTGCGTACCCGCACTCTGGGTATCTCTAGGAAATGAAATAAGTTCCTAAACATTTTCAATTTCGGCGGGACCCGAACCCGCGTCCCATTCTAAGTACGTGTGTGCTCTAACCAACTAAACCACGCAATCTTAGTCGGTTCTATCGAAAATCTTTGTCACGCAGCGGAGACGAGAACACATGAGCGGAGATGTGACCTGTGCCTCGTGTCCGTCCCACGTAACACATCTATCCCTTGTTTTGTATGTACAGACCCCTCTCTCTGGGGAGCCGTTTCTGCCAGAGCAGCTCTGGTGGAAACGCCACCAGAGCTGCGCTGGGTGAGGTAAATGAAGTGATTCTATTGATCGCTAAAAACACATTTCTCGCTACGCATCTCTGGTGAAAACGTAGCCTTTACCGCGCGAATCCTATGTCAGGAATACGGCTTCAAGCTTCATTTATAATAACCTTACAAGCTACTTGCGTGAAGTACTTAACTAACTTACTTAATCTGTACTTAATCTATGGCTATTATGTTTACCTTAACCTAATGACATTGAGGCATGCAAGTCACAAACGTGTGTCAGACTGATTGTGTAAAATGGTTTTGAAATGCTTTTGAACTTTGATCTATTCTCGAATCAACATCAACATCAACATCATCTTGGCGTGTTTACTGTCAAACTAGGACTAGATCTTAGTACTCACGGTATTCCCGTGTTAAGAAACTCGAATAACATAAAATTCTACATTTTTTCTTAAGAAGGCGCAATGCGCGCCATTTTTTGAAAAAGATTGGCATAGCATTTCGCGTTCATAAGAGTGGGACGGAGCATGCGTTTTTGGAACGGCGCAAGTGCAAATTTTTTAGGCGGCACGGTCGTATACCAGCTATGTTAAAAGTTCATTTTCTCTGTGAGCTGTTGCTATCTCGTTTTTTCGTATGAAATATTGTAGATGGAAGACAAGGCTAATTGTATTCATTAAAAAACAAGCAACTTTAACAAACAAGTCCATCTGGATCTATGGAATACAGCTCTGGGGCTACTAAAAGATTCTTTATACAATAGCGAAAGAATTTTCCAGATCGGTCCATAGATACGGAGAAATCTACGATCATACATAAAAATACAAAAAAATACTAAAAATAGAACACCTTGCTTTTTTTGAAGTCAGTTAAAAGGCTAAAGACGAGCTGATGATGACATGTGCTACATGACAGGTGTTCTGCCTCAAGAACCTCTGTCTAACATTACATAGGTACCAAAATTAAAAATTCAATAACTTTACTTCTTTACGCTGATATAGTAAGCACTTAGAAAAGTCTAATTTTTACCCGACTACCGACAGGGGAGGGTTATGAGGTTAGCACCCTATGTTTGTATGTATGTGGCCGATTTCTTTGTTCCCACGTAGCGCTGAAACTACTGGTTCGATTTCAACAAATTATGTATCGATTGATTCGTCTCAATACCCCGATGGTTATAGGCTATAGGATTTAGGGCTCCGACCCCGAATAAGCCTTCAAAACGCGTATTAAAGTTTAGGTAGCCGCAGGCTGCAGGCCCCATAGAGAAAAATTACAATACCTACGACCTATTTTCATTTTCAACTCTATGCCTATCAAATATGACCGATACGTCATTCTATTTTGTCAATGTAAATGTTTTAAACTTTTATAACTTTCACGTAGTCGGGTTGTAGTTTTTAACTTTATCTTGTATATGATTAAAAGCTTTAAAAAAGTAATTATTATCAAATGAGAAATAAGGTGTTATTGATTTTATCCACTTCAATTTTTCTGTCCGCTAGTCGAAGAAGTGGAAAACAAACCACTAGTAAGTTTATATTTTACTTAAACATGTACTTGCAAACGTAGATTTAATTAAAACAAGACAATAAATACATTACATACCTATTAACAAAGAAAACCGAGAGCTGGTGAGTATCTGGCGCAGCGCATCAGCATTGCCATACAGCGGGGCAATGCAGCTAGCGTCTTAGGCACGCTTCCGACTGGTATTGGTATGGATCAGTTGAGCTACTTGTAGATTGTTTGCAACAGTCTGCAGTTAGCTCAATTGTTTCAATTGTAAATGCTAGTTATTTAATTCTATTATCTGATTGTAATTTTCTTTATTCTTACATGCAAAAAAGACATGGCAAAATAAACATTATCCAAGTCTAAATATAATGTGATTTAGATACATGTCAATATTTAAATAGAACTAACGAAGCTTAACATTATTTTCTTTAAATACTTTTGTCGATGCGGAACTAGGCGACATCTGGCCAAGCATTAACAACAAATAAACGAATATATTATATCTAATAGGCTACTTGACTACTACTGGGAAATAATTCTAACATATTGTCTGATAAAAATAATGCAAAGCGTTATTAATATTTCTTCAAGGCCAGTCGTATTAGTTATAAAAACTAATTTTAAAGTTTGAATAAAATAATACCGCGCCAAAACGATAATCTCTGTCATGGCTCCCGTTTTCCTATCAATGACGTCACCCCGCCAGACCACGCCTAACAAGAACTCATTGACACTGTAATCTGTAAAAGTGTGACGTCACTTGCGATCCAACCAAACAGCGTTTTCGATCACGTGATCATATATCACAAAATGTGTAATTTTAATCCCGTTTTTTTACCTAAACAAGATAAAGTTAAAAACTACAACCCGACTACGTGAAAGTTATAAAAGTTTGAAACATTTACATTGACAAAATAGAATGACGTATCGGTCATATTTGATAGGCATAGAGTTGAAAATGAAAATAGGTCGTAGGTATTGTAATTTTTCTCCATGGGGCCTACAGCCTGCGGCTACCTAAACTTTAATACGCGTTTTGAAGGCTTATTCGGGGTCGGAGCCCTAAATCCTATAGCCTATAACCATCGGGGTATTGAGACGAATCAATCGATACATAATTTGTTGAAATCGAACCAGTAGTTTCAGCGCTACGTGGAACAAAGAATTCGGCCACAAACATACAAACATACAAACATACAAACATAGGGTGCTAACCTCATAACCCTCCCCTGTCGGTAGTCGGGTAAAAAAGGAATATTTTTAATAAAAATCACCTGATTACGCTTTGTTCGAACCGCATAGACCGCTGAACTAAGTCTGCCTGCGAGAGCATCGTTATGTAACCCTAGGAAAACAGTTGAGTCTACAAGGTCAATAATCTCGTCCATTAGCATTATCTTAGTTGGGAGTTCATTCTTACTTTTCTTTCTTACATTTCCACCATTCTGCGACCGCCTTGACCACCCTCTAACATGACTATCGTGCGATAAACTCATCCATAGAGTTGGATGTGTCGCAAGCGTTAGCTACATCGTGACCTCGTAAACTGACTTCTTATTTGCGCAATTGCAACTCTGACACGGCGCAGCAGAGCTCATTTAAAACGTTTAATAATGAGACTATTAAGAACCCGGTTTTAAACGTAAGGTTTAGTAGCTGTTAGTGATTTTGACATAGTCCTAACGGAGTGTTGGAAGACTATCCACTCGCTGGTCAAACGACGTTGTAGCTGACGAAGGGGATTTCTTGGTTCGTCCAAAAAGTTGTCGATATCTCCGTCAATAGGGTATTAATAAGGTACACCAATTTTTGAAAAGTGTCAATTTTTTTGTCAAAATCAAAATTCTTTATTTCCATAAATACAAAAATGTACACATAAAAAAGGTCAAATTTTTAAAATAAAACACTAAAATTATGATTAGATTCTATAGTGCTAATAAACCACAAAAATAAAAACCTATATCTTTTTTATTCAATAGTACAATAAAAAAGCATTTATAATTTACATTTTCAAGTTTCGCGCGCAATTTAACAAAAACGCTGGACACAGTGGACGCCATATTGCTCAGTGAACCTGACGTCATTTTGCTGTAGATACCTCAACAAATGCGCTAATATTGCTGATGACAGTTGGTACTTTTTAGTTCACATAAACAGCCCTACGACGTAATAACATTACGCCTATTACTATTTCATGGTGTCCAAAAAAAGATTAAAAAAACAAAACTTTGAATTGAATTTAACAAAATATTTTTCTATGTTATGAACCAAAACTAACATTACCTACTCAACGCTTGTTGCAAGCTAGTATAGTCTATAGTATGTTTATAGTTTTTTCCTCATGTAGAGTGAAGTAGGTACCTTATACAGGGCGGACGCCCTGAATGCAGTTTAAAAAATTGTTTTTAAAATCAAAATAAAGTCTTCTTTCAGTAAAATGTTCTATCTACAATATTTAAGGTACTTTCCCGCCATGTGGCATGGCTGTGGGACGCCCTGTATATTTATTATGATAAGTGATCTCGAAGTGGTTCAATAAATTTTATATTCCCGAAAAACCTAAAAAACTATACTAAAGAATTTAAATTCAGTTTTTAGTTCTCAGAACAATCACTGTGAAATGTTTTTTATGTAAAGATTGTACGTTCAAAACCATGTTTGAAAGCTTATTTTTTGTGTTGTACGGCAGCGGTGTTGGACGTTTAAGCAACCTTAAGTCCATTAATGTCCAGCGGTGAACGTACGTGTGCTGATGTAAGGATAGCGATGATGATGATTATTTAGGTATTCATTGTGTGGCGAGGCTAGTCGCGCGTGATGTCATTCGTTGTCCTATCACGTCTGAGGTTACTTAGTGTTAGTACGGTTAGATCCGTATAACAAGGATGGCGGACTCTACGAATGATTTTCTACATGAGATAGATATATTTATTTATTTATTTTTGTATATCTCACTAATATTATAAACGTGAAAGTTTAGATGGATGGATGGATAGATAGATGGATGGATGTTTGTTCCTTTATCACGCCAGAACGGCAAAACGGATCTGGATGAAATTTGGCACAGAGATAGATTATAGTCTGGAATAGGACATAGGCTACTTTTTATCCCGAAATTCCTACGGGAACGGGAACTACGCGGGTGAAACCGCGAGGCGCTGCTAGTATGGAAATAAAGAATTTTTGATTTGGATTTTGAAAAAATGCGAGATTCGTAAAACCGATTCCCGGTGTACTCGACTTAGCAGGGCGACTACCGGGACCCCTGATAAAACATTTATTTGTAACTACATACACACTAACTACTTTTAATAAGTACCTACATTATTTTTAAAATGTAAACACCATACAAAAAGTAAGTTTAAATTACCAATGTAACAAGCTTTAATCACGACTAAGCACTCGTTTTTCCTCGTTCAAAAGAAGGTTAACTACCAGGGTCCAATTCTGCTAACAAATCACTTCACTATAAAAATAGTAACGTTGCAGAAACGTCAAGTAGTCACAGATGAAATAATGTTTCTTACGTAGTCCTTAGATGAAAGAATCCTTAGAGATCGTGCGTGCTGTGCTATTTGCACAGAGAGATTGACCGACTATCATTCAACCTCGGCAGTTTTGACGCGCGTTCCTCTATAATAATAATAATAAATATTTATTCACAAAAGATAGGTTTACAAAGTCGGTTACTTATAGGCTAATTTAATGCTTATCCTAACGGTTGCTGTTCTTTGTAGTACCTACAAACATACCTACTTGCATCAAACCTATCAGGGTCAAAGATATTGACACCTCGCTCTAACTAAGTTTACAATAAACTTGTGTTTAGACACGAGGGCTCACACCTCCGGCAACTTTAAAGTTCATCATTTAAGTACAATACCTACTAAGATCTCTACAGACTATAAATATTGTCGTTTATCTAACAACGCCGCTCAAGTAATTTTTTCTCTCTTTTCAGGAGAGACTAAAAACTGTATTTTATTCAACTTAATACTTTTAAGGCGGTTGTTATTAACATGTGCTTTAATATATACAACAAATGTTTTAATATGTCCATTTTATTATTTCTATCGACGTACACATTTTAAATTGACTTACGCAGTGTTGCGTGATAATTTTTTTAAAGTTTCGGTACTCTACCTTGCCTTGGTTGCCTGGGAGAAATCGCTCTCAGCGATAAGGCCGCCTTTTGTACTGTATTTTGTTTATTTTAGATATAAGATTATTTATTCATGTTTATTTTTATTGTACAATAAAGTGTTCATTCATTCATTCATTCTACCTTAGATGAAAGAATCTACATAATAAGTAGTTTCTGGTAGAGTACCGAAACTTTACTGTGGTGGCGCGTATACGACGATACCATTGTCATTGTAAAGCAATTAAATTAAGCAATGACCCCAGAAACGACGATTTTTCCGTACAAAAGATCTCAACGCGCTCGCTGTCCTTGACAGGCCACAAATAGATTCTTTGACCTCTTTACAGTTAAACAATGTTTTTTTTTAAATGGGTATAATACTAATCCCACTATCCCACTAATCCCACTAATATTATAAATGTCAAAGTTTGGATGGATGGATAGATAGATGGATGGATGTTTGTTACTCAATCACGCCAGAACGGCTCAAAGGATCTGAATGAAATTTGGCACAGAGATAGATTATAGCCAAGAATAGTACATAGGCTACTTTTTATCCCGGAATTCTCACGGGAACGGGAACTACGCGGGTGAAACCGCAAGGCGCTGCTAGTAAGAATATAATATTAATATGAAAAATGAAATTAAATACAAGCTTTTCTAATCATCTATGACCTAAGTGTTTCGGAAGACAAATCCAAAGAACGCAAACTCGACGGGGTTAAGTCGTTTCGTTTAGGAGTTCCTATGACCACCTGTCTCCATCAGTACCAGCTCTATGGTACCATGGTATTGCATTATCACCGAACTTACATAAGTATGCCAAATTTCAGCTCAATTGGTTGAGTATAACTGATCTAGAATTAAGAGGCCTGCGGATGATGATTTGCCCATACAAACGTACGACCAAAATGATTTGTAATTCGAGCATATTTCCAACATATCATGTTGTTTTTTGTATTCGAATAGTATTCATCTAGGGCGCTGGTTGGTTTTTTTCTTAATAATACACACCTATAATGAAATGTGAGCAAAAATATGCAAAATAGAATTTAAGTTATTTATACGTCTAAAATGACATGTTTTCGTCCTATTTGTTTTGTATTAAAAACAACAATATTGTACGTTTTGTTTGTTAAGGAACATAGCTTATATTGTCTAGTTACAGAATAACAACACAATGTCGAAGATTCAACTACTTTTCAGTCAACATTTTTGGTATTACGGAACATCATCAATCCGATACCTTATCATTATTTCATCTGTGACGCGGTACAGTTTTTGAGTGAGCGCTGGTAGAACGTACCGTATCTTTTTTTGCTTTTATCGAAGAAGTTGAATAAATGCTTGTAAAAACACCCAAACCGGGACCAGTATTTGCATCCTTTCAATATTTATCTTTTAAGGTAAGTAACCTTAAAATCTTTTAAGTAAATTCGCTTGTTTAAGTTATACCAACATGTATTTACTAAACACAATCGTGTATTTATTATTTAAATACCTTAAGTAATGAATCATATCCTGACAGGCTATGTAATAAGTAACGACGCGTTGCACATAAAGATCGTATCGCATTACGGTATAGCAAATTTAATTTGTATGAACGGATGTTTGTTACATCTTCACGCCAAAACTGAAGACCAAATCCTGAAATACATAAGTCTCACTCAAATGTTCATTTGTAATAATATGTAAGTCTTTCAGTAATAAAAGATTTATTATTTAACTTTTCAAAAGGTAACATGTTTTTGGTTTATAGTGCTCTAAATTAGACGGTTTGGTTAAAAACGTTGCACATAATGTAGTTTTGGCCAGGAGTTTTGACGACCTCTGTGGCGCGGTGGGCGAAGGTCCGCCTACGACGCAGGAGGTTGCGGGTTCGATTCCCGCCTTGGGACAAATATTTGTACGATCTGCAGGTATTTGTTCCGGGTGTTCTGGTCGTTTCCTATGTATACTAAAAAAATATCTATCTATGTAATGTATTGTATTATGTATATCAGTTATCTAGTACCCATAACACAAGCTCTGCTTAGCTTGGGGCTAGATAATGCTGTGTGAATTGTCCAGCATTTTTTTTATTTTATTTATTTAGTAACACAAATTAAAAACTAGCACCACACCGTCAACATTGCAAAAATAAATTAAAACACATAAATACATACAAATCAATGTACTCAAGGTGATTGTCCTCACATATTTACCGTTACATTACTAAAATAACAAACAACTGTTAACTCGACCTCTGACACCCACACGAGGGGTTCCCCACGCGTGGGATTCGGTCTACGGAACTGGGCTGATTTACAAATTAAGCAAACTGGTATTGAATATAGTATATTGAATATGGTTTTGATGTGTCATAAAATCGTATTTCGTACAAATTACAGAGTTAAGCTTTGCGCTCGTTTATCCGATACCGCTGCCACGCAGCACAAAAATGTCTTTTATGACTTTTACACGTTAAGTTCTGATACATTTTTAAAGTGACATAATGCCTTCAAACGCCCGCGAGATGTCTGTTATCTGATACCGTCAATGTGAAATGCATCTAATTCTTACGATTTAAAGCCGATTTGTGGGTGGTAGCTGGGTGCGTCTGGTGTGCGACAACCGAATTACGTACTAATGAGTACCTATTCTAGAGTTGAAAATACAAAAATATAATCTGTGGTACTGTAGCCCAAATCCAGATACAATATTTGTAAACAAAGCACTCATACTGCTGTGCAATTACGTTAAAATCTCGCATTCTCATTAAATGGTCCATCCGGGGAGACTGGGGACGATTAGGGCTTCCAATAAGTAACGAATAAAGATGCTCGACTTTCTGGCGTGACGGAGCCGATCGACGAGGGAAAAGGCTACTTGACTACTACTGGAAAATAATTCTAACGTATTGTCTGATAAAAATAATGCAAAATGTATTTAATATTTCTTCAAGGCCAGTCGTATTAGTTATAAAAACTAATTTTAAAGGTTGAATAAAATAATGCCGCGCCAAAACGATAATCTCTATCATGGCTACCGTGTTCTAAGCTATGACGTCACCCCGCCATACCACACCTAACAAGAACTCATTGACACTAATCTGTAGATGTGTGACGTCACTTGCGATCCAACCAAACACAGCGTTTTCGGTCACGTGATCATGTATAAAAAATGTGTAATTTTAATTCCATTTTTTTACATAAAAAAGGCATATTTTTAATAAAAATCACCTGATTACGCTTTGTTACGTTGTCACTGACTAGGATGAAAACAATTTGGAACTTATTTTTAATGTATTCAAATAGCCTATTATGTCATATTTTGTCGTATTTTTATGTAGTACTTATGAAAATTTCTTGCGTTTTGTTTTTCTAAATTTTGCGTAATCGCACAGCTGTACTGTGTTTAATTTTAGTAAAATCATGGATGGTAAGATCCATTTTCGTGTTGTGGTTTGTTTACAAATATTGTATCTTCAGTTTGGCTAGAGTATAATTTTTTCCTGCAGTTCTGCTCACATGGCAAGGTACCCGGATTTAAACGATACCTAAGTGCTAGAAACACATTTACGAGTACGTAATTATCTTAAAAACATTATTAATATTCAATATTTTTTATTATGTATTAGTTTGCTGAGGAAACACTTAAATATTGCCACTTAAAATATATGTACCTCCTTCTAGTTATTATGGTAATATTTAAATAATATTATTTTTAACTATACATGTTCAGGAAGTTAAGAATAACTTGAGAGCAAATCATCGAATACTTCAGCTGCTTGTCCACTGTAGTGTTACGGTCACACATATGTACCTATATTATCTAGTGTTATAGAAAATATTTTCTTGGTCATATGGTCTTCAAGAAATGAAATAAGTTCCCAACCCGCCACCGGAGTCACCGGCGCTATAATCCGTAAGAGGTCCCAAAGATTTTCGGTTGAACCGACTAAGGGTTTCGTGGCTTAGTTGGTTAGAGCACACCCGTACTGAGGGTGGGGCGCGGGTTCGAGTCCCGCCGAAATCGAAATTTTTTGGGAACTTATTTCATTTCTTAGAGATATCCAAAGTGCGGGTAAGCACTATTACAAAAAACATCATATGGTCTTCATCTCTACGCATTAAGGTTCGCTTATATCTACAGACATTAAGCGTGCCAGAATATTATTCTAGTGTGTAATAACGTATTTATTACACACTAGAATAATATTATATTATGTACAGTGCATACGCCGACAGACACAGGCCGTGCTGGCGGAACGAATATAGTCTGCACGGGTCTGACAAGCACTGTGCCGGTAGATATAAACGGACCTTTACGTTACAGTACAGTCGACGGTGACCTTTTGAAATTAAACATCTTACGTAGTTGTACAATTATTTGTTCAACTCTTGACGTATGCATACACAATAATTGGATTTCCTGTTAAAAATCTTGTTTTTTACATGGTCATCTTTTGTGGACAATGTTTTGAGATAAGGTTCGAAATGCTTGCGAACTTTGATCGCGGATTTTCCTACAAACCTGTTAAAATAAATATAAAAAAGTATTTACAAGTTTCACGCGCGCGTTAGTGCGGGGAAGCTTCTTGCCCTAGTTTCTTACTTACTTACAACTACTTTTTTACAATACAATACAATACAAAAATGCTTTATTGTACACCATAAAATAACATTACAAAGAGACATCACATAAGATAAGTACAATGGGCGGCGTTATCGCTAAGAAGCGATCTCTTCCAGGCAGGTTTTTGTTACTTAGATTTAGTTTGTTTAAGTTAATAATAGTTATTATTTATCTATTCATGCCAAAGTGTGGCAACTCGCTATAACCGTAGACGCTAGACAAACCTGGTTTATTTATTTAAAAGACACTATAAACTAGAGAAAGAAACTATTATATATTTGATAAATAAAGAAAATACAAATACAAATACCAAGAGATGTCCACTCCAGGACAAGCAGACGCACAGCGCATTAACACCCCTACTTGGTGGATATACAGTCCACTCGCACTAAGCGGTTTTCCTCCACCTTCATCATTCGTACCGCTGGGGTTTGGAACACGTTCCCTGCTGCTGCTTTTCCGGTCAATTACAACCTAAGTCTCTTCAAGACAAGAGTGAATATGTATCTTCCAGACCTTCGTGATACATCGTCGATCACATCTTCACTTTCCATCAGGGGAGATTGTGGTCAAGCGAAGGTCTATTGGGTTAAAAACAGGTTACTTTCTAGATGATGCTGTAAAGAAATTGATCATTATTTGATTAACCAATAGGTCTATGAACTACCGACTGTGTAGAAGGTATCATATAAACGATACACGCTATCTACTAATAATGCAATCTGTCCGTCTGTCCGCCTCCGCCCTGTCTGCACGTAAACTGGAACGGAATGTGATGTGAGATGGTGCGTGCGTCGCGGAGAATGCACTGGGTTCCGTATATAGGAAAAAAATTACATTTCTATGTTTGTGTTGTACTATCAACATTCAAATCATAAAAGGGGAATGTGGATGGTTTTTTTAGGGTTCCGTACCCATAGAGTAAAAACGGGACCCTATTACTGATACTCCGCTGTCCGTCTGTCACCAGACTGTATCTCATGAACCTTGATAGTAAGACAGTTGAAATTTTCACAGATGATGTATTTCTGTTGCCGCTATAACAACAAATACAAAAAAACAGAATTATATAAATATTTAAGGGGACTTCCATACAACAAACGTGTTTTTTTTGCCGTTCTTATGGATAACGGTACGGAACCCTTCGTGCACGAGTCTGACTCGCACTTGGCCGGTTTTTTAAATAAAATTATCTATTCCATAATATTATAAAGAGGAAAGATTTGTTTGTTTGTTTGAATTGAATCGGCTCCGAAACTACTGGACAGATTTGAAAAATTCTTTCACCATTAGAATCCTACATTATTCCTGATGAACATATTATAGGCTATAAAATATTACCTGTGCGAAGCCTGGGCGGACCGCTAGTTTAATATATAAATAAATATAAATAATGCTGGACAATTCATACACACAGCATTATCTAGCCCCAAGCTAACCAGAGCTTGTGTTATGGGTACTAGATAACTGATATACATAATATAATACAAAACATAGATATTTTTTATTATACATAGAAAACGACCAGAACACCCAGTTACAATATAATATAGTTATAATACAATCATAATCAGTCATCACCTATAGCAGAAACTCTGCTTAGTTTGGGGCTATATAATGCTGTGTGAATTGTCCAGCATTTTTTTAAATTCTGCTCTAACCTGGAACAGTGAAAACGACAATAACCATTTTCAGTCTGAAAATATGTGTGTGTCATTAATTTCTTAATTTCAACCAATTCCAAAAATGAATTACAAATAATACAGTCCTCAGCATAATGTTTATATACCTGTTTATAATACAGTATACTACAAAAACTCTGTATTGTATACCAGAAAAATAACATTACAAAAATATTGAAAATATGATAAACATTGATGTAATCAGTTCTTCCGTGATCATGGCGCATGAAACTGTGCCGAAATATTGGAAAACTCAAAAATTGAATCATGGTAAATATCCCGTTCTAAATGATTTCTATGTTAATAACCATGATAGTTTCAAAAGTTTTATTGATGTAATCATTGGCATAAAAGGTTTTTTTGATAAGATTTTGTTTTGTGTACTGTTTATACTATCGTTTTTCCGTCACCTTACGGAACCCTAAAACAAGTAGACCAATGGCCAGCACTCGTTTTTATTTAGAACGCGTCCATTGGAGCGAGACGATGAGTTCATTGTATGTATTTAGATTAACACCTTTGCTATGGTTTCTTCTTCGACAAGCTTTCCTCCTCAGCACACATGTACGTCCACTGCTGGACGTAGCTCCCCAAAACAAGGAGGGATTTCCCATAATCAGTTACAACGTGGGTCTCTTCAAGACAGGAGTGAATAGGTATCTTCTAGGTCTTCGTGATACATCGTCAGGTCAGCCACATCGACAAGCGATATTTTTCGAAGAAGCGAAAAATAAACCACCAGTAATTTTGTCTAATACTTAAAATGTATTACAATATTTTAAGTTTGACGACCTCTGTGGCGCGGTGGGCGAAGGTCTGCCTGCGACGCAGGAGGTTTCGGGCTCCAATCACGCCTCGGGACAAATGTGTGTACGATCTACAGACATTTTTTCAGGTTGTTCTGTTCGTTTTCTATGTATAATAAAAAATATCTATCTATGTATTATATTCTACTAGCAGCGCCTCGCGGTTTCACCCGCGTAGTTCCCGTTCCCGTAGGAATTTCGGGATAAAAAGTAGCCTATGTCCTATTCCAGACTATAAGCTATCTCTGTGCCAAATTTCATCCAGATCCGTTTTGCCGTTCTGGCGTGATAAAGGAACAAACATCCATCCATCCATCCATCTAAACTTTCACGTTTATAATATTAGTGAGATTATGTATAGGTATCAGTTATCTAGTACCCATAACACAAGCTCTGCTTAGCTTGGGGCTAGATAATGCTGTGTGAATTGTCCAGCATTATTTATTTAATTGCCTATCTAAGTCTAAATATAAATACTTAATAAACAATAGCATTATCATAAAAAATGTCTAAGTCTGAATGATATAGGGCCCTTATGTACATACAAATTCAAGGTAGGGAGATAGGGGGATACTTAATTCTGACGCGCACTGTACAAATTCAAGGTAGGGAGATAGGAGGATACTTAATTCTGACGCGCACTGTACAAATTCAAGGTAGGGAGATAGAAGGATACTTAATTCTGACGCGCACTGTACAAATTCAAGGTAGGGAGATAGGGGGATACTTAATTCTGACGCGCACTGTACAAATTCAAGGTAGGGAGATAGGGGGATACTTAATTCTGACGCGCACTGTACAAATTCAAGGTAGGGAGATAGGGGGATACTTAATTCTGACGCGCACTGTACAAATTCAAGGTAGGGAGATAGGGGGATACTTAATTTTGACGCGCACTGTACAAATTCACAGCACGTCTCATACCAGGTAGCGACAGAGCGACCTCTGCTGACCCTTGCGAGTAAACAATGAGAAATTGGTATTTTGATGTTAAGTGACGAAGAAAAGTTAACGCCCTAGCCAAGGTTGAAGTAAAAGTGACGTTGAGTAGAAGCAGTATTCACAAACAAAGAATTTTACTTACTTCTAAGTATAAAGTTTGTATATTTTTAGGGTTCCGTACCCAAAGGGTAAGAACGGGAGCCTATTACTAAGTCTTCGCTGTCTGTCCGGCAGCGGGCTGTATCTCATGAACCGTAAAAGGTAGAAAGTTGAAATTTTCACAGAATGTGTATTTCTGTTGCCGCTATAACAAAACTTATAGGTAATGAAAATAAATATTAAAAAAAATGGGGGCTTCTATACAAAAAACGTGATTTTTTTGCCTATTTTTGCTGTACTTTTGTCAAGACTGTATCTCTGAAACCGTTATAGATACATGAAATTTTCTAAAAGTAATTACCTGCACATTAAAACAACAAATAGTAAAAATAATTTAAAATTGAATTGCGCAGTCGAAAAATGGATGTTTTTATAAAATTGATTTTATAGTAGCTCATAACGACGGTACAGAACCCTCCGTATGCGAGTCGATCCTCACTTGGCCGTTATTCGTTTTGTTTGCAGTCTACTGTAAACAAAAAACCGGCCAAGTGAGAGTCGAACTGGCATTGTAATGCCAGCTCTCGACTATGTTTGTAGTGCGGTGATGCACATTATAGCAAGATCATTTGCCGGCAAAAATCTAAGTCTCATTCAACCATGTCCGTACGAAATAATAATTATGTAAATTTGACAATATGTTCATATTTTGGATAGTGAGACAAAATATAAAACCAACCACTCTCAATAGCTTCTTTAGGCAAATGTGCCAGAACATTACACCTCTTTATGTATGTCATCGTAGGATAGTAATACCCGTAAAATTATAAAAATCCTAGGCACTTTATAATTTTCCGTAAAATAATCAACAGGACTGCAGTAATTACAATTTAACGCATTAAAATACGTAAATTTATAATTTTCCTCAGCTTATTCGTAAGATAATAAACAAACAAACCTGGTTCACAGCCTTGTTTTACTATTTACGAATTCTATGGCAATAACTTCATTCGTAAAATAATAAACTGCCCTCTGATTGGTCGATGTGGCCGATGCTCATGTCTGTGTTCGTTTACGAACAGTTTGAAAACTATTGACCACTGTTCCACTAATTCTACAACTAACTCCAATTTTACTAATGGACGAAACCCTCGGAGCGCGAGTCCGACTCGCACTTGACGTTTCATTATTTATAAAAGTTAGTGCAATGAATCATCTGTCTAGATTATATTATGACGAATACATCCTCGGTTTATACATAAGGATATATAATGTATATGTTGTATATATAAGGAGTGGAAACAGCGCATAAAGGAAGAGCCATCGATAATTATGACGAAACTTCTATTTCCCGCGGCACAAGGTCGAGTTTCCTTTGTTTTGTAATGTCGGGAATCGTACTTAGCTTCTTGTTTTTTTTTTTTTTAGTTATTAAGATACAAGGTAAATGTATTGATATATATTTTTTTTATTTAGTTTGTCATCATCCTTTTTAGGGCCTCTTTTGTTTTAACCGACGATAGGTTGTGGAATGCACTACCAGAGCCCATTAGAAAAACAGTATCCTTACCAGTTTTTAAATCTCGCTTCAAGGAGTTTTTCCTGTCAGAATAGTGAATATTGGTACTTACATAATATTTATTTATTTATTTAGTATCTATATCATAAATATTTTATGTGTATATCTAGTTTATGTGTTTATTACTTTATCTTTAATACACCCCTTAAAGATAAAGTAAGCCTTTCTTAAATTCACAAAGCTCTTTCCATCCAAAGTTTGCCTGGAAGAGATTGTATTGGCGGCCTTATCGCTTCTAAGCGATAAGGCCGCCCATTCTTGTTTCATGTAATGCCTCCCTCCCCTACTTGTCTCATGTAATGTCTTTTTGTAATGTTCTTTTTCTGGTGTACAATAAAGTGTTTTTGTATTGTATTGTATAAATAAAATAGTAGGAGTTTCTATGTTCGGCTGTGTATATTTTTTTTTATGTATGGTCGCCGATGTCTCCGTGAATTTAGGGTCGATTTTGAAATTTCCGTGGTCCCATAAAAAATATTCCTGGGGGAGTTATTAATCTCACTATCCCATTAATATTATAAACGTGAAAGTTTAGATGGATGGATAGATGGATGGATGTTTGTTCCTTTATCACGCCAGAACGGCTGAACGGATCTGGATGAAATTTAGCACAGAGATAGATTATAGTCTGGAATAGAACATAGGCTACTTTTTATCCCGGAATTCCAACGGGAACGGGAACTACGCGGGTGAAACCGCAAGGCGCTGCTAGTCATTCCATAATAACTTAAAAACAGTGTAAAAGTAAGGTATTTGCAGTCGGTTTTAAGTTTTTTCAAAATTATTAAATTACTTCTTTTATTCATAAGTATTTCGATGACTTCTGTTGCTCAGCGGGCGAAGGTCAAGCTGCGACGCAGAAGGTTGCGGGTTCATTTCCCGCCTTGGTACAAATGTTTGTACGATCTGCAACATTTGTCGACGACCTCTGTGGCGCGGTGGGCGAAGGTCTGCCTGCGACGCAGGAGGTTGCGGGTTCGATTCCCGCCTCGGGACAAATGTGTGTACGATCTGCAGACATTCGTTCTGGTCATTTTCTATATGTATTGTATTATATTATGTATATCAGTTATCTAGTACCCATAACACAAGCTCTGCTTAGCTTGGGGCTAGATAATGCTGAGTGAATTGTCCAGCAATATTAAAAATTTATAATAAACGTTACATTTGATTTTGATTCTATCCCACTGCGGCGGAAAGTTCTAAATTTTTCCATGACTCACGGCGTCAGAAATACAGTTTTATTCATTTTATAATAAGAATCAAATTCGTTTGAGTTGGATTCAGGTTGTCAGTTACAAGAAATTTTGCATAATTTGTCTTTGCGTAACTAGAAAGTGTCAGAGGAATACCAACCTTGTCTTAAAGCAACTAAGTACATTGGAGCTTGATTATTTAGTGACGTAATTTTGTAGGGTTCCGTACCCAAAGGGTAAAAACGGGACCCTATTACTAAGACTAGTCTGTCCGTCTGTCGCCAGGCTGTATCTCATGAACCGTGATAGTTTAAATTTAAATTTAATTTTCACAGATGATGTAGGTATTTCTGTTGCCGCTATAACAACAAATACTAAAAAACAAAATAAAATAAATATTTAAGGGGCTCCCATACAACAAACGTGATTTTTTTGCCGTTTTTATAGATAATGGTATGGAACCCTTCGTGCGCGAGTCCGACTCGCACTTGGCCGGTTTTATTTTTTGACGTCATTAGTCAAGGTCATTCTATGCTAACAAATCAAACAAGTTACCTTTTTAAGATTACTAAATAAATATTTACTAAACGTACATAAATCCTTACTTAGTTAACTTAAGTAGGTATCCTTGTTATGAAGAAAATGGTTGCAAAAAATCTTCACTTTGTATTTGCAAATTCAAGTAATTTATTTATTTAATCAACTTATTTAAAATTCTTATCATCACCTTGGATATGCACGCTTTCTATTTACGGGGATGCTTACTGATAAAGAGGCGCCACTTCGCTTACGGTCGCTTAAATAATTATTGAGATATACGTCAAGTAAAAAGGGAGGTAAAAATCTTTATTATCAAAGAAAATTACAATCAAATAATAGAATTCAATTAAAACTAGTATTTACAATTAAAACAATTGAGCTAACTGAAGACTGTTACAAACAATCTACAGTAAAAAGTGAAATTCCTTTATACCTTGCAGGAGTTCTGGATACGTCAGATATTTCAATATATCTTCTTTATACTATTTCAGGTAACTTCTTTAAGTGTATATTGTAATAGTATATCTGTCGTCTGATTGATACCCAATAACAAAAGCTTGCTTACTTTAGAGCCAGATGATGTTATATTTATTAAATAATTTCACAGATTTTCGTCCAATTCCCACGGAAATGTAGAGTTGGGTCGATCGTATTTTCCACTTCCGTTTTCCTTACAAAGCCGTTTTAGTAAAGTAAACGTACGTACATAGCACACATCATTAACGCGCACCTATATGTATTTAGCTAATTGTATGAAGCGAAACGAACATCAAAAGCTTGTAGGATTTTTTTATGACAAATTAGCAGCACCTCGCGGTTTCACCCGCGTAGTTCCCGTTCCCGTGGGAATTTAGGGATATAACATAATCCACGTTACTCCCTGAAAAGTAAGCTTTATAAAGGTGAAATAATTTTTTGAATTGGTACAGTAGTTTTTAAGTTTATTCGTTACATACAATAATACTAATATTTCTTATTTATTATATTAGTATACATCAATTAAAACAAATCTATCTCACGGGAACCATACATTTTACCGGGATAAAAAGCAGCCTATGTGCTATTCTGACTATAATCTATCTCTGTGCCAAATTTCATCCAGATCTATTCAGCAGTCCAGCAGTGGACTAATATAGGCTGACGATGATGATGATATTAAAAGACTATAAACACATAGCTTGTCGTGAAATACGTCGACATGCTGGAACTCGTGTACGAAGTCGTTCAGAAGTTGGAGTGCCCGATCTCGTTGATGCATTTTGCTGCTTTGAGGTAAATAAAAACGTCAAGTGCGAGTCGGACTCGCGCAACGAGGGTTCCGTAACTAAACATTATATTAATTATATAAATAAAATACCTTATTTCTTGCCCAATATCATGATTCTAGCTCAACGGGAATTAGGTACCCCGGTTTTGGTCCATGGCGAGGATCAAAATAAGTCTTTTTTGTGATCAGACTACAATATTACAGTTTTCGGATTTTTCCCTTAGTTTGTGCTATAAAACCTTGCTTTTTGCCAAATATCATGATTCTAGGTCAACGGGAAGTACCCTATAAGTTTTGTGTGCATGTGATACCTTGGAAATTTCAAAAAAATTGGACATAAATGGCTGTAACTTTTGATTGCGTTGACTTAGAAGCTTGATTTATATCAAGGCTCCAAGAGGTCACGAACCTGAGTATATGATGTGAATTTCAACTCGATACCTCCACGCGTTTCTGAGAAAAGTAGGTTGACAGACAGACAGACGGACGACAAAGCGATCCTATAATAGCTCCTTTTTTTCTTTTGAGGTACGGAACCCTAAAAAGAGAGTCCGCCAACCACAAAGTGTATGAAGTAGCAGCATTGTAAAGGTATGCAGCACATTGCTAGTTCTTTCCGCTAACTCATTGCAATTTGCATTGTTATGTCATCACTTGATGACTGCCTCGTTAGAATAACGATCGAGCGCAGCGAGCTCTTGGAATTTTATCGGAGAACTGTCCTTTATCGAGGACAGATATCAGGTTATGGTTATTATAATTTGAATTATGTAGATACTAATTTTATGCTATGATTTGTTTTAATAAAAACTAACCTTGAATAATTTGCTCTAGGCATACTGTTGTGTTTTTGGTATGGCATATCATTAAGTATACAGTATTTTTTATTATATTGTATACTAGCAGCGCCTTGCGGTTTCACCCGCGTAGTTCCCGTTCCCGTGGGAATTCCGGGATAAAAAGTAGCCTATGTTCTATTCCAGACTATAATCTATCTCTGTGCCAAATTTCATCCAGATCCGTTCAGCCGTTCTGGCGTGATAAAGGAACAAACATCCATCCATCTATCCATCCATCTAAACTTTCACGTTTATAATATTAGTGAGTTTAAGTATATTTATAGTCTTTATTTTTAAATACATAAATAAATAATGCTGGACAATTCACACAGCATTATCTAGCCCCAAGCTAAGCAAAGCTTGTATTAGGGTACTAGATAACTGATATACATAATATCTATACTAATATTTGTGAGATTGTTGGGGGAAATCTTTGGATCTACTGAACCGATTTTGAAAATTCTTTTATCAATAGGAAGCCACGTTATTTGTGAGTGTCATAGGCTATATATTAACCTATATAATATATATATATAAATTTATATTTGTGTGTACCTGTGTCCAAACAAATGTTTTTCTATTCTATCTATTCTATTCTAACCTGAAAAATGGGATACATGAAAAGCGCCGTAGAAGCCGCGGCAGTAGCTAGTAATACAATACATAGAGTTTTTCATTATAAATAGAAAACGACCAGAACACCCGGAGCAAATATCTGCAGATACTACAAACATTTGTCCCGAGGCGGGAATCGAACCCACAACCTCATGCGTCGCAGGCGGACCTCCGCCCACAGCTTGTGTTATGGGTATTTGTATTTGTATTTATTTATTTACCATTCCGTTACATAACATAACATAGGCAAGTCAAAATTACAATTTTTTGATAAAAAATATACAATAATATAAAATTCTCACACAATTTCCATAACATATTATTCACTTATATTAATTAAACAGTTAATTTTACTACTACGTACTAGGGTACTAGATAACTGATTTACCTAATATAATATAATACATAGATAGATATTTTTTACTCATAAATACTAATCCCTCGGGAATAAAATGTATATGGGACCACTTCGGGATCATTATCTATACAATAGTGAAAGAATTATCAATATCGGACTACTCTGTAAAAAGTTATGCGTGGTCTTACAAAAAAATATAATATACGTGTCGACTTGAGAACCTCCTTAGTTTTTTCGTCGGTTGAAAAGTAGCTTAGTTTTATTCAGGCCTAGAACTACCTGTATGCGAAATTTCAGCCCGATCTGTTCAGTAGTTTTTGCGAGAAGAAGTAACAAACATCCAGATGGATGTTTGTTATCCATACAAAAATTTTATTATCAGTGTGATGTGATTGGCAGATCATACAGATATGTTTTTTGTGTGTGATATAATTAATATATTCCGATATTTACAACTCCTATATGTTTATTAAAAACCGGATATTTGTATATTTTTAATACCCTCAAGCGGTTAGTCGAAATGCCAAGGTTTTCGAGGTTTTGTGTTAGGTATAAAAATGTATTCGAGAATTTTTAAGGTGAAATAAATAAGTTACTTCTTAGTATTTTCTTGTTTTTGAGACCTTCTTTTGACGTCATTACTGTAATTAGTGACGTAGGTAATTCCTTCATTATTTTCGGTAAATCTGAAAACATTGTAGTAATAATAGCATTAGGTTGATAATCCTTATTAAGGCGCTACCCCGACCCAAAAGCTCCACCACCAATTTTATCTTATTATAACGTTGAACAAAGGAAAAACGTAGGTTACGCCCTCATGCCAAGTAGGATGACGATCTGCAGATGCTAGTGCGGTAAGCTGAAGACAGGCCGCTATGGCGCTCCGGGAGGCCTATGTCCAGCCGTGGACTAACATAGGCTGATGATGATGATTTATCATTATTTTATCATTTGGGGAGGCATGATCAGACTTATTATTTATGACTTTTCTAACTAAAAAAAAAATGAAAATTTAAAATATATATGTAAGTAGTTATCTACGTAGGTCTACGTATGTAGGTACATAATGATATGTTTTTAAAATTTATATTCTTATTTTATATTATTCATTTGACGACCTCTGTGGCGCGGTGGGCGAAGGTCTGCCTGCGATGCAGGAGGTTGCGGGTTCGATTCAGATTCGATTCCTCGGGACAAATTTTTGTACGATCTGCAGAGATTTGTTCGGGTGTTCTGGTCGTTTTCTATTTACAATAAAAAAATATCTATCTATGTTATATATTATATTATGTATATCAGTTATCTAGTACCCATAACACAAGCTCTGCTTAGCTTGGGGCTAGATAATGCTGTGTGAATCGTGCATGCTTGATACCACAAGTTATTGTAAGATCTTGGCAGGTACAGCATGATCTTCAATAAAATATCTTGAAACTGAGGTGTGCTGAACTGCTGCAGCTGGAGAAGAGAACCATGACACCCTGTTGACCCTGGTTTGTCATATGGTTTCTCTTTGTTTGCTCGTTTGGGATACCTATAGTCTTGCGGTAGATTCTCGTAGAATGCGTCACTAAAACACTCGTCAAAATGACTAATTTCAATTGTATGGAAAAGATTGTATCTATTTCCTACTTTTGTACTTCTTTAAGTCTCTTTAAGTGCTATACTCCAGCCAACTTCAACATACAATGTTTGTAAACATGACCCTCTATACTTAACAAACACTGAGTATCACTTTCTTGCTTTTGACTTTTTAACAGAATTTGCGCTACTTGTTGATTTGAGCAATGCTTAATACTGACTATTATGTTTCAAAATCGACGGTAAATCGCTGAAATATAGTTTTTTGTTTTGTGAGTGTTCACAAACATTATTTATAGAGAACGGCTTGAGTATAGGTAATCAAACTCACTCGTGAAGTCAAAAAAGTCAAAAGTTATTTCTTTAGGCTTACGGAAAAGTACTTAGACAAGTCAAAGTTGAAGGAACTCATATGAGTACCTAATACATTACAAACTCAAATAAATACAGAATACATAATATATTTTTTAGAAAGAAATATAGAAATAAATAATAGAAACAAAATCGAGCTAGTATTTACAATTGAAACAATTGAGCTAACTGTAAACAATCTACAGGTAGCTCAACTGAACTCCATATCAAAACCAGTCGAAATCGTCCCCAAGATGGAGGCTGCATTGCCCCGCTGTAAATATATCTACAAAATTCATTCATTCCGGATGGCGAATTTCATACATAAACCCCGAAAACATTAAACTCCTTTTTTTGGACAGTCGTGTAATAAATCAAGATTTATTTGACACCTGAATGACAATGACCTTTAGGTATGTCAAACCAGACGCGGTGCCATCTTAAAAGATTCTGACCTGCCTTCAAAAGAATTTCAACCTTTCTCCTTCGACACAATGACTCATGTTGTTTCCACTCTACGCTAATAAGAAGCCATAATCCTTCATCAAGTTAGCTAAGTCACATTGTAGTATACTAAAGAATCCCTGATACACTTTGCTTAATACTTTTCCAAGTACAGTCCTTTATAGTTTTCCTTTTTGTTCGCAGGACCGTCGCACGCGCAGGTTGCTTCAACCAGACGTCAGTTGAGAACCGACCGGCGCGGAGGTTACACGTGTCTCTCATAAAAAAACAATAGAATTATCAACGCGTTTGGTTCAAAAGTGCTGTGAAAGTGATGAGAGTTTAGTGTCAAGTGGTTAGAGTCTATATTTGGATATCTAGACTTTCAATATGCAGGGCCGCGACAAGCTGTGTGCTAAGCTGACCAGCGCGTTCCTGAGGAAGTGGTGTAAGTACTTAGTGTTAAGTAAACTGGTTAAGTTGGAGTAAAACTCGCGAACGGAAGGTTCCGTACTACATAAAATACCTATTCTTATCTACACTTACACGTCTATATACCTATATACTAATTATATGCATACAAACCTCAGTGTTGTATGGATATTTACAAGAAAAATGTTCTTTACATGCGCATAATTATTTACAACAAGCTACCAGAAGAATTGAAGGATTTTAATGGAAATGTATTTAAGAAAAAGTTATGTACCTATTTGGTTGCTTCCAAATTGTTTTTATAGTGTAAACGAATACTAACTTTTAATTTGAAAATGATTAATGTTTTGTTTGTTTGTTTGAATTAAACGCGCAACGAAACTACAAGACCGATTTGAAAAATTCATTCACCATTCGAATCCTACATTATCTCTGATGAACATAGGCGTAAAATCTACCCGCGTGAAGCCGGGGTGGACCGCGAATACGTTGACATTACATAGCATTAAGATCTTGACATGTAATTATTGTATTCTGCAAATAAACGATTGATTGATTCTTGATACAGATCAATAAAAAAAAACAATTTTTTTCAAAATTCAATATCTTTATTTCTTTAGGTACCTATACAAAAGAAGCACTTAGACAAGTCAAATTTTATACATAAACAGTTTTATAAATAGTAACTATTCAATAACAAAATGTTATTGATTTTGTTAGCTTCAATTTTTTGTCCTTAGATGGTCTAACTAAGGTGTATATAATTTATTATACAACGCACGGGCATAAGTCCTGTTTAAATCTTGCCAGGGCGCAATAATTATAATTTCGCTTTTAAGAATTCATAAGATTAGAATAACATTTATTTTGACGCAAGTTATCATAACATAGGCACGTAATAAATCTTTATTAACAAAGAAAATTACAACATTACATTGTTGAGCTACTTGTTGATTGTTTGCAACAGTCTGCAGTTAGCTCAATTGTTTCAATTGTAAATACTAGTTTTAATGTAATTCTATTATTTGATCGTAATAAAACAAAATATAAGAGAAAAACAAAACATGGAGACCAAAAAATCTAGTTTACATTGGTGTTACCTTCAAACCAAAAATTGAGTATAGTAAAATGTTCGTTTTAATAAACCTTTCTTTATTTACAACAACCTTACTTAAAAACATGTTCTTATAAAACTACGTTTATAAATTTAATTATGTTAAATGGAACACCACACTGGGTACAGGCCTCCTATACAGGCAAATTTTCATTTTTTTTTTCTATTTATTTAATTTTCTATTTATTTTTTTAGGTACCTTTAATTAAAATATTGATTAAAGTAATGTATTGTATTATGTATATCAGCCATTACTAGATGATACAGGAACTAGCCTGCGAGGGTCAGAGCCTACACGCCGACGTCGACGACGTCGGCGTGTAGGCTTAGGTAAAGGCGTAGTACATCCGACTATGCTAAATGTTAGCCTAAAAATGTCTCCGATCCATATGGGAGGAAAAAAGGCGGAACAAACAAAAAAAAGGTAGGCGTAGGTATATATACCTACCATAATGCTATAGTATCTTCTAAGGTTATTTTCGCGAGAACTCATAATAAAACACTGTTTTAACCGGATTGATCGCGTATATTTTATATCTTGTTTATAACCTGACGTTTCGAAGGCTTTTCAGCTTCCATGGTCACAGGCAGACTGACCATGAAAAGCCTCCGAAACGTCAGGTTATAAACAAGATATAAAATATACGCGATCAATCCGGTTAAAACAGTGTTTTATTACCATAATGCTACTCTTTCATTACGGAACCTTAAAAACTACTGTAACACATTCGATGTGAAAAGTTTGTAAACAAATCCACGCCTCACCTAATCTTTAAAGTTTCGTTTCTACTTCTATTTCCATAATAAATGAAATCAAAATGAGTTATAATGGGTGTTAAATAAATAATTTTACTTTTTAAAACGAATGGTAGAGTAATTTTCAATTTATCACGCTAATATTATACATAAATGGAAATATTTGGAAAACTACTGAACGGATCGGCCTGATATTTTGCATAGAGATAGTTCCAGGCCTGGATTGATACATAGGGTACCTTTTATCTCTAATATTGAATATAAAAAAAACTAAGTACGCATTGTACAAAGTAGGGTGAATGGAAAATGAGAGATGAGTAAGAGAAGAGATATTCAATTATACAGGTGCTACGTTACGCGTGTACTGCTGAAAAAAAATATCACAGGTTGATCCCTTCGTGGTTCAGATGGTGAATCTGAACCAATAGAAAGAAAACAACGTACGTTATTAAAAAAAATACCTCCTAATCCTTCCGAAATCAATTTTTTTGTGACATTATTACATTTTCGTAAAAAAAAAACCAGATTCACCATCTGAACCACGAAGGGATCAACCTGTGATATTTTTTTTCATTTCGAAGGTGTTTTTTTTTTACGAAAATGTAATAATGTCACAAAAAAATTGATTTCGGAAGGATTAGGAGGTATTTTTTTTAATAACGTACGTTGTTTTCTTTCTATTTATGTTCTTTTACACGCACTCTTGCATGATATAACATTAAAAATAATTCAAAAACGTGTTTTGCTTATTATAGGTATGTATATTTTCAAAATTTTTTTCAGCAAAACCAGTGTTGTGTAATGAAATAAATACAAAAAAATTCAATCCTTTGACATTTAAAAACAATAACAATAATCCAAGAATACACGTAAATATATGAATGAAAAGAAAATATTAAAAATTTTCAAAAATTGTAATAAAATGTTCGAAGTTCAAAAAATCATAGAACTTGTTTCCTCGGGATCCAGAATCACCACCTTTCGGCTTTGTAAACATGTTCAGTGACACCCTGTATATTATTGAAAGAGATCTCGTCAGGCAGCTTGTGATAAGCGTCATTTCCAAGACAGGTTTAAGAATTTATTTATTTTGTTCGTTGTTGTTGGTAAAATAAATACTTAAACATGTTTGCAAATTTTTTTCACTTGGTAGTATCTACTAGTTCTTGCCCGCCGCCGCCGCCGCCCGCGCTCTACCGTTTCGCTCACTTCGTATATTCGGTCATAAAACGTACCTATATTCGGTTCTATTATCCAAGATATTTTTTGTAAACAAATATTTCAGTTCAGTTAAACGAATTTATTCACTCAAAAGGACAATGTTCACTTAAATTAGTACAGACTATAATCTTACTTATTATCTTAATTAATACTATTATTGTTAAATTAAATTAGTACAGACTATAATCTTACTTATTATCTTAATTAATACTATTATTGGTAAATTAGTGACAATACGTGAACTGCAGGTTCAGCTCATCATCACAAACATGTTTGTGAGGACGCCAGGTCTCTGCTGCACGGGCGGATCCGCGGGCCCAGTTAGTTTATTCTTAAACTAACTGTGCCCGCGGATCCGCGCGTGTAAAATTAAAACAGTTTTCGATTTTTTCCCTTAGCATTCATAGAAATTAATGATATGTTATAGTATTAATTAATTAAGATATTAAGTAAGATTATTGTCTACCTGTACTAATTTAAGTGAACGTTGTCCTTTTGAGTGAAGTTAAAATTTTATAAAATTCTAACCAGTTCATAGCATTCATTTCTATGAATGCTAAGAACTGGTTAGAATTATATCATAAACCGATCAGTAGAACAAGTCAGATGTGACTCAATGACTACTTTTCTTGGTATACTGATCATTAGGTAAGTACCTTATTAATTTGCAAGGTAAATTAGGTTTCTATCGCTCTTAGCATAGACTAATGGAACTAACTTAGTCATAGCATTTATATTCAAAACGTCGAAGTTATCTGACGACCTCTGTGGCGCAGTGGGCGTATGCCTGCGACGCAGGAGGTTGCGGGTTCGATTCCCGCCTCGGGACAAATGTTTGTACGATCTGCAGACATTTGTTCAGGGTGTTCTGGTCGTTTTCTATGTGTAATAAAAAAATATTTATCTATGTATTGTATTATATTATGTATATCAATTATCTGGTACCCATAACACGAGCTCTGCTTAGCTTGGGGCTAGATAATGCTGTGTGAATTGTCCAGCATAAATTAAAAAAAAAAATATATACCCGTGCGCGGGCGCACCGCTTGTTCACGATAAAGAAAACTGAAGCGAGGTTTGTATTTTGTCAGGCGCGTGCGCATGTGACGTCTGTTATTTTTTATTATCTAGCAAGCGTCAAACAATGGTTCCACAACTTATCAGGCAGAATGGTAACGATGTCAATTACTGTGGGAGGCCTACTTTGAAACACGAAATACGTAATTTCGGTCAAGCTTTATTTTATTTTTTATTATTTTGACAATTCACACAGCATTATCTAGCCCCAAGCTAAGCAGTTTGCGTCGAGGGTTAAAAAAAAATACATTCTTAGAGCTATCTATTTCGATAACACAGAAAAATTAGTTTGTTTGCGGCAAGGGTTAAAAATATTGCATTCTTAGAGCTATCTATGTCGATAACGCAGAAAGAAAAACCACCATATTTACGTCGAAGGTTAAAATAAAACCGGCCAAGTGCGAGTGGGATTCGCGCACGAAGGGTTATTTATATCATTATCTATAAAAACGGCAAAAAAATACATCATGAGATACATCCTGGTGACAGACAGGCAGACGGACAGCGGAGTCTTAGTAATAGGGTCAGGACCCTAAAAATGACATTCTAATTCGATAACATACAGAGAAACCACTCTGTTCGCGTCGAGGGTTAAAATTATTTAAATCTTAGGGCTTATTCACACGGTATCCGTTTCACAGGATCGGTTTTAATCCCGTGATGGCATATGTAGTTGCCGGAGCGAGTTTTCACAGCCGACAGTATTCCAGATCCAGTTGGTGCCTAAACAATTGTGTTCAGTAGCGAAGGATCCGTATTAAACGGATCCGCTGTGTGAATACGCCCTTAGAGCCCTTAGAGCTATTTTGATAACCACAGCAAATAACAAAACTCTAATATCGCATTTCGCATCGCATCGTAAGAAACGAGATGCGTGCGACATTCCTTGTAGGACATGCGTTGAACTCACCTCACGTAGGTAGGGGTCGGTGCAAGTGTATAGTTGCGCGCGCGTAAGGAGGATAACATAGAAAGATAAGTAGGTATAAATTAAATAGAAAAAAAACAGTTTTTTTTTGCTACAAACTACTGAAAAAATACTCACAAATACAATATTTTAATAAATAATAATAATAAATAATAATAATAGTTTATTTGTTTATTAGTTTATCTTTAGTACACCCCCTGCCTTTCTTAAATTCACAAAATTCTTTCCATCCAAAGGTTGCCTGGAAGAGATCGCTTCTAAGCGATAAGGCCGTCCATTGTACTTGTGATATGTAATGTCTTTTTGTAATGTTCTTTTTCTGGTGTACAATAAAGTGTTTTGTATTGTATTGTAATTTAAGTGTGGTTTTGCCCAAGTTTAAAATATATGGGTTTTTTTTATTTTGTTTTTATAATTAGGTACTTTAGGGTTTAGGTGCTTACCCACTTAACTTTTTTAACCCTTTTTCAGACCTCTTTGACACGTTTTGCACAAGTGGCTTCTAAGAAGGGTGCACCCGTTCAAAAAAACAATTATTTTAGTGTTATTTCGTGCTAAAACTATCACAAAAATGTAATCTATAACTTTTTAGTCATATAAAATATGACAGTTGACATGACAGTTTTAATTTTTTTTAACGAAAATACTAATTCTGTGCCACACGGCTATAAAGTACCATTGAGAAGTATCTACGTATCTGATATCGTAAAACCCAAAATGGCGGACGCCGCCGATTCAAAAAACTAGCTTGCTAATGTTTTTTTTTTCATAAAAACTTGTCCTCTATTACTTCCTGCATAAATTAAAATGACCTGCCTTGTCTTGTCTGTATTTCTAATGAAATCAAGTTTTATTCAAAGTCAAAGTGATTAAAAACATAATTTTCAATGTCAAGGAAAAGGATGTTGGCCTTTGAATTGGTTTTGTATCTGTTTGTTGTAGAACAGTCGGAATGTACTGAAAAAAATTTTTTTTTTTAATCCTCTAGAAAAAAAAAAAAACTGCCACCTATTTTATTATTTATTTTCTTACTAGCAGCGCCTTGCGGTTTCACCCGCGTAGTTCTCGTTCCCGTGGGAATTCCGGGATAAAAAGTATGTTCTATTCCAGACTATAATCTATCTCTGTGCCAAATTTCATCCAGATTCGTTCAGCCGTTCTGGCGTGATAAAGGAACAAACATCCATCCATCTATCCATCCATCTAAACTTTCACGTTTATAATATTAGTGAGATTACTTTGAACAAAGGAAATTTCAAAAATCCATAAATCTAATTCAGTTTGTGATACCTATAGGTATCACAAACTGTACGATGGATTTTTGATCGATGGTACGATCGAGAATAGTTTTTTGTGGTCCTGTTTTCGAAACAGCGTTTAAGCATCAATCGTGAACTAGGCTTTAGGTAACCTTTCATACATTTATATTAATCTCAAAGTAAATGCTTCAGCATTATGGAAGACTAGCAGCGCCTCGCGGTTTCACCCGCGTAGTTCCCGTTCCCGTGGGAATTCCGGGATAAAAAGTAGCCTATGTCCTATTCCAGACTATAATCTATCTCTGTGCCAAATTTCATTCAGATCCGTTCAGCCGTTCTGGCGTGATAAAGGAACAAACATCCATCCATCTATCTATCCATCCATCCATCCATCCATCCATCTAAACTTTCACGTTTATAATATTAGTGAGATAGTGAGATATGATCGCTCACGCTAAGCGATTTCAGATATCATCGACACTTAAGGCTGTGGTATGGGTCAAACTGGCGCCGCCACCTATTTAATCTTATTACTACGTTGAACGATATTTCAAAAATCCATCGTAAAGATTGTGATACATACCTTTTATAAGCCTTTTTTTAATGCCTCTGTAGTAGTTTTACTCTATTTAGTTTAGCCAGAAAATCGAAAATAGATATTGGTGGCCACCAAGGGCAACTTCGATATTCTGCCTAAACCTAATAGAATAAAACTTATAATAGGTATCACAAACTGTGCGATGGATTTTTGAAATATCCTTTGTTCAACGTAGTAATGAGATTTAATAGGTGGCGACGCTAGTTTGACGCATACGCGCCTTAAGAGTAGGGTTGCCATCCGTCCGGGTTTCCCCAGATTTGTCCTAGTTTAGAGGGCGTCCGGGGAGCGTCCGGGCGGGTTTTCAGTCCGGGTTAAAATCTGTTACATTTAAAATGAAGATAAAAGATGCCTAAATCAAAGAGTGAAAATAAAAGTGGATTTATAACATTTTCAACTGTTTTTTTTGTTATACTGGCCATGTTTAAAACCTGTTGACATGTCCGGGCTCTGAGCTCCAAAATCCGGGGTTTTCACGCGTCTTGTCCTGGTTGCCAAATTTTAGATATTACTTACTTAAGAGTCGATGATACCGGAAATCGCTTAGCGTGAGCGATCATATCTTCCATAAAACTGAAGAAATAATTCCCAATAGTAGTCAAATAGCCTATTATGTATGTGGTATAAACAAGTTCTGTAGGTTTATTATCCCATGTTAGAGAAAAAACGAATGTTATGCTAGAATAGCGAAGTGAATAAAGTCCAATGGAACCTGTTTGTTTGCTCTCAGTAAACATTTTATAAGTTCTTAGAACCATCGCGTCGCCAGCGTCATCTATTTTTAAGTGGTCAGTTGAGGCTACAAAGCTATAGTTCCACTTATGAGTCGATGATACCGAAATCGCTTAGCGTCAGCGATCATGTCTTCCACTAGCAGCGCCTCGCGGTTTCGTCCGCGTAGTTCCCGTTCCCGTGGAAATTCCGGGATAAAACATAGCCTATGTCACTCCCTGAAAAGTAAGCTTTCTAATGGTGAAAGAATTTTGGAAATCGGTCCAGTAGTTTTTAAAATTCGTTACATACAAAATGTGTGTCGGTGAAAACAAAGTTTTCTCTATAGAAAAAAATTTGAAAGTTCTGTCTAAACTGTACAAAAAATCGTCGCTAATCAACAAATACTTTAAAATAAGTCTTGATACTTTGTACAGTAAACAAACAGAATATAAAGCAGAGGGTGTGTGTTTTAGATTTTCAAAATTACTATGATTTTAAGGATAATAAATAATAAATAAAGTTGATTTTCACACTTGCAAAATCAAGTTTTTGCTTATTGTTTAGAGCGGCGTAAGTACGCCGCTCCTATGAACGCGAAATCCCTACCTGTCCTTTTTCACAAAATGGCACGCATTGCGCACTCTTAAGAGTTGAAACGTTGGTGTCCAACACAAATAAGGTTTTAATAGTTAACCCGCTTACATCCGTAATGAATTCGTCAAACTACGATAGTTCTAAAATAAAAAAAGAATCTCTATTATACGAAGAACATTCACATTCATAATTTTAGCTACGCAATTGTCGACGACTATTTTTTTTTAGTGTTTACACCTTAGTTTATTATGTTTCTATTAGCGAATGCCTATTATTAGCTTTCTGTATCTATTTTGAGTTCTATTGTAATTAGTTAAGCTGATGGCAATCCGATATAAATAAGATAAAGTTAAAAAAACTACAACCCGACTACGTGAAAGTTATAAAAGTTTTAAACATTTACATTGACAAAATAGAATGACGTATCGGTCATATTTGATAGGCATAGAGTTGAAAATGAAAATAGGTCGTAGGTATTGTAATTTTTCTCTATGGGGCCTGCAGCCTGCGGCTACCTAAACTTTAATACGCGTTTTGAAGGGTTATTCGGGGTCGGAGCCCTAAATCCTATAGCCTATAACCATCGGGGTATTGAGACGAATCAATCGATACATAATTTGTTGAAATCGAACCAGTAGTTTCAGCGCTACGTGGGAACAAAGAAATCGGCCACATACATACAAACATACAAACATAGGGTGCTAACCTCATAACCCTCCCCTGTTGGTAGTCGGGGAAAAAATAAATAAACGATGAAGCTTCTCTGTAACGGAGAACTTACGCTCGCGGAAAAGAAAAAGTCGAAGAATAGACCTTACCTAACCTAATAGACCATGTATAACTTATTTGAAACCATCATAGTTTTAACACTTTGACGACCTCTGTGGCGCGGTGGGCGAAGGTCCGCGTGCGACGCAGGAGGTTGCGGGTTCGATTCCCGCCTTGGGACAAATATTTGTACGATCTGCAGGTATTTCTAGTTCAGGGTGTTCTGGTCGTTTTCTATGTATAATAAAAAATATCTATCCATGTATTGTATTATGTATATCAGTTATCTAGTACCCATAACACAAGCTCTGCTTAGCTTGGGGCTAGATAATGCTGTTTGAATTGTCCAGCATTATTTATTTATTTTTATTTATTTACTCATTCATTTTACTAATTCATGCAAGCAGTTGCAATACCTACTTCCTATTTTTAGAATCAGCAATATTCTTTAAGAACATATCTATAATAAGAAGATACCTTGAACTGTCTTTGTTAACCTTCATAATATGACAGTTAAATGGCATATTGACGTGTGGTTTTGTTATTAACTAACTACGGAAAATAACCAATTAAGAACATAACTATTAAAGTATATTATCATATATCTATTTAATACACTTACAAGGGCGCAATACGCGCCATTTTGTGACAAAGATAGACATAGGACGACATAGGATTTCGCGTCCATAGGAGCGGGACAGAGCATACCTACCTATGTATTTAGAACGGCGGCGTTAGCGTAAAAATCAAGTTTCGACCGCCGCCGCCCCGGCCCCGGTCCGACTATGACTGAGGTAAGGTAACATAGTTGAACCTAACTTGAGCCATACACTTTCGAGATGGTAATGCCTCATCTCCCTTTTTTACTTTTGTCGAAGATTTAAAGTTTTTTATTATATTATGGCGCTTACCCGCACTCTGGGTACCGCTAAGAAATGAAATAAGTTCCCAAAAATGTTCGATTACGGCGGGACTCGAACCCGCACTCACTACTACGAAATCTTAGTCGGTTCCATCGAAAATCTTTGGGACCTCTTACAGACTGTAGCGCCGGTAGCTCCACCTGCACCTTACTGGAGGTGGGGCGCGGATTCGAGTCCCGCCGAAATCGAAAATTTTTGGGAACGTATTTTAAATCTATTTAATTCTTTATTTGTTCTTATTTATACTAAACTCGAAGAATGCAATGCAACCACAGTACTACATCGTTTTTCCATAGCAGCGCAATAAGTCACATGGGCGTAAACCACATGCTAGAGTACAATACAGTACAATGCTACAATTTTATTATGATTCATATTTTATGATTCATGATTAATTTACTTATTCTGCTTATTCATATTTAAGGCGCTACCCCGACCCAAATAACGCCGCCACCTTTTTTTTATCTTATTATCACGTTGAACAAAAGAAATTTGAAGAATTTCATTGGACAGATTATGATATTAAAAACGCTTATCATTAGGTATTATAATCTGCCCGCCGAAACTGAAATTTTTTGGGAACTTATTTCATTTTTACCCGACTACCAACAGGGGAGGGTTATGAGGTTAGCACCCTATGTTTGTATGTTTGTATGTATGTGGCCGATTTCTTTGTTCCCACGTAGCGCTGAAACTACTGGTTCGATTTCAACAAATTATGTATCGATTGATTCGTCTCAATACCCCGATGGTTATAGGCTATAGGATTTAGGGCTCCGACCCCGAATAAGCCTTCAAAACGCGTATTAAAGTTTAGGTAGCCGCAGGCTGCAGGCCCCATAGAGAAAAATTACAATACCTACGACCTATTTTCATTTTCAACTCTATGCCTATCAAATATGACCGATACGTCATTCTATTTTGTCAATGTAAATGTTTCAAACTTTTATAACTTGCACGTAGTCGGGTTGTAGTTTTTAACTTTATCTTGTTTACTTTTATCTAAGGTTAAAACACGCAGAAGGAAACTGCTGTCCTTCCTCTGGTAGGTTTTCTTAATCGACTCTTAGGACATCCACGAAATGAGTTGGAGAGACGGCAAAAACATCCCAAGTTGATTGATCACTTCACAACAATAATATAATAATAATAATAATTACCATAATAACTATAATTATTGATGCTTATAACGATCTGTGAATAGCCCTTAACGTACTTTTATATGTTTTTCCTGCTATTAAGTCGCAAATTATTACAAGAAATAGAGACGAGTTTATTCACAATCATTATTATTATATTCACGGGTTCAAATCCCGTGTCGGGACAAAATGATTTCGGGACATAGCAAGAAAAAATCACAGTAATATAGCAGTCCGGAGACCGGAAGTTGGCGGTGTTACCCCCTCGTGCCTCTGAGAGAACGTTAAGCCGTTGCTCCTGCGCTAGACCTCAAGAGGGTATAAGGAGTGCACATGTGTTTGTATTGTACCTACATTTGTGCACTTTGATAACTTTGTAAATGCGCAAATGGGTTGTATCCGTTGAGATTTGCCGCCGTGGCCGTAATCCGCCTAGGAAGACATTCAAAATCAATCAAAATCAAATCAAAAATTCTTTATTTCCATAAATACAAAAATCTACACTTAGAAAAGGTCTAATTCTTAAAATAAAACACTGACTCGGAAATAAAGTACAAAGGTACTTTTGATTTATGTCGCTTCGGTATGTAGACTAAAGTAAAGAAGCGACTAAGAAACCTTTAGCCTGTTGTTATTTTTCGCGTTGGAGCAAAAGTCGTCCCAAGATTTTTTATCGTCTATAAAATCTGATATTTTGTAGTAAGCCTTTTACAAAGGACATGTTTGACAATTTCTTTGAATTTATTCATTGATAGTTTTTGCAACTCACTTGGAGTTTTGTTGTAGAATCACCATCTCACAAGTGAAGATATGGCCCAAGATGGAGCACACTTTCCTAGAAGGAACTTATTCACTCTGGATTTGAAGACTCCAAGATTGTACTCGGGCGGGAAAACAGACGCAGGAAACTCATTCCACACTATGGTACCGTCTAGAATACGTGTGTATCTCTTGGTGTACCTACAATGATGTAATTTCAACAAGATATTTGTGAAAAACCGTAGTAGTGACATACCAACCAGACCGCGTTCGGATACCGTCAGTGTTGTGTGTCGTGATCAAGTTGCGTTCGAAAGTGAAACCGGTGGTAGTGGTAATGTTCGTAGCAAAAGACAAAGAATGAGGGTAGATCGGTATGTCTGCAATAAACCCACTCGCAGTGACTTTAGTTCTTCCGTGATCATGGCGCATGAAACTGTGCCGAAATATTGGAATACTCAAAAATTGAATCATGGTAAATATCCCGTTCTAAATGATTTCTATGTTAATAACCATGATAGTTTCAAAAGTTTTATTAAGACAGAGCGTCATCGCTGTAATCGTTCCGGCCATACTAACTTTGCACTAACCTGCTATAGGTGGACATGACAGCAACCAATAGCAACTGAGAGAATAAAGCGCTGCGCAAACGTTGTCTACGTTTGCGCAGCGCTTTATTTACTCTTTTAGTTTCCAGTTACCGACACTAAACACTTATGATCGTGATAAGTGGGAGCAACTGGACACAAAAAATGTTTGCGTATGCGCAGGGAGTGGATGATTTCATACTGGTTGTATAGAAATCAAATATTCATCGGTAGCTTGTATCTGACACAGTGTCCACGTTTGCACTCTGCCTACAGTACCTGTTAGGTACTCCTTACGGATGTAAGCGGGTTAACTACGAACCTTATTAGTTATTAGGTACTGTATAACTAATTAACTACAATGTGTATAACTACAAACAATGTACCCAGCAATGGCGAAGACGCTGCCTTCTGTAACACAGTTTTTTTAAACTAAAACAGAAGGCAGAACTGCCCGGAACTTTGTCATATTTTTGTGTTTTTCAAAATAAAAAATTTCATTTTTCACTGTTATGATATGACACCTACCTTGTACCTACATTATATATCCAAACTACAAAGTTTTCTAGTATGCTTGTCTATGTATTTCATTGCAAAAAACGCGGGCTTGCTGACAGTAGATCTACCAACACAGATCTCAGACAGAGTATGGTATCTCCATATACCATATAGTTATCTTGTCTTGTTGACTGACAGTCGAATTTAATTCCATTTTCGGCTACAGATATCTTAGAAGGACACACAACAAAGTTAGCTAATGCTACAGTAGATTTAGAATACCTATTGTAGGAATTCTTGCATGACATAGGTATTATACAAGACGTTAAGGTAAATTCTGAGAGGAGCTGTGCAGACGCACTGCGCATTACCACCCCTACTTGGTGGATATACCGTCCACTCGCACAAAGCGGTTCTCCTCAGCCTTCATCATTCGTACCGCAGCCCTCCTTGGTGGATTGGATATACCGTCCACTCGCACTAAGTGGTTTTCCTCCACCTTCATCATTCGTACCGCTCGAGCTTGGAACACGCTCCCTGCTGCTGTTTTTCCGGTCAATTACAACCTGAGTCTCTTCAAGACAAGAGTGAATAGGTATCTGCTAGACCTTATATTACATGGTCGGCCACATCTTCACTTTCCATCAAAATTCAAAAAATTCAAAATTCAATAACTTTATTTCTTTAGGCTTACAAAATAAGCACTTAGACAAGCCAAATTTGATACATAAACAGCTTAATAATAGTAATTATTATCAAATAAGAAACAAAATGTTATTGATTTTGTTCGCTTAAATTTTTTGTCCATCAGGTGACATTGTGGTCAAACGAAGGTCTTTAGACTTTAACAAAACCACCGTGGCCGAAATTCAGCTAGGTAGGAGATGCCCTCCTCATCAGTGTTTGTTTGTCCTGCAAAACCTAAATAAAACCTGCCAAGTGCGAGTCGGACTCGCGCACGAAGGGTTCCGTACCATTATCTATAAAAACGGCAAAAAACATGTTTGTTGTATGGGAGCCCCTAAAACATTTATTTTATTCTGTTTTTTAGTATTTGTTGTTATAGCGGCAACAGAAATACATCATCTGTGAAAATTTTAACTGTCTAACTATCACGGTTCATGAGATACAGCCTGGCGACAGACGGACACACGGACAGCGAAGTCTTAGTAATAGGGTCCCGTTTTTACCCTTTGGTTACGGAACCCTAAAAACAGTGTGATTCTGTGTGATTATTATGGAATAGTTGGCAATCACTTTTTTAAATAATCTATTTATGTATTGTATCGATTACGTCGAGTGACATGACAGTAACAGGATGGCCGTGTGGTCTGTGTGCCACTATAGGTTTACTATTTAGCAACAGTTCTCAAGGTTGTTCTTTCATAATGTTGCCGTGTTAAGTATTTTCATGCATCATTTAGATTTTACGGTTCACGCTTGTTGATTAGTTTTAGAATTAGGTCAATGCTCGGTTGTAGAATCCAAGATATTTTTTAAACAGACATTTGTAAATGGAAAATCTAATTTAAAAACAGTTTACAGTTGAGATACCTGTAGATTGTTTGCAATAGTCCGCAGTTAGCTCTATTGTTTCAAATGTAAATACTAGTTTCAATTTAATTCTATTATTTAATTGTAGTTTGAGCGCATCAGCCTTAGAATTGAGCAAATGCAACACCTCTCGTCAAACGAACTAAATGTAACTTTGGTCTTTGAGCAGGTTTGGTGTAGGTGGAGCCACCGGCGCTATAGTCCGTAAGAGCTCCCAAAGATTTTCGGTTGAACCGATTAGGGTTTCGTGGCTTAGTTGGTTAGAGCACACCCGTACTGAGGGTGGGGCGCGGGTTCGAGTTCCGCCGAAATAGAAAATTTTTGGGAACTTATTTCTTTTCGTAGATATACCCAAACTGCTGGTAAGCACTATAACAAAAAACCCTAACGTAAGATACATTTGCTGACGGTAAAAATCAGCTAACATAACTAGAAGGATCTATATCATGAACATCAGTACGTGCTAATTGGTTGAATGTTTTCCGATGACCTTGAATTTAAATTTTGCTCGCACGAATTTTCATGTACTTAGTCATTATGTCAAACATAATAATCAATCGATCTTGTTTGTGTACATAATATTAATAATTAACTTCCGCCCTCCTAGTTTCGCGATTTACATAAAGGTAGGTCTTTAGACAATTATATCAAAATTAAATGTCAAAGCAAAAAAAAGGAGTCATTATTTTTTTCGTACGACGAACTGACATGTAACGAAAACTTAAAATTTTTAAATAAGAAAAGAAAAAAGAAAGAAAATGCATTTATTTGAACCCAGAAACACAAATAGTAGTTACATTACAAAAATAAATGGTACTTAGTTACAAAAATAAATATATGAGAAGTGCTTAAAAGATACATTAAGACTTCTTATAAAAGAAATTACTTACAAGGCAGTAAGTTTATTACATGTATTGCGTTACATAGATTTTATTTATTTTTATTATGACGACCTCTGTGGCGCGGTGGGCGAAGGTCCGCCTGCGACGCAGGAGGTTGCGGGTTCGATTCCCACCTTGCCACAAATGTCTGTACGATCTGCAGATATTTGTTCCGGGTGTTCTGGTCGTTTTCTATGTATAATAAAAAATATCTATCTTTGTATTCTATTGTATTATGTATATTAGTTATCTAGTACCCATAACACAAGCTCTGCTTAACTTGGGGCTAGATAATGCCGTGTGAATTGTCCAGCATTATTTATTCATTACAAATTATTTGAGGTGAATTGAATATTTCGATACAATACCGGTTTTTGTTAGTGAAAAAAGTTATATCGTTAGTATTCGGCCATTAGTTCCGATTTCGTCCACCAAACAGATACTAACTCAGTATTGTAACGTGCAAGTTACAACTTATTCTGTGTACGTGTTAAAAAAAGCAGATTTCGTCCAAAACCCCGTTTCGCATCAGTCACTACTCGCACGGCGCCGCGGCGGTACGAAATGCGCTAAAATCGCGTTCGTAATTCGAATGTTATTTTCCAAAATGGCCGTCAGTTTAGCGCGAATGTTTGGTTACGCGAAGGGGAATAGGAAAATAAGTGAGTTGTTTCTTTTTTTTACGTTTTGACAGTTTTTTTACGAGTTGGCTGTCAAAAGGTTATACAAAAATTGAAAGTGTTATAATTGTCGTGGATTTCGCTTGTTACTAAAAGTGAATTTAGTTTTATGTTTAAGTTTTTTTAACTTTTGTAAAATCAGAAAGTGTCTGGGAAATCTGTATTATAACTACAGTCATCGTGAATATAAGTACCTGCGTGCCTAGTTTTATGTATTTATGTTTGGAAATACATACACCTGCGTTGATAATTGCTGGTTTCTGCAATACTAAATTGTAAGGTTGCATAAGTTTAGACCTTTGAAGTTTTTGAGTGTTGTGTCGTAATTTTGTACTCAAAAAGTTTTCGTACCTAAAAAAACTCTGAGAAGTGGCTTTCTTTAGTATTATTTATTTATTTTCAGCAGTTACTATCCCAATGCTGGACAAAAACTTGTCATTTTTCACTTGAGAAGTGAAGCTCTTTAACGCTAAGTTATTCATTCTTTATTGCGCGATAAATGTATGCAATATATATTTTTTTAAATAAGAATCCGTTATTCAGAACATTTTACACAAGGATCAGATCATTGATGTTTATTGAAACAATGACACTACCGAAGCTTAAAAAAACTGTGTGGTAGTGACAAAACAAATAATAAAACATTAAACTAGATTTTTTTGTCAAACGCGAGCTTAACCCTAAGAAGAGATCGCTTCCAGCAAACCTTAATGGGAAGAGACAAAGTTATAAAAGGGGGTACATATGCAATACAATACAATACAATACAAAAATGCTTTATTGTACACCATAAAATAACATTACAAAGAGACATCACATAAGATAAGTACAATGGACGGCCTTATCGCTAAGAAGTGATCTCTTCCAGGCAACCTTTGGATGGAAAGAATTGTGAATTTAAGAAAGGCAGAGGGTGTACCAAATATAATCTAAAATACATAAATAGAGGAAAAGATAAAATTTTTATCTTCTTATTTATTGAACTACTACGTACTATAAATACATAAAATATAAAATACTATACCTATGAAATTAATAAATCCCAAAAATTTACGATCCCGACGGGATTCGAACCCGCACCTTCCCCTTCAGCGCAGGGGTGCTCTTTTTCCAACTAAGCTACGTGATCTTATCTAGTCGGCCCGAAAATCTTTGGGAGTTCTTTCGGCACTTACGCCGTCAGCGCCACCTACAGAGGAAACAATGAAGTTATCCAATTCTGCTCAAAGACCAAATTTACATTTAGTTCTTTGACGAGAGGTTTTGCCGTTGCTTGATTCTAAGGTTTTTATTTATTATACTCTGGGTAATTTCTAAGAAATTAATAAATCCCAAAAATTTACGATCCCGACGGGATTCGAACCCGCACCTTCCCCTTCAGCGCAGGGGTGCTCTTTTTCCAACTAAGCTACGTGATCTTATCTAGTCGGCCCGAAAATCTTTGGGAGTTCTTTCGGCACTTACGCCGTCAGCGCCACCTACAGAGGAAACAATGAAGTTATCCAATTCTGCTCAAAGACCAAATTTACATTTAGTTCTTTGACGAGAGGTTTTGCCGTTGCTTGATTCTAAGGTTTTTATTTATTATACTCTGGGTAATTTCTAAGAAATTAATAAATCCCAAAAATTTACGATCCCGACGGGATTCGAACCCGCACCTTCCCCTTCAGCGCAGGGGTGCTCTTTTTCCAACTAAGCTACGTGATCTTATCTAGTCGGCCCGAAAATCTTTGGGAGTTCTTTCGGCACTTACGCCGTCAGCGCCACCTACAGAGGAAACAATGAAGTTATCAAATTTCTTAGAAATTACCCAGAGTATAATAAATAAAAACCTTAGAATACTATACCTATGTTGCTATTAACAGAGTACTAAGTAAGCTAACTAAGCAACTAAGCTTATAGGTACCTAATAAGAAAAACAACCCGGACGCTCAAAAACACGGACGCTCAAAAACCCGGACGCTCATAAGACGATGAATTCAATATGAATATATTTCATCGTCATATTGAGTTTACGATAGTTTTTAACCGACTGTAAAAAAAGGAGGTGGTTCTACATTCGGCTGTATGTATGTTATTTTTGTTTGTTCGTCAATTGTGGACCGATTTGGATGATTCTTTCTATATTCTATAGAAAATGATCCTGCAGTGGTCCCATAAAATAATTATTCTTGAGGGATTAATTAGCATTTGTCCCTTTGTTGCAAACAATCTACAGGTAGCTTAACTGATTCATATCAAGTTATATTCAAAAAATTAACTTACATTTTTTATAGCAATTTTTAGGGTTCCGTACCTAAAGGGTAAAAACGGGACCCTATTACTAAGACTTCGCTGTCCGTCTGTCACCAGGCTGTATCTCATGAACCGTGATAGTTAGACAGTTGATATTTTCACAGATGATGTATTTTTGTTGCCGCTATAACAACAAATACTAAAAAACATAATAAAATAAATATTTAAGGGGGCTCTCATACAACAAACGTGTTTTTTTGCCGTTTTTATAGATACGGAACCCTTCGTGCGCGAGTCGGACTCGCACTTGGCCGGTTTTTTTGACATTGTGGTTTATTTAAAAAAAATAAAAAAATTGGAACTTTGTTATTATGAAACTGTGAGTTAATTTTCGGGAGCTTTCCTAAGTGCGTCATAAATTTATGGGAAAATCTTTAAAACAAGAGTGAATAGGTATCTTCTAGACCTTCGTGATACACCGTCGGCCCCATCTTCACATTCCATCAGGGGAGATTGTGGTCAAACGAAGGTCTATAGACTATAAAAAAAACAAGAATTTAGGCTAAAATACAACATTTTTTATTGTTGCTAATGCAATAACAGTGACCTTTGCGTTGCTGTAATACTTTGAACACTTCTATCATCATTTCGAAAGTTAACAACAACAGGTATGTAGGTATGTTGCAAATATTCGAGACTGCCCGAGGTCTGCCTGACACAGGTCGCGGGTTCGACTACCTTCGTACGATTTGTTTGTATGAACTGCAAATCCGATGTCCGAAGTGGCGCGTCGGGCGAAGGTCTGCCTGCGAGTTCGATTCCCGCCCTGGCGCAAAGGTTTTTACGATCTGCAAATATCAATTTGTTCCGTGTGTTCTAGGTATTTCTATGTTTAGTAAAAAATATCTATCTATACAGGGTGGGGAATTGTTTTTTTTAATTATTGCCAAAACTTACGATTTGATTTGGTAAGTTACTTTGGGAAAAGGGTTCCTGGTTGGAAATAGAGTCGATTAAGACAAACTTATTTTTGTTGACAAATATCATTTTTTGGATAAACCGTACTTATTTTCATAAAACTAAAAACGACAATATTTTTTTCTTCAAAATAAAATAGAAGGTTCCTAAGAACAAAACCTTCTAACTACAAAGGGAACGGAAGCTACCCTTATAGGGCCAAAAATTTGCCCCACCCTGTATATTGTATTATATATATAAGTTATTTAGATAGTAGGTACCTATAACACAAGCTTTGCTTACAAAGGGGCTTGATAATGCTGCGGTTGTCCAGCATTATTCATTTAGCTGATGTTATTTTTAACCGACTAAAAATAACCTCCTTTTTCCTCCTCCGTTTTTCGAAGTCGCGACTTCGAAAAAAAGCCGGTTCTGAGGAGGTTTTATGTACTTCGATTTCTACGTTATTTTAACAACAAATTTGTTTTTTCAAAATAATCAAATTATTACACATAAAGGCTTATACTGCGACGCCATTTTGTGAAAGGGGTAGGCATAGGATTTTGCGTTCATAGGAGCGGGACAGAGCAGCGCAACGCAAGCCCAAAAATCGAATTGTTGATTATCTATTAATTAGAACATCATTTGAAACAAACGCAACATATAAAATGTTCTTTACTTAGTTCAATTACCATGCTTATTCTCAAGATCTTTACTTCTGTATTTATTGAGAATTTTAGAGGTAACTGCGATTTTTTTTTACCGAGAAAATTTTATGGAATAGTGTAGGTATTCGAAACTTATGACCGATAGAGTAAATCCTGAAATTTACCATAATATACATTTCAAATAATAAATATTTAGTAGTTTGGAAGATATAGACATCCGTCTGAGTTGATTTGAGGTAGTAAAGGCCCTTAAAACTACAACCCCCCTAGCACGGGGATTGTTGTCTAGGGTAGAATAGACAATAATGACATTGCATCGCCATACATTGCGTACATTATTGAAGTTGAAGGAATGCATTTCAAATAATTTACGCATTCGATGACGAAGCGACGTAATTTTTCTCTATTCTACCCTAGACAACAATCCCCGTGCTAGGGGGGCTGGTGGTACCTCAGTCAGCAGGTCCAATCAGATGTAGGTACGTTATCCTGCTGACTCGAATGAATATAGTACCTAGAACCGCACTCACCCTGAAGAAATCCCTCGTTAAGGGATAAAACGTTGGTGTTCTTCCAACACAAATAAGGTTCGTAGTTAACCCGCTTACATCCGTAATGAATATAGTAGGTACCTTAGAGTAACTTTATTCTAAGGTAGGTACCTTTATATGAGTGTAACACCTACAAAACATCGGATTAGACCACCAGAAACGTATTTTAGGATACCAAAACTGCGCTTTGGTAACCATATTTTTTGCAACTTTGCAAAAAATATGGTTACCAAAGCGCAGTTTTTTTTTTTTTATAATGATTTGACGCTAAACAGGTGTTTTTTGTTTGTATTTGCTATTAAGTCAAGGTCAGTTAAGTTTAGGTCACGGATTTTCCCGTAGAGTGCGTTCTAAGGCAAACCAAGCGTCTAATGAACAATTTACTTAAGTTTTTGACTATTATTGGTGTGATTTAATAAACTTATCACTTCACCTGATGATAAAAATTACGAAGAAAGGATAGTTTTTTGTTGTTTTTGTTGTTGTACTTCTAGTGTATCAACGTTTTACTCTCAAAAACATGTCAGAAAATAGGCAACGACGTTTAGAAGAATATTCTACGGTTAGTTTTTCTCAAAACCTTTTTTAATTTTGATAATAAGTAAAAACTTGATTTTTAAGCTTGCGTTGCTGTGCCCTATCTCACTCTTGTGAACACAAAATTCTATGCCTGTCCTTTTCACAAAATGGATCGAATATCCTGCCCTTAAATAGCGAAAATGGGTTTGGAGGGAAGACTTCGATAGTGCGTTCTAATTTTTCAAGTGGCGACATCTAGTTAAATCCAGTGTAATTTAGTTTGATGTGATGAGATGAGAACATGTATGAAACAACGAATAACGAGACCTCTTGTTTACGCCCGTTGCCATGGGAACCGCGTGTTGCTTTAGATACGTTTTACGGCGCACGTATGACTTCCATGAAGATCAAACTTTAATGGGACCATCATTTAGTCAACTTTTGAACAACAAAGAAAGAATTTATCTAAATCTATTAAGAATTTGCGAAGATATCACCAAAATTATCCCCCCTCTCCCAACTCCCAAAACATTATGTCAGTCGCAATACTAAACTGTAAACCCTGTACAAGTACCGTAGACCCTTTTAAGCCCTGATCAGGGGCTTTGTTTAACGACTTATGTTAGTAAAGTTCATAATCAGAGGGGTTAATAAGACAAATATAATTCTAAAATAAGACAAGTTTTTCGTATTATTAGCATATACATATATGTTATAGGTAATCTTGTTATCGAGTGTATTCGATCTAAAGCCTTCTAAAAATATTCCACCAGAGGACACAAAAACCTTACTCAAATTCTCAATTCTCTTTTTTTCATTTGGCAATAATTCCGTTTAAAATTTCACTCTTTAATTGTTATTTATTTATTTTTTAAATTAATAACATTTAATTAAATAACTGAATGAACGAATGAACACTTTATTGCACTTTAAACATAACTTAAATAATCCTTATATCTAAATTTTAAATCATGACCTGTGCAATAGGCGGCCTTATCGATGAAAGCGATTTCGATAAATCACATTTAGATACAAAAATTATAGTTTAAAATGTAATTTGTGTACAACAGATTATTTTGGTAAGCGTTAAGAAATAAACGTAATTGATTCCTGACTTCATCGTTTATGTATTTCCTGAGATAGTTGATTGCTAACGTACATAAAATGTGGTTTGCTAAGTCGTGCCTCTTGACTTTGTCAATATTTTGGTCTTGATGTTGGTACTAGAGTTAGTACTCTAATTTGTTTTTTTTTCATCGAAAACATCGTCATCGCCTCAGTTGCTAACTTGAGTTACTGTTTATTTTTTTTATTTTTTGACCGACAGGTTATTCAATTATTTGTTTTCAACAACAATATTCTCTTTTTTCGGTAAGATCGGACGCGGGGGAAGACCGTAGGACACTAGTTGTTGCCGAATTAAGCCATTATTTTCTAATGCTGCCACCATTTTCTAAGACTCCAATTAATGGCGTCGGCATTAAATATTGTCATCATTAGAAAATATGGCTTAATTCGGCTACAATTTGCGTCATACGGTCTTCCCCCGCGTCCGATCATACCCCGATATACATAAAATGTTACATTATTTTCCATATCTATTCTAAATATCTATCTATGTATTGTATTATATTATGTATATCAGTTATCTAGTACCCATAACACAAGCTCTGCTTAGCTTGGGCTAGATAATGCTGTGTGAATTGTCCAGCATTACTTATTTATTCGCGTCTTCAGACGGAAAGGTTTTAGATCAACCTTATGTAACCTAACCAAGGTTGATGATCGCTTAATGTCGTCCAGTCCCATATTCAATCATTATATATACTGCAAATATTAATCGAACTATATCATCAATACAATGACGTCCATGGATTAATATGGATCGCGTTTTTGTCGAAATGATGTCCTAAGTCGGTGTGTCAAGGCTCAGTTTTTAATAACACCGGCTTGACCACGCTTGGTTTGTTGCCCTCCTTTTACCAACCCAGTTCTGGTTGCACGTAATTGTACCTATCGGTTCAGTTTTGTTCTATATCACTGTGTTGCTTTTTTTTATTGTCTCTTTTAGTAATGTCTGTTTTTTCTTTTTAATTATTTCTTATACTGTGTGTGAATGGTAGCAAATTATGCCTGTGTATTATAAGCGGGTGATCCAGATCAATGTCTTTTTATTCATATCCCATTATATCTGTTTTATCAGATTTTCTATTAGTTATTTCTTACCGGTCGTCTTTCTTGGTACTTTCTCTATATAATAAAGAGTATCTATGTAATGTATTGTTTTACATTATATCAGTTTTCAAATAACCATAAGCAAGCTCTGCTTAGCTTGGAGCTAGAATGATGCTGTCTGAATCGTCCAGCATTATCTATTTATTCTCCTCTTCTTGCATTTTCCATTACTTGTATATATTTTTCTTCATTGCTGCTGAAGAGGTTATATATTTTAATTTTTATGCCATGTAGTCTTAATTGTATTTTCTTTACATAAATTAATTCTTAGATTATCTTTGGTACACCCCCTGCCTTTCTTAAATTCACAATTCTTTCCATCCAAAGGTTGCCTGGAAGAGATCGCTTCTTAGCGATAAGGCCGCCCATTGTACTTATCTTATGTGATGTCTTTTTGTAATGTTATTTTATGGTGTACAATAAAGCATTTTTGTATTGTATTGTATTAATTCTGTCAAATTCTTCTTACAATCATCCATCTCAATCATTATTGAAAATCGTAATTCTCTGGAACTTATATATAGCTATGGTCCAGCCTAAATTGATCTTCTGCTCAATACGTTAATCTTTTTTATTAGGGTTCCGTACCCAAAGGTCCGTGCCCATGTACTTGAATGTTATATATTTTTGAAATGTAACTAATATGAGAAGGCATTTGACTTGACTAAGTGCTCCTCGTGAGCCAATGGTATTAAGAAATAAATTGAAATTGAAATTAAAGGGTAAAACTGGACCCTATTACTGAGACTTCGCTGTCCGTCTGTCACCAGGCTGTATCTCATGAACCGTGATAGTTAGACAGAAATTTTCACAGATGATGTATTTCTGTTGCTGCTATAACAACAAATACTAAAAAACAGAATAAAATAAATATTTAAGGCGGCTCCCATACAACAAACGTGATTTTATTGGTGGTTTTATAGATAATGGTAGGTACGGAACCCTTCGTGTGCGAGTCCGACTCGCACTTGGCCGGTTTTATTATTATTTACAACAAAAATTGTATTAGCTTAATTAACCAGTTCACGCCATGCTCTCATTGCCTCTCTGTTTGCTACGTTAGTTATATTAACATCATAATATACTCACTATCACTCCATAAGCGTGTTTTGCCATAAAAATGCAATAAAAAAGGTATTTCTCTCCATAAATCGCGAATATATCTTTTTATGTGCTATTATTATGGTGAATGAGTGAGTAGGAATGGTGGTTTCTATTTTGAAGGGCAATTTTGAGCACTCGGAACAAATACCTGTAGATTGTACATATATTTGTCCCAAGGCGGGAATCGAACCTGCAACCTCCTGCGTCGCAGGCGGACCTTGGCCCACCGCGCCACAGAGGTCCTCTATTATTGTTACATTGTCGTTTTATGTATAAAATATAAATTGCTTTGAGCAATGGCATGAGTGCCAAATGGATGGTTGTCGAAAAACATTTCAAAACCTAAAATAAATACACCATCTACTTTCTTCTGAGGATCTCTATTTCGCTAGCATTAGCAACGCTCAAGGGCAACGTACGCAATGCCATTATGAAATTATTTATGCATACTTTATTGCGTTTGCTACTAGTCAAACCAGTTCGCATTCGCATACGTCTGTAGACTCAGATGGTACAGGATTTCTGAACTATGTACCATGGTACAGGCAATGCATAGAAGAGCTATATGGAATATTTATTTATGTTTATATTACAAAATATAAGATTTTTTGTTATAGTGCTTACCCGCACTTTGTGTATCTCTAAGAAATGAAATAAGTTCCCAAAAAATTCGGTTTCGGCGGGACTCGAACCCGCGCCCGTGAACTGCAGGTTTAGCCCATCATCACAAACACGTTTGTGAAGACGCCAGGTCTTAATTCTTAATTTTGGTACTGGTAATGGGTACCCCCCGCAATTCAATAATCGTTCGTTAGAGAGGTTTTATTTGAAACTCAACTTAAAAACAGCTTTGCCCTGAATTAACAGAAGATATGAGAGTGAAAGATCGGTCTTAAGTAAGTCGTTATGGGTTCCACGTAAAGATGTTTTTTCATTTAGTATCAGAGGCGACTTTACGAACGTGTTCGTGATGATGAGCAGGACCTGCAGTTCACGTATTGTCACTAATTTACCAATAACCCTGTATACATAGCTGGCTAGTAGAATATTTTTCTACAAGAGTACCTATTCGTTTTAAAAAACTTGCGTAACTTTGTTATGCGTTATAATAAAGATTTATAAAATTTCTTTCACTTTTTATCGCGTGCAACCAAACAATTATATATTTTGACTGTTGTTACAGTTCTGCTGTTTTTACCATTATGTACACTTTACCGTTTTCGAGCGTTTCTATGTTATTGGAGGAAATTTTTTATTAGCTTGAAGTATCGCAACGGACAATAGTCCAGGCATTTGTTCGAAAATAAGTGGTTACCTGAAAAATTTGCGGGAGTTCGGAAAATCAACTTGGTCACTAAACCAACTACTACCAGTTACTTGGCGCGCGGAACTCGGAGTGGCAACATCTCTGGTGGGACTCTGCCGTTGTCGCTTGGTGCTCTCAGTGTTAAGGTCGAGTATTGTGGTGTCCTGATGATGTCTCGTGGAGAGACGAAACTAGTTGACGTTTTGCTTTGATAGATATTCTTTCATTTTGTAGTTGGCGTCGTTTTTCTTCTACAACGCGGACTACATTTTGTTAGAACTTATCGGGGAAGGTTTTTTCGCGGAATTGTTACTAAATATTTTCATCCTTATATTTTGCAATGGATTTCCGCAAAGTAACGCCTGAATCTATTATTTATCTTGGTCACTAAATTCAACAATAATTCAGTGACATGAAATAAGTTCCCGAAAATTTTCGGTTTCGGAGGGACTCGAACCCGCGCCCCACCCTCAGTACGGGTGTGCTCTAACCAACTAAGCCACGAAATCCTTAGTCGGTTCAACCGAAAATCTTTGGGACCTCTTACGGACTATAGCGCCGGTGGCTCCACCTACAGGGGTAACATTACAGTTTAACCAAACCTGCTCAACGACCAAAGTTACATTTGATTCGTTTGACGAGAGGTGTTGCCTTTGCTCAATTCTAAGGTTAAACCGAAAATTTTTGGGAACTTATTTCATTTCTTAGAGATACCCAAAGTGCGGGTAAGCACAAAAACCTTAGAATTCAGTGACATAATAAAACAAGGAAATAAAGTGATCATAAATACGTCGTTAATATCTGCAGCGTTCCCCCACAGCAGAATGCCGTAAGAGTCTAGTACCCATAATTGTGTTATGGGTACTAGACTCTTAATGGCATGGCTCTGCTTAGCGTGGGGTTAGATAATGCTGTGTGAATTGTCTAGCATTATTTATTAATTATTACTATCAAAATATAAGGATGAAAATATTTAGTAACAATTCCGCGAAAAAACCTTCTCCGATAAGTTCTAACAAAATAAAGTCCGCGTTGTAGAAGAAAAACGACGCCAACTACAAAATGAAAAAATACCTATCAAAGCAAGACGTCAACTATTACTATCTATTAAAGTAGATACACTTTTTTTATTTATATTGTGACATGTCCATATTTTAGAATTTATTATTTATTAGATTGACATTAATCTGTATATGACTGCTATTATAATCTGTTATGACAAAGTATTTGTTTAACACTACTGATAATTTCATTTCAATTCTTAAACTAACGTTAATGTACAAAAGTACTTACGTAAAATTAAGTGAATATTTAATGAAAAGTACTTACGTAAAATTAAGTGAATATTTAATATTCACTTAATTTAAGTAGGTACTTTAGGTTTTTATAATAATGTTTGACGTTTTGGAAAATATCTTTCTGTAAGTCAAGTGTGAAGGATAAATAATTAAATAATAATAAATAATCTACACACACAAATATTATTGCATTTACGTCTTTGTTTTATAAATGTGTGTTGTCTATAGTTGTCGAAGTTTTGCATATTTGTCATATTCCTACTGTTAAAACCCTGACGTGTTAGTATTCATTTTGATTTTGTGTTTGTTTTTTTTAATTTTAACTTTATCCGTGAACTCAATTTGGCAAAAATGTTCTCAAAACCCAAAAGAGGAGTAAAATTCACATAAAAAGCGATTGGTTAGCAGAACTGGGCCCCTTTGGTTACATGTCTGCTCCGGTATATACGTGTTATTTGTCAATTTTATTGTTATGCCGGGTACATACCAACCGAACGAGAGCGAGCGAATGCAAACGATTGGGATTTGACAAGCGGTACGTTCGTTCCATTTTGCTATGACGTAGCGACAGCCGCCGGAGCACGTCCGAAGGCGAACTCAGGCCCTTGTTTGGACTCGCTTGCTTTCGCAATGACGTCCACACTACTGGTACTTTTGCGTTCGTTCGTTAGCCTTCGCTCGCTCTCGCTCGCTTTGTCTGTACCCGGCATTAGACTAAGCATCCTGTGACATGTCAGTAGTCTGTGGCGTCGGTACATCCATTGTTCTCAAGTTATCACCAAGGTTAATCACATTGATAAGTTTTGCATACTTGCTTATTGTTGTATTGTGATACTCAGGTACCTACTTTGGTTTTAATCATCGCGAATTGTTCAGCCTCTAAATCGGTCGATTTTTGTTTGTTAACGGTGATTGCTTATCGATCTTTATTCTTTCTTATCGATTATTTATTCGTACCTTCTTATTTGATGCATCTTGAACTCTTGGTTAAAGAAGAAAAATATCATCATAATAACATCATAATTATATAAAACAGCAGTAGATATGTTAAGCCGTTGGTCCTCCGCCTGACCTCTCCCCGGTTGTGTCTGTCTGCCGTCCAATTGGATTATGAGAGTGAGGGAGTAGATAGTGCACTTGTGTTTGCGCACACACTTGTGCACTATGATATGTCCTGGCTAGTTTCCATTGAGTCCATTACTATTTATAAAGTTGTTGTTTATGTAGAAAATTTGACTTGTCTAAGTGCTTTATTGTAAGCCTAAAGAAATAAAGTTATTGACTTTTGATTTTTGACTTTTGAGACTGGCCGAGGTGGTCGAAATACGGCTTGGAGGACATAATCATCATCAGATGGCCTCAGAATTAAATTGGATTAAAATAAGCAGTAAAATATATACAATTTTTTCGTTACCGTTTTAAAGATTTCTATAAAACGAATCACAAAATATGACCAATATCTGATCTGGCTAACGAACGCGACTCCTGGAAAAGTTTGGGGAGACCTTTACCCAGCAGCGGGACAAAATAGGTAAGATAAAAAAACTGATCTACACGATAAAATATTTCATTTAACAATATTTTGTATAGTTTTATAATTAAATCACTGCAGAAAATACACATAATTAGCCCGGGGCTTTAATCCGCACAGGAACCAGAAAACACTAAATGAATAAAAAAACATTAAAACTACTTCAATATCTTATCTTTCCTCTAAAATATTACATTTATTATTATTTATCCTCTAAAATAAAAATATTTACTTAATATTAATTATTATTTTCAATACATTAATAATTAAGCCCCAATTTTTTTTGTTAGTAATACTACTAATATGTACTTCAGTGGTTTCTGTAAAAAAAACTTACGAATTCATTGAAGTAAATATAAATATATTTTTTCAATACAGTTTTAATCTTATTGGTCATGTTTAGATATGACATTGGTCATGTTTTATGATTTGTTTTATTACCTACTTTTATAAGATTCGTTTTAGAAAAATGTTTTATTATATTTTCCACGGAGCGCCCTTAAATATACAAACACGCTAAGTATGCCGTTACAATCAATTTGATAGGACAGGGTCATCGAACTTAACGGCTCCAAAATGCTAATTAATACCCCCGTTTAACAGGTTTTTTTCGCAAAAGGATATTAAATTAACCGTTCAAAAATAGCCGTTCCAATTTTAAAGTAATTCTTCTAAGGAATTTATTTAGGACTAGCGGTCCGCTCCGGCTTCGCACGGGTATATACTATCGCTTATGTTTATCAGGGATAATGTAGGATTCTAATAGTGAAAGAATTTTGCAAATCGGTCCAGTAGTTTCGGAGCCTATTCAATTCAAACAAACAAACTAATCAATCAATCAATCAATCAAATATTTATTGCAAGAAATACATGTTATTAAAAGTTGTTATTAAAAAATTAAATGTCTCAACGTATTCTGCCCTAGTGGGCGTGCAACGTCTTAAAATTTACAGAACTATTCGGTACAATTCTAAAATAAACAAAACATAAAATTCACAGACAGATAAACAAAATGATAATAATAATAAACAATCAATAGAAAACAAATGTCAATAATAAAGTAGATGAAATTACTTAAAAATTGTAAATGAAAATTCAATTATAAAAAATTACAATGTTACTACAATTTATCGGTCATAAATTCTTTAAAGGAGTAATAGCATTTTACTGTCGAGAGTTCAGTCACCTTCCTCCGAAACAACGCACAAGGTAATCTTTCCTCTTTATAATATAAGTGTAGATTAGCTGCTGCCGGCGGCTTCGCACGCGCTTTTCAAACAGCCTATGCCCGAGATACCGCATTTACCGCCCTGCCAAATTTCATTGCGATCCGTTCAGCCGTTTAGGCGAGGGAAAGTAACTTACGAATTTAAAATATTGATATGGATTACTTATTCTGCTCTTCGGGTAGGATGGAGACAAAAATCCAACAAATCATTAAATTCGGTTCAGCCGTTTTTGAGTCATTAACATAACAAGAGTGGTGTAACTAAGGTCCCTATCTCATAAGGACACTATGGCGGCGCCACCGGTCGCGCCACCGTGGTGTCGTGAGCTATCAAGCGAGAAACACCAAAACAACCAACCAACAAAAGGTGGAGTGAGTGAGACGCCAAATAGCTCTAAATTTGTGCCACCAGTTGATGATTTGGTTGCCGGCAACAAATTTGGTTGCGCAATCAAGCTGATACCAGGTGAGGTACCCTCCAATACAACTGTACACATTTTGTTGGTGGCGTGACCGGTGGCGCCACCATGGTGTCCTAGTGAGAAAGAGCCATAACACGACTTTGTTTTATTTATACAGTTTTATATAAACAAATTAGTATAACCTTGTACCTGTATGATACAATAAGAGTGCATATCCAACAAAGATATCAAGCTAAATTGTTTAAAAACGAAATGAATGAATGGATGTTTAATAACACTGAACAACTGAATTCTTTATGATGAAACATAGACATAAAGCGGGTCAAGTTTCATCATAACCAAACGGAAGGTTTAACAGCAATCGGTTAACCACGCGTAAAAATATGTCATTGTCGTATTGATGTTTTATAAACATGGGCCTGTTCTCTTGTCACAACACGTGGCTTGTTTGGTAAATAATGCCACGTTTGAAGGCATTTCCTCGTAACGACTAGGGGAAGTAAATTCATAGGTACAATCTATGGTATGGTATAATCTATGGTATGGTACAGTCTATGGTTCAGTTTATGGTACAGTCCATGGTTTAGTTTATGGTACAGACAGCAATGAAAGTCGGATAATCGTTTCATATGACGATCTCTGTATTTTTTTTATTTTATGTATATCGAGTTTTTTACCACGGTGATCCCGTGAAAACAGATCTAGGCCTAATTTCACGTACAAAGTATTTATTAACAAAGACAACAATTTTCGTAAGCATTGCCTCGCTGTATGGCAACGCTGATGCGCTGCGCCAGATACTCACCAGCTCTCGGATCACGCGTCGCTTCGACCAGACGCTCAGATACAAAAATACTCTCAAGAGACCGGACCGGTGTCCTCAGGAGCACAGCACACTTATACATAGTTATACATAAACACACTCACCAATTTATTCTAGCAGCCCCCTCTTAAGTGGCCATTGTCCTCGGGGGCACCACACAACACACACACAGACATATACACTCTCACTAATATTCCCTGGCAGCTCCTGTTGCCCGGATTCTTATGAACCGGTATCATCTGTCCTCACGAGCAGCCGTCAGACACACACAATACACACACCCCCACATTCAACACAAATTCAAATAGGTATCAGTGCTATCTCTTTTATGAAAAATCCATTTAGATTTTTATTTTTGTGTTTGTTTTTAATGTTGATATAAATCTTCGATCAAAAATAAGGAGTTCGCGGCCTCCCCCGTAGATACCTAGAGCCTTACAAAAATGTCACTCAAAATTGGGTTCGTTTTGTTTTGACGCAGACAGTTTGCGCAGAGCCTGACAAGTTTTTTCCATACGGAACAAGAGATTGGTGGAGTCGAATTCATTTTATTTTATTTTGTAAGTAGGTAGGTACCTACCTGAGAATTATATACCTACCTACTCAGTTTATTTTCTATAAGGATTAATTAACAGAATTCAGGTAAAGATAACTAATCATTTATTGATGAAACTATAAATTGGTGTCTCAACAGTAGGTATTTATACAAAAGGGTCATTTCAGACATACAATAATTTAAACTTACAATACAATTTCAGGCAGGCACTCTAGATTAAAAATAACTGGTTCCTGTCTGCGGCTTTGCACGAGTTTTTTTTACGGGAAAAAAATAAACGTTTTATAAATTCATACTTCTGGTAGGTAGGTAAGAACCTAGTCTTTCTTTTATTAGAGAGTCTACGCAAATGAAATTTTAGGGCGGGCCAACTAATTATTTTAAAATCATCAACTAGTAATATTAAACTTATTTTTATGAAAAATATATTAATACATACTATAAATGAAAAAAAAATTTAGAAGAAATAGCCTCTCCATTTATCAATTTAGAACAAAATTAATATTTTAACATAGGCAAACCAAACAACAATATTTTATGCTGATTTCACAAGTATATGACTCACATCTCAATATACGGGTAAAAAATATATATAAACTTACTGAAAATAAGAAATTCCATCCTTTTTCAGCACTTTGGACGAGTGATTCTTGCATTTTTTGTACCCATGCTTTTTGTCTGAACGCTAAAATGACACTAGTTGAAAAGCTTTCCTAACATGTCAAAATGTATCTCTTTTGCTACTGAAGGTTGTGGCGTGCGCATTGTGAATCTAAGGGGGGCCGGCAAAGCCGGACATTTTTGATCGATGATATAAATGTATAATTAACATTTAATAAAATTATAAATACAAAGATCTTTATTAACAAAGAAAATAACAATCAAATAATAGAATTAAATTAAAACTAGTATTTACAATTGAAATAATTGAGCTAACTGCAGACTGTTGCAAACAATCTACAAGTAGCTCAACTGCATATCTCTCAAATCCATATCAATACCAGTCGCGCGCGTGCCCAAGACGCTAGCTGCATTGCCCCGCTGCATAGCAATGCTGATGCGCTGCACCAGATACTCACCAGCTCTCGGGTCACGCAAAAAGTTAAATACTTATTATGATAAATTAGTAAATTAAAATAATGCTGTGTGAATTGCCCAGCATTATTAATTAATCTATTTGTTAAGTAATTAATTTCATTTGTTATTTGCGTGTAAATACTTAATCCTTAATAATTATTTTAGTTTATTTGTTTAACCCATGTATTTGTATGAAAGAGCAGGACATCCTGGCACAGGCCTAACAACTGTTTAGCTTGTAGAGTAAGATATTATTGTGTTTTGTTAGTCTATGATATTATTGGTAAATTAGTGACAATACGTGAACTGCAGGTCCTGCCCATCATCACAAACACGTTCGTGAAGGCGCCAAGTCTAAATTCTAAAAATAAATATAAGTACCTCTGATACTAAATGAAAAAACATCTTTGTCTGGAACCCAACGAGTTACTTAAGACCGATCTTTCACTCTCATATCTTCTGTTAATTCAGGGCAGAGCTGTTTTTAAGTTGAGATTCAAATAAAACCTCTCTAACGAACGATTATTGAATTGCGGGGGGTACCCATTACCAATACCAAAATTAAGAATTAAGACCTGGCGTCTTCACAAACGTGTTTGTGATGATGGGCTGAACCTACAGTTCACGTATTGTCACTAATTTATTGGTAAATTAGTGACCCTGTATACAAATAAACAATTTTCAATTTCAATTTAAAAATAAAACAGATTTTCCAACAAGCTACCGTCGGTGACTATTCTAGTAACGAGTACTAACCTGCATTTTTCTTGTCCTCAGGGTTCGTGCTGGCATCAGCAGTCATCCTACTGCTGATGGGCATCATCTGTGCCATATTCTTCAGTTCCTGGGTGCGACTGTTCATAGATCATGTAAGTGATGATCATCATCTCGTCCACAGCTGGACATAGGTCTCTTCAACCTCTACCTCATCAGCCTATAGTGGTCCACTGCTGGACGCAGGCCTGCCTCTGATAATCGCCTTATTGGCTTTTATCTCACGGGGTCTCTTCAAAGAGAAACTTCCAAAAGAGAAGACACGAGCCACCGGCGCTATAGCCCGTAACAGTACCCAAAGATTTTCGGTTGAACCGACTAAGGGTTTCGTGGCTTAGTTGAGAGCACACCCGTACTGAGGGTGTGGCGCGGGTTCGAGTCCCGCCGAAACCGAAAATTTTTGGGAACTTATTTCATTTCTTAGAGAAGACACGATCGGTACTGCGCGTCCAGTGTTTTCTTACTTTCGACGAAAATTCACAGCATCATCTAGCCCCAAGTTAAGCAGAGCTTGTATTGTGGGCTAGATACTAGAAAACTAATATCGTACTTATTACAATTATATTACCTAAATGAATAATATATTATTCATTTAGGTAGGTACTTACTAGGCACTTGTAATAAAGATTCAGGCGTTACTTTGCGGAAATCCATTGCAAAATATAAGGATGAAAATATTTAGTAACAATTCCGCGATAAAACCTACCTACCATGCATGTTAACAATAGATAATGTATAGCTTACAATACCTACCTGTCGTTTTAATGTATACATTTTTCTGTAATACAAAAATCACACTTTGTTAAATCGAAAGATTAGCTCACTAATAGCGCTCCGTTACAAACCTCTGTGGTTTTTTGGGTGTTATTATTATGTAATACCTAACCTTTAAGTTGCAAATAAATAAAAAAAAATAAAAAAATCTACATAGAAAACACACAGAACACCCGGAACAAATATCTGCAGATCGTACAAATATTTGTCCTTTCAGGTGGAAATTGAACCCGTAACCTGCTGCCATACAGGCCTACATTCGCCAGGAAAAATTCTTTTTATGTAATGACTTGTAATGTATTGTATTATGTACATATTATCAGTCATTTAGTCATAACACCTGTGTGACAAAGGCTTGTACGATCTGCAGATATTTGTTCCGGGTGTTCTGGTCGTTTTCTATGTATTATAAAAAAATATCTTTCAATGTATTGTATTATATTGAGTATATCAGTTATCTAATACCTATGGCTAGATAATGATGTGCGAATTGTCCAGCATTATTTATTTATAACACAAGCTCTGTTTAGCTTTGGGTTGGATGATACTCCGTGGATTGTCCAGCATTATTTATTTATTATTTAACCCAAAGCAAAGCCCTTAAATTTTCAGCGTCTCATCGTATTTCATAAAATGTGTTTATAAATGTCACCTGTAAAAGTAAATACCTACACAGACTGTTGTGAATGCTAGATGCCCGTATAGTTATCATCTGCTGTATCTATTTGTCAATCGTTGCAGTAGGTTATTTATCGTTATATTTTTGATTGTTTTGTGTATAATATATGTGTTATCTTCCGTGACGTCACCAAACGGCCCTGTCGGAAGACCAGCGTTGGTTGTAAAGTGTTTACAACTAGCTCATGCTGAGACAGGGACCGTTTTGTGACTTTTATCGACAGTAGTTTTGTCTCTTGTCTCTAAATTATGTCTGTACCTATATGTTGATAAAGTTACAAATATATAATATTCTATTCTATTCTATTCTATTCTAAATATTTATTTTAATCTGTTTTTAAGAATTTGTTGTTAAAGCGGCAACAGAAATACATCATCTGTGAAAATTTCAACTGTCTAACTATCACGGTTCATGAGATACAGCCTGGTGACAGACGGACAGACGGACAGCGAAGTCTTAATAATATCCCGTTTTTACCCTTTGGGTACGGAACCCTAAAAAACAACCAGGGACCTAGATAAATACTATTCTAATACAAAAAACAACATGGTATGGTGGATATATTCTCGAATTACAAATCATTTTGGTAGTACTTTTGTATGGGTAAATCATCATTCGCGGGCCCAAAATTCAAAATTCAATAACTTTATTTCTTTAGGCTTACAAAATAAGCACTTAGACAAGTCAAATTTTATAGATAAACAGCTTAATAATGGTAATTATTATCAAATAAGAAACAAAATGTTATTGATTTTGTTCGCTTCAATTTTTTGTCCACTGGTGGAAGAAGGCCCCTTAAGAATTTCCCAAAAGAAGATAGATCAAGTCTATTTAACCATTGCAAGAGCAAGTGTGTCAAGGCGCTCATGTAATTGGGTACTGCCTCGCGTCTCACGGGCTTGCGCAAGATTCGATTTGTTGCTGAACTCCGAGGTTTGAATGCATTCAAACTTCAGAGTTGAGCCACAAATGGGAATGGTAAAACGGCTGGGAAATGTTGATGGTATCGCAAACTGTGGCGCTTCTGTTACAAATTAAAAGCTTTAGTGTATATTGATGACGTCTATGGCGGAGTGGGCTATGTCCGCCAGCATGCGGGGTCGATTTCCACCTAAGGACAAGTTTCTACAATTATTTGTTCTGGGTGTTCTAAGTATTTTCTGTATAATAAAAAATATCTATCTATGTAATGTATTTATACAGTTTAGGTCATCTAGAGCTCCTAACACAATCTACTTAGCTTAGAGCTTATAATGTGATTATCCAGCATTGTTTTTTTTTTAAATTAAATCTCCTAAGGTTTTTATTCATTATAGTACTCTGGGTAATTTCTAAGAAATTAATAAATCCCAAAAATTTACGATCTCGACGGGATTCGAACCCGCACCTTTGTCTTTGAGCAGAATTGGATAACTTCATTGTTTCCTCTGTAGGTGGCGCTGACGGCGTAGGTGCCGAAAGAACTCCCAAAGATTTTCGGGTCGGCGAGATAAGATCACGTAGCTTAGTTGGAAAAAGAGCAACCCTGCGCTGAAGGGGAAGGTGCGGTTTCGAATCCCGTCGAGATCGTAAATTTTTGGGATTTATTAATTTCTTAAATCTCCTTTTCACCCTCAGGAGTTGGTGCTTCGCCCTGGCTCGATGACGTTCGAGTGGTGGGCGCGGCCGCCGGTGCGTCCTTTCGTGAAAGTCTACGTGTACAACGTGACGAATGCAGATGAGTTCCTGAATAACGGCTCGAAGCCTGTCCTGGACGAGCTCGGACCTTACGTGTACTTGTGAGTATTCTATTGCGGATTAGGATGCGGACGCAGATGCGGACGCGGATGCGGATGCGAAAGCGGAGGCCGATTTGAACAGTTTGCTTAGGATGTCTCGTGTGTGGCCGGTAAAATACCGATTGAAATCTTATAAAACTCCACGTCTGATCCCGCCTTTGCGTATTAATATACCATAATATACAATGCTCCACTTCAAAGATAGCGTTAAACGGGATATGGTTGCTTTTAATATCTCCAGCAACCTATGGTAGGTTCTAGCTGTAAACCGTGTCGAGTGCCTTATCCACGAAGGCCAATAAAAGCACGACGAAACCTGGTTCAACTAGCTCAAAATAAGGTGACGCTCGTGAGAGAGAAAGAAGAAGACCGCTATTAGAGAAAATCTCTCGGTTGCGAGCAACCGAGAGATTTTCTCTAATAGCGGTCTTCATAGTCAAAAATGCAAGTGCCACCGTGATGCTTAAATCATTGGTTATAGATTCAAAGGCCTATTTTAGCAGTTCTCGCATTACTTAACAGTTACTATAGCTGCTCAGCTGAGTGGAGACCACGACTCGGCAAACGTAGTGTAGGACGCCCTCCGACCAGGTGGGATGATGATTTGCGAAAGACTGCTGGCAGATGCTGGATGCGTCAAGCTGAAGACAGGGGGCTATGGCGCTCATTAGGGTAGGCCTTTGTCCAACAGTGGACTACTATAGGCTGATGATGATGATGATGATAGCTGCACAAGGCCTAGCTTTTTCAATCTAATGATGCCGTATAATATAGAAAATGAGACCATATAAACTTCAGGTTAATTTACTTTTTCTTTTTAATCTCACTATCTCACTTCTCACTATCTCACTAATATTATAAACGTGAAAGTTTAGATGGATGGATGGATAGATAGATGGATGTTTGTTCCTTTATCACGCCAGAACTGCTGAACGGATCTGGATGAAATTTGGCACAGAGATAGATTATAGTATGGAATAGGACATAGGCTACTTTTTATCCCGAAATTCCTACGGGAACGGGAACTACGCGGGTGAAACCGCAAGGCGCTGCTAGTATTAAATAACAGAAATATAACAATAGAAGTGAGGCGCCTAGCAGATACATTAATGGGAAAATAATCGATGAGAACGATAAAAGAACTAATACTAGATTTGCCTAATTGCATTAAAATAAGTTATTATTGACCTAGTTTACTATTTTTCAATTAATATGTCAATTTATAAGCGATTTTGAAGCGTTCAAACAAGTTTTGTACGAGTTTTTGATCAAACACAATAGTCTCAGAAAGGTTGATAACCTTTACCTTTTCCTTTGAATATATACCTTATAAAGTTGGTATGTATTATTAATATATATTTTTGATTATATTATTTATTGAAATAATAGTCAAATTTAAAACATCAAATACTGCACTTAACATTAACTACGCAGTATAAAAATTAGTCATTCATTAAATAACCCGCCCCTGACCATTCCCGGTGCAAAGGTGCCCATAACACTTGCAGTATTGCCTCGCTGAATAGCGATGGCAATCCTTTGCACCAAGAATGACCCGGAGCGGGAGTCTCCTGTCACTTCATATATATTTTATATTATATGTATTTTAGTAGAATGTATAGTATGTATGTATTGTATATTTAAATAATACGCCACCGTCTATACGAGTACAACTGCTTCGTGTCCATCCCAAGGATGTTCGGAAGAGATCGCTCTTAGCGATAAGGCCGCCCATTGTGCAACTCTATTATCTATCTTTTCCTGTATTCTTTTGTATTTTTTGGTGTGCAATAAAGTGTATTGTATTGTATATACCTATTGAAATTACCCATCTAGATAATACTGCCTTGATAATGAGGGGTTTTCGTTTTGCATTAAAAAAAAAAGCTAGTTCTAAATATCTCGATAGATGGCAGTGCGTCAACTGGTGACTAAGGTATGTCTATGTCATTCATAAAATTCAAGGGTTTGCTCCACTGTCTTGTCACTCCTCATAGTGACATTTCTTTGTTTATTTGCAGCATTTGAAAAAACAAGTTTGTTTGCCAGTTTTTTCATTGTATATACCTCGGTTTATACATAAACAATGAAAAAACTGGCACGATGGTCGAGACAGAGAAACATTCATTCTATCTGATTTCTTCTCAGGCTACAAGCATATTTTTATCTCTCTGGTGTGAATGAGATGGGTATATTCACTACCTCTAGTGCTTTGTTACTTTAGGCGATAAACCGATTATCATTTTGACGTTTTCTTTCATGTGACATTAACATAGGTACCATAGTAACCAGTTGAAGCCCTGCCATCTATCGAGATACATGAACTAATTTTTTTCTAAGAAATTAATTTTTTTCTTTTTAAAAATGCAAAACGAAAACCTCTCATTCATAAAATTGTAACTTGCTTAGCCCTGAATAATGATACATCTAAAAGTTAACTGAATATTACCTTTTCCCGCTACAGAGAAGAATGGGAGAAGGTGAACATCACTGACAACGAAAACGGAACTCTCTCATTCCACTACAAGAAGATCTACACTTTCCAGCCGGAGATGAGTGCTGGCATGGACGATGATTCGGTGGTGGTGCCTAATATACCTATGTTGGTGAGTACATTCATGCAAATACGGATGCAGAGTCAAACGTGGATGCAGAAACAGATGCTGTTTATTGTTTATTAAATATAGTAACTAACACGATTTATAAAAGCAATTACATTAGTTACTTAAAATTAAGACACATTATTTATAATTATCTAACAAGTTAAAATTTTACAAAATAAATCAAAATAGAATAATAAAAATTAAATAGTTTTTGATAATGCAGGCAAATAAATTAATTGGTATAAAAAAAAATAGGATTTCAAAATATTACAATGACTTAAACTAATACTAACTAAAATAACCAATCGAACACGCATCTGTTAGATAGATATTAATTAATAGGCTACTTGACTTCATTGAAAATAAGTTCCAAAATGTTATCATCCTAGTCAGTGATAACGTAAAAAAGCGTATTTTGATGACTTTCATTAAAAATGTGTCTATTTTAGGCAAAAAAGAGAATTTAAATTATTATTTTTTTATGTTCGAGCACGTGATCGAAAACGCTCTGCCGTTGCTGATGACGTAACAACTTCATCTTCAACTTCTTTACGGCGCCGCTTGCCTTTCGCCGCGACTCCGACAGTGTCTGTGTCAGAGTGTCATAATAGAGTTTATATTTATTTATATAAAAAACAAAATCCACAGCCTTTAAGAACTAAAATTTGGTAGTAATTTTTTTATCACAGTTTCCGCGTTTAATTTTATATTTTTTGGTGTAATATTTCACTTTCACTGCTAAAACTCATCTTTTATTCATTTTGTGGTGTGTTTGGAATAAAATTAAAATTGTCGGTAATAATTTGATAAAAAGTAGTAACAAAACGAATAAAAAGTGCCCGTGTATTCTTTTTTTTTATTTAAATTTGGATAGCCAATGCCGCGTCGGCACGTTCGCTTTTTTACTACCGGCCAGGACTTTATTGAAGCGAATTGTGTTCGAACTTTTTAAGTTTTAAGGTCTGTGGTGTTCCAAATTCAAAAGTCATTTCGTCACTGTTATTAAGTGCGCAGGAATGACCTACTTTGCTCGCACTTATCGAGGAACCCATCGCCTCTTTTCAAATAGATGGGATGAAAAAAAAAACGTAAATTCACACACACAAAAAAATCATACATACACACACACAACCAAAAGTCAAAAGTCAATAACTTTATTTTTTTAGACTTACAAAAAAGCACTTAGACAGGTCAAATTTTATACATAAACAACAACTTTATAAATAGTAATTATCAAACAAGAAACAAAATGTTATTGATTTTGTTCGCTTAAATTTTTTGTCCACTAGTGGAAGAAGCGAAAAATAAACCACAGATAAACCGAACATAGAACCTCTTTGGCTTTTCGTCAGTTAAAAATACACAATAGGTAACTGCTTTCCTTCCTCTGGTAGGTTCCCTTTATAGACTTACGGAATCCACGGCCTGAGTTGGAGGGGTCGATTCTAACGCAGCTACCACCACGGATAAGCATGTAGCACGTGAGACTAACTACGTTATAATTACGTGTCCAGTGTCATGTGAATATCTATTACCGTACCTAATGGTTTACTAACTATACCTAACCATAAATACTATTATTAAAAAAACATTATTACGTTAGGTACAGGTTGACATAACGACCTCTGTGGTAAAGTGGAAGGTTCAGAAACGCAATCATCATCAGCCTATGTCAATTCCACTTCATTTCATTTCGTTTATTTCCACCGTAGGTATAACATACTAGCAGCGCCTCGCGGTTTCACCCGCGTAGTTCTCGTTCCCGTAGGAATTTCGGGATAAAAAGTAGCCTATGTCCTATTCCAGACTATAATCTATCTCTGTGCCAACTTTCATCCAGATCCGTTTTCCCGTTCTGGCGTGATAAAGGAACAAACATCCATCCATCTATCTATCCATCCATCCATCTAAACTTTCACGTTTATAATATTAGTAATATTAGTGAGATACACTTGATGTCGTTATTTCTAGTACACAAAAAAAAATACAAAAGAAAACACCATAAGAGATTTTACAACACTTGGCTGCATGGCTAAAAGGGTCTAGGGTTTACAAAAATTACAATTAAATGTCAGAAAATAAATAAAACTAAGTTGGTTAATGTCAAGATGTCAAGATATGTCATAAAAGCTGCCAAGATCCCAAGATCTCGACCAATTCTTATTCCCATTTTCACGTTGAAGGAAACAAAGAAAACATTTAGAATTTTATGTAATTCGAGCATCGATCAAAAATGTCCGGCTTCCCCGCGAACTACTTATTTTTGATCGAAGAATTCGAGTTTTTAACCACGGGAATCCCGTGAGTACTGAGATCTAGTCCTAGTTTGACACGCAAACACGCTAGGTTCACCTCTTAACCTTTTAACGATTCCTTAAAAACGACGCGTGCGAAGTCGCTGGCAGGAACTAGTATTAAATAAATAAATAAATAATAAATAAACATTACCTGCATAGAAAACACAGACTAAGATAGTTGGTATGTAACAAAAACCGCGCGTCCGCAGTCCAAACCCAATGATTCGGCCAGTGACAAGTAGGCCAGCTTTCACTCGACGTCGGCGCCCGCGCAGGTAAATAACGCACGGAGTATCGCATGTGTGACGCATTACGGATGATACCCATCTGTCTTGGTAAAGACTTAAGCCTAAAACTTGATTTATATAACAAATTTCCAATTGAAATAACTCTACTTCCTTTTCAGAAATTTAAAGCAAAGATAAAGATTTTTTTAGAATGTAACCCATTTTATAGTATTAACGAGTACCTATTTAACATGTTTATTTGCTAGTTTATAATTGTGATACTTTATTGTTTATATTTAATGCTTATTTTTATAGATACTTATCATAATTATTATTATTGAAATTAGGGTTACGATTATTCTTTGTAATCTCACTTCTCACTAATATTATAAACGTGAAAGTTTAGATGGATGGATAGATAGATGGATGGATGTTTGTTCCTTTATCACGCCAGAACGGCAAAACGGATCTGGATGAAATTTGGCACAGAGATAGATTATAGTCTGGAATAGGACATAGGCTTTTTATCCCGAAATTCCTACGGGAACGGGAACTACGCGGGTGAAACCGCGAGGCGCTACTAGTGATGAATAAATTGAATTTTCTGACTAACTGTACAAGCGGATCTCTATCTCCCACGTTCTCACCTCACCTCAATAGCCTATAATGGTCCACTGCTGGACTCAGGCATTCCCCTGATAATCGCCTTAGTGGCTTTTATGTCATGGGGGGTAATGCCCGTAATCCCCACGCTGGGCATGCAGGTTGGGGATCGCAGTTCGGTGGTAGATCTATTCTGCAAGAGGCGCTGCTGTCCGCCCCCCGGTGTATGTCCCTTAGTCTCCTCTTACGACACCCTCGGGAAGAGTCGGGGTGGTGAAAATTCTTTTTATTTCTTACATCTACACGGCTACTGACGGCCTGAGTGACGTTTATGCCATAGATAGAACAACGTTGCTCACAGATTAATAATAATAATAATATATTTTTATTTCAGACACATGTTCCATATTAAATATTACTTAAATTTAATTAAACTTAAAAATAAGTCAGCCAAGAACACAACATTACAAAATGTACCTATGCTTAGGATGCTATTTGCATCCAGCGTTTATATGGGTATGTCCTGACGGATCACGCAAAAACCGATCATATCCTGACGGATCACGGCAAAAGGTGCTATCCGATATCGTGATCGGTCAGGATAAGAAACAAGATAACGAATTAGTGCTGTCCGATCACGCCATACAATTCATACCTTACTTTTAATTTTCGTTTGTGCTGTTAATAGATTTTCTTTATTATTTACTTATATGTGTTATTGTACATTTCAAGTTTGAATAAAATGTAATGAAATAGTAAAATGTGTCTGTTTGAATTAGACGATCAGACATACTAGTAATTATACTATTTTTACACTTAATGACTGAGCAAGCCTTCATAATACGGGCCTTAGTGTAGATTTTAACCTGTTTCGTAAAAATTGTGATTTTCGCAACTAAGTCAAGGTAACCTAATTAATAACCGAATAAAAAAATCTGCAACTCAGAAGTAAGAAATAAAAACCAGGAAATGACCACAAGACCTCGGTTTTTTTAATCCCATTATGATAATTTAAAATTTAATTTAAGTTCAAAGTTAAAGTTTAATATTAATATGACCTCAGCAGAAAATCCAAGGCAATTTGGTTTTTTCCGCTGCTGTTATAAATTACTAGGTTATGCACGCGGCTTCGCATACCTACAACCACAAGAAGCACAAGAAGCATTTAACATCATCATTTATTTGACCCATCGCTGGGGATATCGACGTCAGTGGCTTAGCGGGCGAAGGGCCGCCTGCGACGCAGGAGGTTGCGGGTTCGATACCCGCAGTGGGACAAATGTGTGTACGATCTGCAGACATTTGTTCATGACGTTTTTATATGTGTAATAAAAAAATCTATCTATGTATCGTATTATATTGTGTATATCAGTTATCTAGTACCCATAACACAAGCTCTGCTTAGCTTGGGGCTAGATAATGCTGTGTGAATTGTCCGAACCTGCAACCTCCTGCGTCGCAGACAGACCTTCGCCCACCGCGCCACAGAGGTCGTCATGCTGGTTTAGTTTAGGTTTGGTACGATCAGAATCACTATCAGTAAAACAGCTGCACCAATTTTCAACAAACATTAGCTAGAAAGAGCACCAGAATTTATAAAAAATAGGTGGGTAAATAGGTTTCTTTGTGTTGTAATAATTGCAGTGCTAATTAGTAATTAGACTAATTAGAGAAAGTATAATTATTTAATTATGTAATAAACATCTTAATAAGTGAAACCGTTTATGATAGTGTAAAGGAAGATACCTACCTATCTAACTTGCTATGGTTTACGTACAGCATTTAACACTTTCGTTGCTCATGACGCACTTGCCCTTAGGAGTTCACTCTCGAGGCTTTTCTACTTTTCCACCATTCTGCCAGTGAAAAGTGCAAATTACCAGTATGGAGATAAAACTAAGGAGGTTAATTTATATTTCTTCCATGCAGCTTACTAAAACCATAGACAATTTGAATGAACTCAACGAGTGTTGCGTGGGCGTGGCTTCATCTGCATGAGAACCTCACTCGACAACGAGTCTTGAGTCTTTCGTGGCGCGCATCTTAGAGCAAACGACTCAACAACTGACGACGTCACGTGCACGACGACTTTCGTGGCGCGCATGCTAGCCAGGCTGATCAGGGTTTACCATAGTCGTAAAAACGACCCTTTATATCAGTACAGGATGATCTCGAAGGGGTCCCATAAAGTTTCATTCTCGAGAGAAATATTTGGCCACAAAACTTTTAAACGTCATTACGGATGTAAGCGGGTTAACTACGAACCTTATTTGTGTTGGAAGAACACCAACGTTTCATCCCTTAACGAGGGACTTCTTCAGAGTGAGTGCAGTGCTCGGAGGGACGCAGAACGCGCGCGCCTAGAACCGCACTCACCCTGAAGAAGTCCCTCGTTAAGGGATGAAAAGTTGGTGTTCTTCCAACACAAATAAGGTTCGTAGTTAACCCGCTTACATACGTAATGACGCAATACCATGTTTTCTGCAATAAAAATATCATATATCACAAAACTTAAAAACTGTGTAAATAATTTTAGTTTATTATTACTCGTTTGGAGCCTGATTTATAAGATTTACGAATACGGTAGACTTGTATAAGCCCTGATTAGGGTCTACTACAGTCACAGTCGTAAAGCCAACCCCTGATTTGGGTCCAAGCGAGTGTAGATGTAAAAAACAACTTAATTATTTTTCCATGTTTACTTGCCTTACTGACGTTACCTAGAAATTATTAATGTCTCTCAGACCATTAAGCAGTGTAATGGGGCATAAGGCATGGTGTTTAATACAAACGGTCATTTTCACCGAGATCCAGGCCAAAGAAATATCTAGTAGAAACCTAGGTGACCGAAGTTGTGGTCTGGTAGACAGGTGTCAATGATGCATGTCTGTTAGACCGATTGAAATTTATAATTTTTAGGGTTCCGTACCTAAAGGATAAAACGGGAAAAAGAAAAAAAAACGATTTAAAAAAAATCATGAGGCAAGCATCTAGGCGCACGCGTTCCGCGTAGAACCGCACTCACCCTGAAGAAGTCCCTCGTTAAGGGATGAAACGTTGGTGTTCTTCCAACACAAAGAAGGTTTCCCTATTACTAAGACTTCGCTGTCCGTCTGTCCATCTGTCACCAGGCTGTATCTCATGAACCGTGATAGACAGTTGAAATTTTCACAGATGATGTATTTCTGTTGCCGCTATAACAACAAATACTAAAAAATAGAATAAAATAAATATTTAAGGGGGCTCCCTACAACAAACATGATTTTTTGCCGTTTTTGTAGATAATGGAACGGAACCCTTCGTGCGCGAGTCCGACTCGCACTTGGCCGGTTTTTTACTTACTTTTTCTTCTATTTGCTGGAGGCGTTTCCCAAATCCTTTTAGCCCTTTCTAATGTATGAATGGTTTTTTTTACCCGACTACCAACAGGGGAGGGTTATGATTTAATATCAGACAACAAAGTCCATATTACAAAATACTAAGATATACAAATAGGTACACAATCAAAATACAGAATAATGATAATTTCAGAATAATTCTATCATCATCATCATCATCAGCCTACATCAGTCCACTGCTGGACATAAGCCTCCTCTAATAAAACTCGTCTCGCGGTTAGTTCATGAAAACCTGGCAGGGTGTTCCCTCACCTTATTATTATTATGTTATTATTATAAGCTCGTTTTCTGACAATCAAAGATTTATTATTATTTATTTTAAATATTTATTTACTATCTAGGATCGTTATTCTACTGAAACCATGTTAGCTTCTTATTGGTTCCGGGGTGTTCAGTGCATTTTCTTTGCATAGCAAAAAATATCTATAGTAATGCATTGTATATCACTGATCTAGTACCTACCCATAACACAAGCTCTGCTTATCTTGGGGCTACATGAGGCTATGTGAATTATCCAGCATTAGTATAAATATGTATATTGTGTAGTATTAGCAGAAGCAACCTTCGCATCATGACAAGAGCCCTAACTGGACACTGTCGCCTTAACAAGCACATGTTCAAACTAGGGCTAAGCGACACACAATCCTGCAGATTCTGCGAGGAGGCGGAAGAAACGCCTTTCCATCTGCTAGGAGAGTGCGGAGCACTGATGCGAAAACGTAGCATCCACCTGGGCAAGCACCTGTACAGCCCAGACGAGCTAAGAGACATCACCCCGAAGAAAATCCTACAGTTCTTAGCAGCTGCAAGGGTCAGTGGCGAATTATGAACGCCGCAGCTTCAGGGGTGAACGTATAAAGTGGCGATCACAATAGGTCTATCATGACCGCAGTGACATCAAAGGCACCCAAAGCCAATAAAAAAAAAAAATAGTATAAATTTATAGTTGTTTTATGGTTGGAGTCCTATCCTTAGGCCAAAAGCCCACAATGGCGCGCAAACACAATTGCACTGATCTGAACTAATTCAATGATGCATCCAGGGCCGACACCTAGATCCGACCGTGCTAGGGTTGGCACATTAGTTAGATGTAGGTATCTTAAATATAAGGATAAAAATATATGACGACCTCTGTGGCGCGGTGGGCGAAGGCCTGCCTGCGACGCAGGAGGTTGCGGGTTCGATTCCCGCCTCGGGACAAATGTGTGTACGATCTGCAGACATTTGTTCAGGGTGTTCTGGTCGTTTTCTATGTATAATAAAAAATATCTATCTATGTAATGTATAATATTATGTATATCAGTTATCTAGTACCCATAACACAAGCTCTGCTTAGCTTGGGGCTAGATAATGCTGTATGAATTGTCCAGCATTATTTATTAATATTATTTATTTATTATTATATAGTAACAATTCCGCGAAAAACCTTCTCCGATAAGTTCTAACAGAATGTAGTCCGCGTTGTAGAAGAAAAACGACGCCAACTACAAAATGAAAAAATACCTATCAAAGCAAAACGTCTTCCTTTGATAGGTATTTTTGAAGGTTTTTTCGCGGAATTGTTACTAAATATTTTCATAAGGATGAAGTATTTTTCGATGGATTTCCGCAAAGTAACGCCTGATTCTATTATTTATGTAGGTATCGACTTGATAAAACTTTTGAACTAGCCAATATGGTTTTTACCACATCATCAAAAGATATACTAACGGACTATGATTTGTGTAAGGTAGAGTCCCCTTATAGCAATTTCCCTGCAGCTCTGCATGTGGAACCAGAGACATAGCTGGAGGGTTTGATTTTTGCGACCGTTCCGGTCAAGCTCAAGGATTAAGGGCACATTCACCCAGCGGATCCGTTTTTACAGGACCGTTCTAGACGGATCCATCGTTTTTACAGAACCGCTCTAGACGGGTCCATCGTTTTTACAGGACCGTTCTAGACGGAACTGTTGGGTGTGTGAACTCGTACCTATAAGTACATACGACATCACGGAAAAAAACGGATCCTGTAAAACGAATGACGTGTGAATAATCCTGAAGATACAGTGTCATGTCGATCATTTATCGGATTATCTAGAGAGGATAAAAAAACTGGAGACTAGTTTTGCTCCAACTCTAAAACTGATATTCTACCAAGGTAAAGCTTAGGTACTTGTTCGCTTCTATACTTTACCTTGAAAAGATTGAAGTCAACGAAAAATTAAAGTGATCACTTTATTTCCTAGTCTTACTTATGTAATTTGAATTTTGTGACGTGTCCAAGAATCCTTTATGAAAAAAATCAAAGTGATCACTTTATTTCCCAGTTTTACTTATGTAATTTGAATTTTGTGACGTGTTTAAGAGCACTGTAAAAAAAAACAAAGTGATCACTTTATTTCCTAGTTTTACTTGTCATTTGAATTTTGTGACGTGTTCAAGAGTCCTTTAAGAAAAAAATCAAAGTGATCACTTTATTTCCTAGTTTTACTTATGTAATTTGAATTTTGTGAAGTGTTCAAGAGTACTGTAAGAAAAAATCAAAGTGATCACTTTATTTCGTAGTTTTACTTGTCATTTGAATTTTGTGACGTGTTCAAGAGTCCTTTAAGAAAAAAATCAAAGTGATCACTTTATTTCCTAGTTTTACTTATGTAATTTGAATTTTGTGAAGTGTTCAAGAGTACTGTAAGAAAAAATCAAAGTGATCACTTTATTTCGTAGTTTTACTTAAGTAATTTGAATTTTGTGACGTTTCCAAGAGTAGTGTAAGGTCTAAAGGAAATAAAGCACTTTGTGCATTTAGATCTCGTATCAATGATGCCGATATCTAAGGAAATTTAAAGAATTCTTGAATGACTAGGAAAAAGCTTGTTTTTCGCTTTTTCATGCGTGTTTTTAGACTTCATTGTAAGAATTGGTGAGGTCACATGAAATGGCATCGGCGCGAAGTCCAAGGCCCAACGCATCTTCTAGTACCTAATTGAATTGACGTCCAATTAAACTTAATAACTGTCGTTGAAAATACGACATTGTAATTGTATTTTGATGATACAATAGGCTACTTGACTACTACTGGGAAATAATTCTAACGTATTGTCTGATAAAAATAATGCGAAATGTAATTAATATTTCTACCAGGCCAGTCGTATTAGTTATGAAAACTAATTTTAAAGTTAAAATAAAATAATGCCGCGCCAAAACGATAATCTCTGTCATGGCTACCGTGTTCCAAGCTATGACGTCACCCACACCACACGACAAGAAGAACTCATTGACACTGTAATCTGAGGATGTGTGACGTCACTTGCGATCCAACCAAACACAAAGCGCTTTCGGTCACGTGATCATGTATAAAAAAATGTGTAATTTTAATCCCATTTCTTTAACATTAAAAAAGGCATGTTTTTAATAAAAATCACCTGATTACGCTTTGCTACGTTGTTACTGACTAGGGTGAAAACTATTTAGGATTTGTTTTTAATGTAGTCAAATAGCCTATTACCTGCCCAAACACGTCGACGAACTCTTTAGAACACCTTCTCATCAACCTTCTTCGTCCAGCTAATCCTTTCGATCCTCCAGCACCACATTTCAAAAGCCTCAATCCTCAATATTGTTATTAGTGGTAAAAGTTTTATAGAAACTGTACCAGCCGGCAGCCCTAATAAAATCCTTCGTTCGGAACGGCCGTTGCAGCGTGACTTGACTGTTATTGCTAACGCTATACCCATATACTGCTGATTGCAAAAACCACGGGACAACATCTTGGCACGGTGGTTGACGTACGTGGGCAGTGGGCAGTGACCTTAACCCCGAGTCTGTTTAACTATAGATAGTAATTAGCCGTGAACGTGACGTCACATTTTGACATATTTCAAAATTTCAAAAATTATTTATTAACTTAGATAAATATTCTTTTATTTGTGTAAATTACGCACCACAGACACACTAGATCATTTGCAATTAATAATTAGCTTTTAATAATGGTATTTGAGAGTAGGTACATGTTTAAAAACATAACCTATGTTGTAAACGATCATAGAAATATATTTTTTATTATACATAGAAAACGACCAATACACCCTGAACATCTGCAGATCGTACACACATTAGTCCTGGGGCGGGAATCGAACCCGCAACCTCCTGCGTCGCAGGCCCATCGCGTCACAGAGGTCGTCAAAGAAAGGAACTTCTTCTTTTGTTATTATTGTTTATTTATTATTATTTATTTATTTCCAGAGTGCAACCTCCCAGTCCAAGCACGCGGCTCGTTTTCTCCGGCTCGCCATGGCTTCCATCATGGATATCCTGAAGATCAAGCCCTTCGTCGAGGTACGTTTATCTTGTGACGCAGAATCTATATTCATATTCATTTATTTATTGTGATTTTATGCATAGGTACAGTCAGCTGCGAAAATATGTATACACTCCCATGTTTTGAAATTTGACTGAATAGTAAGTGTATAGTCATTGTGATAATTTATATATCGTATTCTGACAAGAACAACGACTACTTAGTATGAAAAATGTGTGCGTAGACTTTTATTTGATTAGTTCTGAGTAAATTAAAAGTGAAAACTTGGAAGTGTATACATATCTGAGCAGCTGACTGTACATCTTGTTCTTAGGTGTAAGGTTATCGAGCAAACTTTTTACAGCTATGACGAGTTCATAGGCTCAAAATGATATTATTTTAAAGTTATTAATTGTTTTTTTTTTTTTTTTTTTTATTAGTAATGTGACTTTTTTACTTATCTACAAGATACATTTTTAATATATTTTTCTTCTTCTTTTAACTGTGTATTAATAATTAATAACTTGGCTACAATGTATAAAATTGTTTAGCATAGGTACCTATGTGACCAGACGTCACGTAGGTACCTATGCTAAACAACATTGGTAGTGTTAGTGCATAAAAACCCTGTCAGGGCGCAACAATTACAAATATTGAGTTCGCTTTTGTTAGCTTAATAATTAATGTTACTTGGATACTTCATATTTATAGAAATAATTAGCAATGTCATGTTTGATATACAAATAATTGTATTTAAGTATCAGTTAAACAATAATTGAATTTAATAAGATTTATCTAATAAAGCGAATCGGAATTTAATGTCAGATCAGGAATAGTCACTAGGTAGGTTATACATATATACATAATGTTAAAGCTTTGTCTTATATACCAGGTAGGTATGTTTATCGTCATCCATACAACGGCAAATAAAATGAATAATGTCTATCGTGATAATGATAAGGAACTTTTTAATATTATCCCAAAAAAATTCGATTTCGGCAGGATCCGAACCCGCGCCTCACCTTGGCGCGACCAAGGTGAGGCACGGGTTCGAACCCTGCCGAAATCGAAAATTTTTGGGATATTATTAAAAAAATTTCGTAGAAGATTTACCCAGTGCGAGTAACGCACTATAAAGCAGAAAGCTATGATAAGGAACCTATTATATCTAACCAAGAAGTTTCTAAAAAGTGATACTATAGACCGTCCATTATATTTATTGCTTTTTGACACTTGGTAATAGACTAGTGATTGCTGCAACGTGACATTTCGATCAATGACATTTTGTTTGTTTTTTTCGAAAGCAACAATTCTTACTTTAAACTTCAGATTCTTCGCGGGTTAGCGCGAGATTAATTTTTTTGTGGCTTTTCATTTTTTTCTGCGTTCCACAAGCAATAAAACGCGAAAAAGTAATTTGCCGCAAATCGTAAACCGTTTTCTATGAACTTATGATAAAATTAACTTTTATTTGTTTTGGGAGCATTTAGGAAAATGCTAATGCCCGTATTAAGAAAACTTGCTCAGTCATCAGTCTATGTTTGACTGACGTTTATGCCACAGAAAAGCGTTACTCAAGCATAAATATATGACTGAGCAAGCTTTCATGATACGGGCCTTACATTATACACGGTTATTGGTAAATTAGTGACAACACGTGAACTGCAGGTTCAGCCCATCATCACAAACACGTCTGTGAAGACGCCAGGTCTTAATTCTTAATTTTGGTATTGGTAATGGGTACCCCCTGCAATTCAATAATCGTTCGTTAGAGAGGTTTTATTGGAAATTCAACTTAAAAACAGCTCTGCCCTGAATTAACAGAAGATATGAGAGTGAAAGATCGGTCTTAAGTAACTCGTTGGGTTCCAGACAAAGATGTTTTTTAATTTAGTATCAGAGGTGACTTATATTTTTTTTTAGAATTTAGACTTGGCGTCTTCACAAACGTGTTTGTGATGATGGGCAGGACCTGCCGTTCACGTATTGTCACTAATTTACAATAACCCTGCATAGAAGTGCGGCAAAGCGGCCTTATCTCACACCGCCTTTGCAATGTTTCTCTACATAACCATTCATTCTCAGGTGTCTGTCGGTCAGCTGCTCTGGGGATATGAAGACCCTCTCCTGAAACTGGCTAAGGACGTCGTGCCCAAGGAACAGAAGCTGCCTTATGAAGAGTTTGGACTATTTTACGGAGTGAGTAGCCTTATTCTTTGAAATGTATAAATAACTAGTAGGTCTACGAACAGTAGACCTCGAGAGCACTTCACTTTTTTCCAACAATTCATATTTAGTAGTTTGTTTATAATCTTAGAAATAAAATCTCATAAATCGGATAATGTTCTGTAGCATTAGCGCCATCTATAAAATTGATTTCTTACCTGCGGAAACTGCAAGCATACGAAGACGAACCATGTGGCTGGTATTACTTAGTACATACCTACTCTCGAAGAGTTACAAAGATGTTCTAATAGGTGGCGCTGTACGGTAAATGCTCTCATGCTTATTATTGCATTTTGTAGAGCTATTTTTCTCGTCATAGCAAAAATCCTGATCTTTACCAGTTTTTTTATGAGAACAAATTAAAATTACTTCATTTCATTAAATAAAATAATCATCGTAAATCATTAGATGTCTTAAAGCGGAAATATTCGACAGCCCCCTTTTTGCCCTTTTTCGAGGAAAGCCTTTAATCAAAAAAAACCTAACGTCAAAAAATTCTGAAAAATCGATAAATCTGTACACTAAGTTTCATTCAGATTGGTAGTAAAATACGACCTGTAGAGGAGTACGTACATTCTAACAGAATCCATACTTTTGATAGTAGTTGATGCAGAGACGCTTCGCTCGCTCGGTTCTAGGTAGGTGCGTTTTCCCAGAAGAAACTTGTGCAAGATACATTACATTAAAAAAACAATAGATTATCACTAGATACAATAGTCCTACTTGTAAAAAGTCCACATTAATGTTTTTAAAATCTTATTTACAAACTTAATTCGATTTCGAGGAAGTCGCCTTGACTTATTTTAAGGGCGCTCCGTGTGAAAGCTTAAAAAATATTTTTCTTTAAAAATCTAATATAACCTATTGAAATAAATCACAAACTACGACCAATATCATATCAAAATATGACCTTTAAGGTTGAAATTAAAATATATTTTTTTCTTCAATAGCGCAAGGTTTTTTTGTATTTATTGAGGTTTTTTTTTGTTATTGTTTGGTGAATCTAATAATAACAATGAAAATTTTTATATTTTAAAGGAAATATATGATATGGAAGTAGGTAGGTAGGTAGGAATTGTGAGTTTTAATGTTTTTTTTATTCACACATTTTTTTCTGTTTCCTGTGAAGATTCAAATCCGGCGCCATTTCGCTAACTTTCTACAGTAAAAAAAAAGAAAAAAAGTACAAAGTAAAAAGTATATAAAGTACACCAAATATTGTATGACGTAATATTTTATCGTAAATCAGATATTGATCACATTTTGTAATTAGTTTCATAACTTAGATTAGTTTTAGAGAAATCTTTAATGCGGTGACAGCAAAATTGGGCAACATAACTAAAATGAGAAAAACTAATCAGATAATTTTTTTGTTCTTTTACAGAGGAACGGAACATCTCCTGAAGTGGTGACCATGTTCACGGGAGCTACATCGATGTCTCAATACGGTATCATCGAACGGTACAATATGCGGGAACGTTTACCTCATTGGACTACAGGTAATCAATTACCTAATGAACTAAAATGAGAAAATAATATCTAATCAAATAATAGCATTAAATTAAAACTAGTATTTACAATTGAAGCAATTGATCTAACTGCAGACTGTTGCAAACAATTGTGCCGCAGGGTTCTATCCTCGGTCCTTTCCTATTTTTAGTTTATATTAATGACCTGGCTCATCCATTCAACGTGGCAATGCTGCCAGCATTCTGGGCACTATGCCTTCTGGTGACGGCTTAGATTTTTAGAAAATAGATTTAAGTGTAAATATTAGTTGTAATTATTATTGTATTGTATATTGTAATTTGCTTTTAATAAATAATTAGTTGGACACGTATTATTTTTTTCGAAAATTAAACAAAATATATGAGGATATCGCCAGTTATAGTTCGTTTTAACGACTTTGTGACGTCACGAGCCCCACTCCCAACCTTTGACGCGCTGTATCTTTGTCATTTTTTGTTTGATTGACAAAAGAAAAAAATCGTGTCCAATATCTTCGGATAGTCTAACCGAATGACTCATTACAATTTTTTAGGAAACTAGCCTATTGCGCCTTTTTGCATTTGGCCGAGCGATTCTGCAACTTGTCTAAGTTTAGGACGGCGACGTAGACAGAACCCTAAACAAAACAGTCGATAAAAACGTTTTGTCGTCGATCTATATACATTATCAATTCCATTTTCAGATGCGTGTAATTCGATCGCTGGGTCGGACGGGTCAATCTTCCCTCCTCACATATCCAAGAACGACACGCTCTCCATATACGACAAAGATCTGTGCAGACTTCTACCTCTCAAGTAAGTTTTTTTGCTTAGCCCTTATAGCCCTTAGCCCAATAGAATAGAATATAATTTATTTTGTTAAAAGACTTACACATACACGAAAATACACAATAAACTTAGATTAACATACAAAAATGTAAGCCCAGTAACAAAATGGAGTTGGTTGACTAGCAAGCTAGCAACCAACGCTGGTCTTCCGTCAGAGCCACTTGTTGGCTTTACGGACTAACTACTCAAACATTATCGTCCCACAGCTTTGCTTAGGCCGCCTCTCCTCCAAATCAAAAGAAAAAAAAAAATTTTTTTTTAGCTCAGACGCAAAAAGAGCGTTATTTTATTACCTTGCTGGGGTAGTAGTGCATACTGTGTCGACCTGTAAAATGTGCACCTATACCACGTCCACGAATTTTTTTTATATTTGGTATATGCATAAGCAGGACTATGAATTTTTAACCTGTCTGTTAAAAATAACTGACATGATGCAAATCTGTAGAGAATATGTGGTTTTGGATATTATGATAATTTATCATTATTAAGATAAATAATTATCTTCCAGGTTCTTAGAAGAGGTGGAATCGTCAGCAGGTATAACCGGGTACAGATTCACACCGCCACAGGATGTCTTTGCAAACAGTGAACAAAACAAGTGTTACTGCCCGGCCGGACCTCCTTGTGCTACCAGTGGACTGTTCAACGTCTCGCTCTGCCAATACGGTAAGCTCCTTTTTATCCATTTACATTATATTTTTATTATATCTCGCTCTGTCTGTTTTTTACCCGACTACCAACAGGGGAGGGTTATGAGGTTAGCACCCTATGTTTCTATGTTTGTATGTTTGTATATTTGTATGTTTGTATGTATGTGGCCGATTTCTTTGTTCCCACGTAGCGCTGAAACTACTGGTTCGATTTCAACAAATTATGTATCGATTGATTCGTCTCAATACCCCGATGGTTATAGGCTATAGGATTTAGGGCTCCGACCCCGAATAAGCCTTCAAAACGCGTATTAAAGTTTAGGTAGCCGCAGGCTGCAGGCCCCATAGAGAAAAATTACAATACCTACGACCTATTTTCATTTTCAACTCTATGCCTATCAAATATGACCGATACGTCATTCTATTTTGTCAATGTAAATGTTTACATTGACAAAACTTTTATAACTTTCACGTAGTCGGGTTGTAGTTTTTAACTTTATCTTGTTTACCACCTAGGTGAAATCCCCACTTCCTCTTGTAGCATCAGGCAACAGCCCAAGCCGAGGTTCGCACCTAAGTGGTGGCACTTGTGCGTGTTGCCCCAACCTAACTTTACTGGCGAGGCACCTTCTGCGCCCGCTAAAAGACCGGTAACGCTGTCATGACCATCTGCGGTAAACATCATTCGAAAAAAAACTATGATACCTTAAAATCCTAATAGACATCTTGACTACATTGAAAATAAGTAGCAAACTGTTTTCATCCTCGTTTGTGACTACGTAACAATGCGTAATCAGGTGAATTTTATAAAAAAATATGCCAATACAAAACGGGATTAAAATAACACATTTTTTTATATTATATAGACGTGACCGATAACGCTCTGCGTTTGGTTGCATCGCTGGTGACGTCACACCAATCACAGATTACAGTACGTGTTGTTGTTGTTCTTGTAAGGTGTGGTGTGAGTGGTGTGACGTCATCGAGTCATGTCACCGGAGCCATGACTGAGATTATCGTTTTCGCGCGCCATCATTTTATTCAAACTTTAAAATTAGTTTTTACTAATACGACTGGCTTGAAGAAATATTACATTTTGCATTATTTTTATCAGACAATACGTTAGAATTATTCCCCAGTAGTAGTCAAGTAGTCTATTGAAAAAGTATAATAGGTACAGTAAAGCGCTCATTAATTAATTAATCAATTTTGTTGTCAGACTCACCCGTGATGATTTCGTTTCCGCATTTCTACCTGGCGGACCCGAGTTTACGCGACGCAGTAGAGGGCATGTCTCCACCTAAGGCAGAGGACCACATGCTGTACATCGATGTGCAGCCGGTGAGTTAATTATCTAATATCAATAGCAAAGTTAATTATCTAATAAATGGAGTTCGGCAGGCCACATAATGAGAGGACCAAAT